>JBAMYA010000022.1:2495300-2513278 GCA_037176975.1 Arrhamphus sclerolepis | reverse complement strand
ATCTAAATGCACTCCTTCGACTCACTCAAGCCCAGCATAGTGAGAAAAAAAGTGTGTGTGTGTGTGTGTGTGTGTGTGTGTATATATATATATATATATATACATATACTGACTAAAATATATTTAAATATAAAGAAGTAGAAATTAGTGGATGCCAAAGACGTTAAATGCTTTTAAACACAAAAAACAAAAATGTTTTTTTCTTTTTTCAACGTTGGGTCTCACATTTATTCTTAGAAGCAGACTAAAAGTGTCTGTTTTGTTACTGAAACGTGAGGAGGGCCATAAACTAAAAAAGTTGAACCTCCTGAGACTTTTAGGAGGAGGAGGGAGGAACTCTAAGAATGCAGAGCTCTGATTGGTTGAAGGGGACCGACGAGATGGTTCAGAGCTTTATTTTATTTTTAGTGAAGTTTTAAAGAAAGCCAAGGAACAGAAGAGAAAGGCAGCAGCACTTTAGAAACTGTGCAAAAAACTCAAACCAAACACATAGTTCAGACTCACCAGCCAACATTTCCTCGCTCAGGTAGGAGCGGGCCTCTTGTTGCGCGTCAGTCTGTAAGAAAACAGGGGCCACGTTATGACTTCAGCACTTAAAACACACTTTGGTTTCATTTGGGCGATAATTCCAGTCAAACTGAGGATTTAGCCTGTAAACTCCAGACTGGATTATCACCCTTCAGGTGGCACAGTGAGGAATTTACTTGAAGTGAACTTGACTCATTTGCTATTAACTGAACAAGAAAAGTCTTTAAATTGCAAAATTCAATCAACGTTTGTGACAGATCATGTCGGCGCACTGCAGGAGCAGCTGTTATGAAGCTCTGGAGGAACGTTGTGATGTTTGAATTAATGTTCCTTCTGACAACTAAATTAAGTTTTTTCTTCACAGCACAGTTGCCAAGTCTCAGAAGGACCCCAGAGGTGAAAATTAGTCCAGCTATTTCAGGCTCAACATTCAGCGGGCTGTATAAGGCCTGCAGACATCCAATCCCCTGGAATTTGATGCTCAAGCAGAATCTGCACTTTGGCAGACGACACCCATCCTGCAGTTTAACACTTCAGCTGCGTTTGCAACTGGCTCCAGTTAAAATCAAGCAAAAGAAATCAAAAAGCCTCACACTGATGATCTGTGGGCAGTTAACATGGAAATAAAAGAAAACATCAAAGCTGACGCAGGTGAAGGGAGCAGGTAACATCCAGTTTCTACTCCTGCACATGCCTTCATTACTCAATCATTAACCCTAACTCTGAATCAAAGTCCAGAAGCTCAGAAGCTATTCAGATCTGGTCGTTTGGACAGCTCTTACCATGTTTGTGGATTAGCTGTTCCCCCCCAAATATCCAAGGACAACAAGAAAAAAGCCCAAAGGAGTGGTCAATCCGTGTGCACCCCAACAGAGAGACTAGACGTCAAGACAAGGTTCAGACACACTTTAAACCCGGCCAGCCAGGCCCCGCCCACCGCCTCTCACAGGCCTCCAGATTTAGTATCCTGAACTTTTAGGGTCCTGGGGGCCGGGGCAAGCCAATCACACCTTGAAGAGCCAAGTTCTGAAGCTCCTTGAAGCTTTTTTTTTTTTAAAAAGGTAAAATAAGTAAAATGTGAGGGGATGGAGAAGGATTAAAGCAACAGTGGGGAGGTGGGGGTGGGGTGGGTGGGGGAGTCTTATTATCAGGTAGAGAAAAACGACACGTTTTCAGTCAAAGAGTCCCAAGAAAAGACCAGAAAGGAGTTTCTTGTCTTGCAGTAAATGTGGCGAAAGCACAGACGGATTTACGTTCAGGCCTTGTTGATTCAGTCAGGATTAGGGGAGGGGGGGGGCAACTTTTCTTAGTGGGTTATTGGTTTTCTGTTGAGTTAGTTTCAATCTGGGTGTGAAACTCTAAACCTGGAGTAAAAGAATGCCCAACCCCTCCTGAGCCAGGCCCTGAATGGGGGGGGGGTTACAAAAAGCAACACGGTGCTGCGTCACCTGAAGGACGCAACTAGATGCTCCTAATTTGGGGTTCAGTTCCTCAAGGGGGAGGGCTGCTGCTCCTGGGAGGTGGTGTGCGTGCATATGGGGGAGGTGGGGGTGGGGGGTCCAGGCTATATACCCCGACAGGGAGGTCCAACGCATTTGCCCCGGGAGTGTCAGGTTGGGGGGGGGGGGGTTCTCTGTGCTCAGAGTGTTTCATGGAGACACTTGGAGGAGATGACTGAGATTCTAATCAGGAGTGACGTTTAAATCAGAGTTTTCTATCTGAGCTCGTCGAGGTTCGAGGAGCCTGCAGGAGCTTCATTAGTAGGTAAAAACACAGCTGCAGGTCTGGAAGAGGAGTCTGGACCAGACTGGACCAGACCAGTGCTTCATGTGAATGAGCCTGACAGTCAGAAGTCTGGACAGACGGTGATCAAAGTGGAGGACGCCAAGAACACACACAGGACACTTAAGAAAGACGAGCAGAGCGTCAGCGTTGGGAGGACAAATCAGGTTTTATTCAGAAAGAAATCAGAGTGGAGGAGACGGAAAAGAGAGTAGAAGACGGAAAAGAGGGTAGGAGACGGAAAAGAGAGTAGGAGACGGAAAAGAGGGTAGGAGACGGAAAAGAGGGTAGGAGACAGAAACCAGGGTAGGAGACGGAAACCAGGGTAGGAGACGGAAACGAGGGTAGGAGACAGAGACGAGGGTAGGAGACGGAAAAGAGGGTAGGAGACAGAGACAAGGGTAGGAGACGGAAAAGAGGGTAGGAGACGAAAAAGAAGGTAGGAGACGGAAACGAGGGTAGGAGACAGAGACGAGGGTAGGAGACGGAAAACAGGGTAGGAGACGGAAAAGAGGGTAGGAGACAGAAACCAGGGTAGGAGACGGAAATGAGGGTAGGAGACAGAAACCAGGGTAGGAGACAGAAACCAGGGTAGGAGACAGAAACCAGGGTAGGAGACAGAAACCAGGGTAGGAGACATAAAAGAGAGTAGGAGACAGAAACCAGGGTAGGAGACGGAAAAGAGGGTAGGAGACAGAAACCAGGGTAGGAGACAGAAATCAGGGTAGGAGACGGAAACGAGGGTAGGAAACAGGAGGGTAGGAAACAGGAGGGTAGGAAACAGGAGGGTAGGAAACATCTTTGAGGCTGGAGAAGTCATCCAGGAGGGAGGAGGAGATAATGAAGGAAGAAGGAGATGGTGAAGGAAGGAGGAGATGAGGAAGGAGAGAGGAGGGTCGGGGGTGCAGCTGTTAGATAGACAGCTGGGTGGTTGGGGGGGAGGGGGGGCTTTCGTCTTAAATGGTTTGAAGGGGTATTTATTTATTAATAGACACCCTGCCCCCCACCCCCCCATTCCATGTGAGGAGCAGAAGGAGAATCCTTGTGGGCTCGTTTCTGTCGCATTCACATTCCCGTCTTCGTTTTCCGGCTGAGGAATGTCGTTACTGGACGTTCTCCATCATCTTCAGAAACTCTGGAGGAACGAGAAGAAGAGCAGCTTCCTGTCAGTCAACCAGCTGACCACTTCTCCATCAGTTTCAGAAATTAATCCGGATAAAAGCAGATCAACTAATCAATCAGTCACCTCCTAAACTGCATTCATATCAATAATGATTAATTCATCATTAATTAATATTAATAAATTACAGAAAAACGACCTCCTTTGGATTTCTGCCTTTATGTTGTTCCATTAAACGTCTCAGAAACCCATGAAAGTTTCAACAACAACCCATCCATCCATCCATCATCCATCATCCATCATCCATCCATCCATCCATCCATCCATCCATCCATCCATCCATCCATCCATCATCCATTATCCATCCATCCATCCATCCATCCATCATCCATCATCCATTATCCGTCCATCCATCATCCATCCATCCATCCATCCATCATCCATTATCCATCCATCCATCCATCCATCCATCATCCATCCATCCATCCATCCATCATCCATTATCCATCCATCCATCATCCATTATCCATCCATCCATCATCCATCATCCATCATCCATCCATCCATCCATCATCCATTATCCATCCATCCATCCATCCATCCATCACCTACACCCGTTAACTCCTGAGCAGGGTCACGGGGGTCTGCTGGAGTCTATCCCAGCTCAGTTCGGGTGAAAGGCAGGGGTCCACCCTGGACAGGTCGCCAGTCCATCGCAGACAATGGAACTATATGTGATAAAAATGTGTCTGCCAAAAAACTAAATGAATGTTTTGTTAATGTCGTTAAACTGATGACTAATTCCATCGTAGCTTTCAGATGCAACATGTCTTTGATGACTGGGAAACTTCCTACAGAAATGAAAACAGCAAAGGTTGCTCCTCTGGAGAAATCTGCTGACAAACATCTGATATCAAACTATAGACCAATTTCAACAATTTGAAGTACAGTCAACAATATGGTTTTAGGAAAAACTGGACTGCTTCACTGGCACTGATAGATTTTGTTGAACAGCCTGTGGATGTAGTAGAGAAAAGCGAACACACTGTAAATTTATTTTTGTAAATACAAAATTCTATATGTATGGCATCATTGGACTTGCTCATGACTGGCTGAGCAGCTATTTAAATAACAGCTATCAGTTTGTACATATCAATAATACAGAGTCAGGGTTGTTGGGGGTCCCGCAGGGCTCGGCTCTTGGGCCACTGTTGTTTATTTTGTACATTAATGATTTATGTTTGGTTTCAAACTTACTGAAATGTTTTTTATTTCCAGATGACAGAATTTTTTTTGTAGCAGGGGAAATCTTGAACAGCCTCTGGATTCATTGGAAATTGAACTTCAGATGGTTAAAAAATGGTTTAATGAAAACAAATGATCCCTTCACATTGGAAAAACTAAATGTATATATTTGTAAATTGTACCAAAGACAATCAGTAAAAAAATGCAAATTAATGAAATTGAAATTGACAGTTCCTGAAGCTAAATTCCTCGAGGTTATTGTGGATAGTGTTTTAACTTTTATTAATCGTAGCATATACGACGTTCTACGTTGAGGTCTGGGGAAATACTGGAGTCTTTTTACTGCAGAAGAAAGTCGTAAGAATATTAACTAATAAACCATATTGTGGATCAACAAATCCATTATTTATTCAGTTAAACATCCTCAAATTTAGGGAATTAGTCGATTATAAAATAATTCAAATTATGGACAAAGCCATGAATAAATAATTGCCATCTAATATCCAGAAGCTGTTCAGACTGACGGAAAACAAATATAATTTAAAAGGTCATTTTGTTTTTGAAAAACCCAAAGTTAGAACAAACATCGAATGTCATTGTGTTTCTGATACTGGTGTGCAAATCTGGAAAAAACTGCCCTGAAAATATTCAAACATCTAATACACTGAAATCGTTTAAAAGAATGTATAGAAGATAATCCATTATAATAATAGACAGTCACTGGATTATAGGACTGAAACCAGTATAAATGGTTTATTTATGTGTAAATTATTTGGATTCTTTCATTTTTCTTATGTTTATTCTCTTCGTTATGTAACAGGAGTAGGTGTTTTATAAGCATTTGCTTCTGCCTCTTCCCTACTGGTTTATCATGTTTTCTATGTCTTGGTTTTAGTTATAATTTGACTTGGTGAGATGAACCAGTAAACAAACAATAAACAAACAAGCTCCCCTGTATCAACATAGATATGTTTGCAGTTTTTGAGTGTATCTCTAAAGCTAAAACACATGTGACATTGATTCGGATATAGAGAGCAGAAAGAACATAAAATATCTGTAACTTTGACATAAAAAGAAACACATTAACATCTGTTAAACAGTTTAACAGATACCTCTTTCATTTTGCTCATAAGAAATTATTTATGGGGTAACAACAAGGTTTTTTCCAAAATTTTCTATTTTGTTCAAACTGCAACCAGTAAGAGGAGATGAAAAATATTCACTAATGAGACAGATTGTGTCAAACCTGGTCCTAAAGAATATAGTCTCATCCTCACATATAAATTATTACATTTACTTCATATATTTATTTAATAGCGCGTAAGGCGTAGCCTGACATGCACTTCTCTCCAAATGTAACTTTGTATCAGTCGAAAGCGATTGCAAGAAATGTGATTGTTTGTTCTTCATCTTTTAACTTCCTGCTGCTATTTCTTTTTTTGTCATTTTCAAGTCAGGTTGAACAATAGTTTGCTGCAATGTCTGTAAAAACGACTGATGCTCAACATTTATCAGCGCTAACACATGTGACAGCACAGAAACCCTCGAAGTTCTAGAAGCTTTTCAAAGGAGGAACGCTCCAGAATCCCTGCAGATACTGGACAGAAACTTGTGCACAATTGCAAAAATCATTTGGAGGCTGTGATGAGAAATGAGGGGTTTGAAACTGATTATTGAGAATGGGTAGGAATAATTTTGGGCTTCAGTCTACATACAGGAAGTAAACAACTGCTACAGTGCAGAAGCATACATGCCAGAGACGGCGTAGGAGCTGTACGTAGCTTACGTGCATAGCTGCTACAAAGAAGCTTTAATGCTTCGAAAGTGATAGCTGATAGCTCAAAGTAGTGATAACTTAAATGCAGATATTTTTGTCCGCTTCTCAGATGGTTGACGCAACATTTTTCAGATTTGCTCCCTGCGGGCAGGTCCGATACAGGGAGCACAGAATTGTAGAGACCTTGCGCATGTATTATTAGTTTGCATTATTACTAGGGGCATATAAACATGTCAACAACAATTAACCGTATGGCAATCAATCCTGAGTGACCAGCGTATCTCCAACAAAAGAAGTGGCCAAAAGTACATTTTTCAGGGTCACTGGATAGCTCTCTTGGTTGAGAAGGTACCCCCAAATAAGCGCTAAAGTTCAGACTCAGGCTTGACTCCTGGTCTGTGACCCTTTGCTGCATGCCTTTCACCAATTTCCAGTCAAGCTGCTTTGAACAAGGGCCACTAGATCTTAAAAATAAACCTTTTGGACCGATCCATGCTAAAGCACCTTCTTAAAAACAGAGCATATTCACATCAGCAATAAATGTCTTTTCCTTTACTGTAAGAAGCATCCAAAAGATAAAATAATAAATAAAGAATAGCAAAGAATAGCAGTTTTGTTTGATGGCACTTCTGTTCACCTACTTCTGGTCCTCTTGCAGAAAAGAACACAATAAAAGCTTCAAGCCTTTATAAGCATTTAGCATGGGCTTAACTGCCGTATGATTTTATACTGGAGAGTCGCATGTAAAAGCCAGAATCTCAAAGCCAAGAGCAAATTACTTCTGACACACTCAGCCTTCGTCATCATTGCATTTAAGTCAGCCAGCATGTTTACATAATCATGTTGGCAGCTCCCTCCATAAATGACTCAACTGTGCTATGGAATTCCTGCATGGAAACGAGTGGGCCTGTTAAAGTGATCTGTGGCTGGGGAGGTCAGCGCACGGCACTGGAGCCCACACTGCAAAGCAAAGGCTGGAAAAGGGAAGTTTCTACACAGAAGCTCCTCGTTGTTGTTTCCTCACACAGACTCACGTTATGTCACTCAGTCACTCACAGTTGTGATAACCAGCGACCTGCTAATATCAATGATTTTGGGAACATTAATGATAACATGGCAAAGACCAAAAAATAAATGTAAAAAAGAAAAAAAAAAATAGGCATTTTCACTGCATGACGATAGGTCTGGAGCTGCGATCCAGTTTCCCAGATCAGAAATGCACCTCCAAAACTGCCCTCTTCAAATGGTATAAGACTGACAGATCATATTTTAATTCAGATTTTTTTTTTTTTAAAGATAGCCTGAATGATCAGAGCCACATCTACACAGATGTAGGACCTGAAAACAAGCCATAGGACCTCCTCATCCAGGAGGCAGGACCAACTCTCAAACTGCCTCTGCATGCAGTTGGTTAGCGCTACATCCAATCAGAGCAACGAACAATGTGACGTATTCTGAGCGATAGAAGAAAAACTACAGCAGAGTGCTGTGGAAAACAATTTGATGGAAAGAGATGACAATATAATATAAATAGAATCCAACAATTGTTGGAGTTTTTGCAGCTGAAAGTGAGAATAACCAGTGTCCTGGAACACTCAACAAATACCTTTGAAAAACGTAACCATTCATTCTGTCCAATGTTAGACAGATACACATACTCATGTTCACATTACTTCATCAATAACTTCCTTATCATCCACCACAATTACCAAGAGATTTAATTAACTGTTGATGCCAGAGCTGATTCAAACCGTTTACCATCCAGACTCCAACGTCTCAGCTCTGTCGTCAGAGGGTGAACTTTGTTACCCAATGGTGTCTTGATTGTGTTCTGAGGAAAACTCAGACCAAGTGATATCTTCTTTTTTCTTATATTTAAAAAAGAGCTTCATGTTCAAAAATAATATCCGATTTATTGGCTCCTCATAGCCACCAATAGTTTGAAGAAATTTAAAATACAACCAGACCAAAGCTCCCTGACGGCAGTAATTCAAAGTGGACGGGGTGGGATGTGTCCTTTATGACATTATGGGCTTTCCTGAGGGAGTGGGAGCTGTGTTTTTGAATCCACTGGTCCTCCATGAAAACTGTGGACAGTGATGTCCCAGGAATTCCTCTGACATGATTGGCTTCCACGTTAAAGGGGCTTGTCTTCAGTGGTTGAAGAAACAGAAATTAACCTGCCAAGATTAAAGTGGTTTCAGACATCCATTATCATTGTTCTTGGAAGTAGAGGAGAAAATAAATCTTTGTTGCATAACATGACTGGAAACACAGTCGCTTCATGGCTGAATTTTATTGACTTTTTTTGAAATATGGCTTAGGTTTTACGCCAAAGCTGTAATGAAAATGCAGCTACTGTCACAGTGAAAAACAACACAGATGCTTTCTGCTGCAACATGAGTCCAATCTGCCAAACATGAAGGTCTACCTCCAGTAACTAAAGGAACAAGGAGTCCTGCAACAGATGGTCTGGCCCCCCATGAGCCCTTATCTCAACATCGTGCAGCCAGTCTGGGATTATATAAAATGACATTGAGACAGCATGAATCCTGAAAAGTTCAAAATCAGCCTGTAAACAGTAACAAGAGTGGTCCATAACCAGCTTAAAAGCAAGTAAACGAGCAGGTCCAGATTTGATAACCGACATGCCTTCAGTTTGAAGAAGTTAACAGTGGTGTCACGACCCAAGCAAAGGAGCACTCTGGTTTCTCAGGAAGGAAGCAGCAGTTTCTGACTGACTGGTAGGCAGAAAGATAGACGACATGGTGAAAACAGTTGTATTTACCTAATACTGAGACATACCACAGTCAGATTATTTTTATTATGTTTTTCTGCGATGGGCTGGCAACCTGTCCAGGGTGGACCCCTGCCCTTCACCCGAAGAGAGCTGGGATAGGCTCCAGCAGAACCCATGACCCTGCACAGGAATTAACAGGTATATATGGATGGATGGATGGATGGATGGATGGATGCATGCATGGATGCATGCATGGATGGATGCATGGATGCATGGATGTATGCATGCATGGATGGATGCATGGATGGATAGATGCATGGATGGATGGATGCATGGATGGATGCATGCATGGATGGATGCATGGATGGATGGATGCATGGATGGATGCATGGATGGATGGATGCATGGATGGATGGATGCATGCATGGGATGTTTTCCCATTTAAAAAAAACTAGAGATTAAACTGGGAATACTAACTTTTGCACATCTCTGTATACCAAATTGACAATATAAACAGTATGCGGTAAACTTGCCATGCAGTAAACAGTATTTACATGATAAGATTAGGAATTATGTTTTGTCATTGACTACAAATGTTAGGAAACTAATTAAATAGCATAATCACTCAGTTCCTTCTAACTTTGCTGTAAATGTCAGTCTAAAGCCAAATCCCAAATGAAGTAAGATATAATTATAAACATGTTGCAAGTACTTTCCCACGTCAGCTGGAGACTGTAGTCTGCAACAGATGTAAATCAAACAAGAGAAATTAGGAGCTACTTTCATACATGGATTAAAACAAATGTTCTGTTTTTCCAGTGGCAGGAAGGTTGTTAAGGGATGTGTTAAAGTGAACTACAGTTTTAATGATGATGTGTTTGAAGTATAAACAGACTAATATCACTAGACACAGCCTTAAATAATTGAAAATGCAAACAAAAACTGACAAGAATCCCATCCACTTTTATGTGTCATTGTCCTTGTCACCCCTGCCCTTCGTCTCACACCGCAGCCAGCGAGGCAGCGACACTCGAGCTGCGAGGGTTTGACTTCCCATTAAAGATTAACGCGCCCACTAACAGGAGCTGTGGAAACGAGGCAGCAGGTAAAAGTAGTGTTTGTGCCTGTGTGGCCACGCCCTCTGACAGCCAGCTCTTCTCCCCCCAGGAACTGTTAGATGTTCACCCTAAGGTCCAGGTCTGGTTCACATTTGACTGAGACTAATTGTGACAGCAAGGAATTAAGGGACAACACTGCAGATGCAGCTGCAGACAGTATTTTTAAATGGTCCAGATCGACTGGTCAGTTACTAAGTTCCAGTCCTTTCCTGTCCCTTTGAGACTCCAGCGGTTAAACAATGTGTCCTTGAGCAGCATTCCAGCTGAAATGTTTACCTGTGGCCCCCACAGACTGTCTGTCATCAACACATGTACTCCTGCTTGTGAGGAAAAATACTCCAGGAGCTCTGGGAGGACCCACCTTCCCTTTGGTCCTCCCCAGTGATGTCATTTCCTGTGCTGGGTTACAGCTGCAGGCATCTGACTGCTCTCAGAGGCTAAAAGCTGTTTTTTTTTTCTTGTTTGTTTTTTTTTGTTTTTAAAGGTGGAACCGCGATCAGCTGAGCTAATGTTTCCAGGACAGCTCAGTGGTGGCGGTGGGTGTTGCGTCATCACACCGGATAGGTGGAGTGTGCTTGGAGCTGGGAGAGTAACACCAGTAAATACACAAGTAGGGGACCATGGTCACCGTAGCAACATGGGTACATACTCCAAGCGTTTCTAGACACGCCTGTTTACATGTGTAGTTTCAGTCTAGAAAGTACACATGTGTTTTTCATCTTTAAGACCTGCTTAGCTCAGTTATGGGCTTCTGGCTTTGTGCAGTTCAGACCGACTTTTCCAGCATGACATTCGTGATCCCACACTGACTGGTCTGCACAGAGAGATGACCTCAGGCTCATCCAGCACCACTGGGATTAACTGGAACATGCTGTGAGGCAGACGTTATCAGCCAATGCCAGCTTTGGACCCCACCAAAGCTAATGCTGAACTTCCCTACAAATTCCCTACAAGACCTTGTGTAAAATCTGGAAAAACGTCTGAAAGCAGCAGAGTGGAGAAAGTTACAGCAGAACACAGCATGTGGGAAATTGGCTGCGCATTTTCTTCACCCACTTCATCTTTTTCAGGGTCACAAGGAGGCTGGAGTTTATCCCAGCTGTCATCAGAGGAGAGGTGGGGTACACGCTGGACAGGTCACCAGTTCACCACAGGACCACACAGAGACAAAGAACCACACAACCACACAGTCTCCCTAAGGACAAGTTCACACTGTACGATCTAGGCCGCCTCAAGCGAAAGATGCACAATCGTAGGGAAAGTTGACCATCGTAGCTCAAAAATGGTGGCCATGCATCTCACAGTGAGACAGAAACAAAGATAGACATAACTTGTTGCTGTTTCTTCGATCTGTCAGCGAACCAACTAATAGGAAGTCTGAGTGTCTGCACAGCACAGTAGCCTAGCAACCACCGCACCCAGTACAACAGAGAAATGTAAAAGAAGAATATGTGGAAGTCAAAAAGAGAAGAAAGCCACTTCTTTTTTGTTTTATTTCCTTTCTTTTAAAAGCACATGAACACCACAATGGCAAGTGCTAACTTTTGAGTCACTGGCGCATTAGCAGCAACCTGAGGGGGTCACACAGCCATGACGCAATTACGCAATTTTGTAGTTCAAATTTGGACCAGGAGCCTGCCTGCAGTGAGACACAAATGCAATTTAATTAACAACAAACTTTCTTTCAGTTCTAATTAATTTATAGAAACACGTCCAGTAAGATACCTGGGATCACTTTAATGCCTGGGATATACTTGCAGTTTGACAAAGCGCTCGCATCTGTTTGCACACACAGCCCTCTGTGTTGTGAACGTTTCCTGCTTCTGTACTATTGGAGAAGTGCATGTAATGCCAGAGGTCTCCACTTGGGGGCAGAATGAAAAGCCAGAATCAAAACCCAATCATACTCAAGAAGTGAGACAGAAGTTGTTCTTTAGTTTTCAAAGCCAGAAAAATCAACACCAGCATCACTGGACATATTAGACCATAAAATCAATGTTGTCGGGTTACGAGTTTGTTTTTCATGTTTTACCAGTGTGGAAAATTGACGAGAAACATGGACGGTATTTTGAATTCTACTAATATAGTTTTGGGCGTTGTAATTGATGGTTCTTACAAAAAGAAAATATGAAATAGAATTAGCAGTTATGGCCTTTAGCATCCTGGAATCATTGTTGAATAACATATATTTAGTCTCAAATGAAGAATTTTGATCAAGCAAAATAAAGAATGTACATGCAGAATCACTGTTCTCGTGCATCCTGCAGCCTTCAGTCATATTAGTTTTATCAACATGTGCGGGTCATAAGTGTGACTCTGTATCAAGCTGTGACAAAGTCAGAAGCTAACTTTCTCTGAACTGACTCAAAAATGTTGACAAATAAACAAAGAGAACCAGAGCAAACTGATCACTTTGTAGACTGTTTTTTTCTCATTACTTAAACTTAAAAAGACCCCTTTCATGTTTAATATTGAAGTGTGTAAACTGACAGCTCAACAGTCGCTTGATGACTGATTTTGAGATTTGTTTAATGAGAAAATGCCTCATTGTCATCGAGCCTCAACAGTTGGGGAGAACAGGCATCTGTTTGTCAGCTCCTCAGTGGCTCAGTTATAACCCGAAGCAGCAGCTCCATCAACACACTCCAGCAATTTCCTGAATCCTCCACTGGCAGAAACATTTCCCTCAGCAACCCCCTAAATTTTACTAAATCCCTCCCCCCTCAAAAAAAATAGAAAAAAAAACATGCTGTCTCAGAGGGACATTGACAGACAGGAACGGGGAGGATGTTTTTATCCCTGTTTTAACCCTAAATCATCACAGTCTCTGACTAACTGAGTCTGATCCATCGCTCATCATTCACACTTGGCTATTTTTGTCAAGAGACCCACAAAATCATCTTCTCTCTCCATGCTAATTATCCTCAGGGCAGAACTGTCAAAGCATCCTTTCAGAGGGTTCACAAAGTAAAACCTCCGCTGGAGGACTTAGAAACTACAAAAGATGTCAAACTAAGAGAACAGTGACGACTCTGAGAGACAGGAGAGAATATGAAGAGAACATGGTCAACAGAAACAGGCCAGGAGGAGGATGTGGAAACGTTTCATCTGCAGCAGCAGATTAATCCTTTATATGTAGCTTTATATATAGTACAGAAGTGATGCTGTATGTTAGTGTATAAAGTGTTCATTTTCAACAAACAAACACAACAAATTAGTCAGAGGAAAAAAAAAACTTTAGCGTTTGTGGCACTGATACAACAAGGTGGCCTGATAAGCTGGTGGCTCCTGACTTTTGTAGACCAGAAGTCAGCTAAGTGGCTAAAGTGATGGCAACAAGATGTTTGACCGACACATGCATGACATTACATGCATGACAACAGTTCGGAGGGTCGTTAGCCTGTTCACATGTTCCAGAACCAAAATGTTCAGCCCTCCTGTTCTGCTCCACCAGTCTGCAGCAAAACAGATCAGGATTTTGTCCCACATTTGCTTCATACCCCTCGACTGAGTGGACAAACCCTTTCACCACTTATAAAAACTGTGTTTCAGGGATACAAAGGTTCCACAGAATGAAATATTACATTTTCAATTTTTAATTTCAACAAGCTTTATTGGTATCACTGTAGATCAACAATATTGCCAAAGCCTTAACATATTTACAAATCGGGTTTAATAATAAACTAAGTCATGAAAGTATGAAAAAAACAAAACAAATAAAATAAATAAAATATAATAAATCCAAGAAAGAGAAAAGAAAAAGAAAAAAAAACACAAAAAATATACATATATACATATATACATATATACACTGGATTAGGTACTAATGTAGTAGTAATGTATTAATAAACTGAGGAATGGAACAAAATGAAATAATGAAATATCTCTTTCTTTCTCTCTCTCTCTCTCTCTCTCTCTCTCTCTCTCTCTCTCTCTCTCTCTCTCTCTCTCTCATGTCTGAAATGTTGGATGCAGGTCACAATTATACCAACCATTCCTGTTTAATGTAATCTGAAATGAAAAAGTAACCAGACTTGTTATCACATCAAGTTGTTGCATGTTTGTCTGTCTGCTCTTATCTGCCATTGTGGGTGTTTAAGCTTTAGTTCTCACTGCGAATTGTTTATTTTGTATTATATTCATTCTTTCTGGTACTGTGCATATTTTACTTTGCATGCTGTCTTTTTTTTCTCTACAAGCTTTTGTTGTCATTTTATTGTTGTGTTTTTAATTGCCAACAACAGTCAAAATAATAACAATCTGGCTTACAACAACATATACAGACATGTTGATTAATGTGCACTGGTCCCCATAAAAACAGACAAATAAAAGCGAAGACAACAGCACGGTTGACTGAACCACAAAGGAACAAATCAGCTGGACTGCATGAGAGCAACCCAAGCAGCAGAAATGAACGTCAGTCATTCTGTGACTGAGCGTCTGAAGAAAAGGGGTAACATGTCACTGCCACCCAACAAATTCACTTTGTCTTCCTGCACAACAAACTTCAGCAGCCCCACAGGAACTCACTAACACTCATACGGGTCATTTCTTTTCTCTGTGTGCGTGTTTTCGGCATGAAGACCCAAATTCAAGTGTCTGAACGTGGATCCACTCATCTGGGTTTTGGTGGTTATCTTTAAAAACTGAACATGAAGATTTATTTCACTGAGTCATAGTATTCTCTTAACTCAAACAGTTTTGGATATAAAAGACATTTATTTTGGAAATTATCTTCACATTACAAGAATTGTGTTTTTAAATTTAGTGATTAGATGGGTTGAATTTATGTTTTTTTGACTTATCAGTAAGCACTGGTAGAGGGTGATCCTTGTGAACATCAGCACCTCAAAGCTGTCTGGAGATACGCAACACGTCCAGGTTTAAACACGTCGGACCTGATGCGTCCTCTTACTCCTCTTCCCTCTCTACACCGGTTTAGCTTGTGGTCAGACTGGTTCCCATTCAGGTTCGCCTCTGAGACAGCACATTTCCACTATATTCAGCCTGTAAAGTGGCCTGAAGGCCTAATTATGTTCAAAATGAAAGCCAATCAATGATTACTTTCAGAAGATGTTTCAGAAATTAGCACACACACACACACACACACACACACACACACATGCATACATGCATACATATTCACAGCTCCAGGTTTGATAAATGGGTTTATTATCTCCGAGCTGAATTGCCCAGCAGAAATAACACATCAGCATAACTTCTGTGCAGACATTTCTACTTATCCAACATATAAGTGCACAAGACAGAGCATATTTAATTGTGTTTTTAAAACAAAACAAAACAAAACCCTGAAGCTCAGCACTGTAGAAGGAATCATGACGACAGCCAGCCTGGGAAAGAGGAGCCTACACCCACTCATTCAGCCAGGATACTGCAGTGTATTCAGTTAAACCCTTAGGTGAGGTGTCATTTATCGTGATGCGTGTCTGAACCCTGTACTGGGTCTGTAGTGTTGAAGGACTTTGAAAGAGTTCGTCTTCCCAGGGTTGAGATGAATATAAAAAAAGGAGCCGGGGGTGGAGTAGATAAGAAAGTGAAAACAAATTGTCTGTTTCATCATTAGGCTGAAAAGACAGTTGTCTGTTTAAACTATGCATAAATTGCCACTGTGATATAATGTGCTGGTTCAACTGGTCACACCAGTTGACTTCATTCTGCAAGACTCTCATAAAGACTTCTGGACTGGCTTTGTCAAACCTCCAACAAGGTAGAGCTAGTCTCATGGTTCCTCTTTAGTCCTTTTTGTACATGACATAAATATAAATCTTACAAAGAAGAAAAGATGAATCTATCCATCTAAATCATTTGAACTTCATTGGGTCAGTGAGAATCCTGATTTGCAGGTTTGCAGGTAACATTTAGGACTTGGTTCAAACTGATGGAATTGAAGTCAAATACTTAACAATCTTTCTCCAAAACCCAGTTCTATCTGACCATTCTTTAATGTTGTTCCAGTTTACTGTCATAATGATGTCAGATGCAATAAAAAGATCTGTCACAGTAGAGACTTTTCTGACAGTGGTGTCATTAAGTTCAAGGAGAACATTTCTCTTCTGCTTGGATACTTTACCGCTTATTTACAACTTATTTACAGCTTATTTACAGTTTACTATTGATCTTTCATGCATTGATAGTCCTCCAGATGGTTCTTCAGAGTTCTACAGGATTCTGTTGCTCCTCTGAAAAGGAAGGTAGTTAATCCTAGAAAGTTTGTACCCTGGTATAATGCAGGAATGTAGAGTCTGAAATTAGAAACGTAGAAAGTTGGAAAGGAAGTTGTGTTCTACAAATTTAAAAGAATCCCATCTAGCTTGGAAAGATAGTTTGGTAATGCATAAAGAGCTCTTTGGAAAGCTAGGAAAACTTATTATTCATCATTGATTAGAGAAAATCAGAATAACCTAATCTTTTTTCAGCGCTGTAGTCAGGCGGACTCAGTTACTCATAAAGTCATGCATTCATCTCATTTAACTGCTGATGACTTTATATAAATCATTATTAACAAAATAATAAATATTAGAGACCAAATTTATATTCTCCTGTCAACTACAGGGACTACATTAGACAGCATAGAGACCTTGGAATCAGCTGTACCTACTGGTTCTTACCTAGACTGCTTCCCTCCTATTGCTATTTGTGAATTAACCTCAGTTGGTTCTCACTCAAAACCATTTACATGTTTATTGGACCCTGTTCCTTCTAAGATTTTTACAGAAAAATGTCCATGATAGGTTCGGCAGTTCTGGATCTTGTCAATGGATACATTAAACCCAGTATTTATCCCAGGTGGTTTTAAGATTGTAGTAATTAAACCTCTACTTAAAAAGATGTCAGGCCTGTTTCCAACCTTCCTTTTATTTCCAAAATTCTTAAGAAGATTGTTTCAAATCAGCTAAATGATTATCACAAGATTATTCTTAATAGATTAGAGCATATTGTTGAACTTAGAGGAACAACATTAAAATGGTTCAAGTCTTATTCAGCTGTGGAGTACCACAGGGTTCTGCTCTTGGACCAACACGTTTCTCTTTATACATGCTTCCTTTAGCAAATATCATTAGGAAGCATAACATAAAATTTCATTGCTATGCAGATGATACTCAGCTGTATTCATCCTTGTGACTGCATGAAGCTAATCAAATAGCCTCATTAGATGCATGCATTAAAGATGTGAAGACCTGGATGACTGGAAACTTCCTGCTTAGTTCAGATGAATTTGAAGTTATTGTAATGGGTCCCAAGCACCTCCAGGAGGCACTCTTGAGCTGTACAGTTAATTTCCATCACATTAGCTTAGCCTCTAGCTCTACTGTCAGTAAACTTGGTGTCATATTTCATGAAGATGTGTCTTTTAACTCTCATGTAAAACAGGTCACAAAGTCATCTTTCTTTCATTTGTGTAATATCAGGAAAAACAGAAACATCCTGACTGAAGAGGAAACAGAGAAATTAATCTGTGCTCTTGTTCCCTCTAGGCTGGATTACTGTAATGCATTATTTTCTTACTGAACAAACAGCCTTGTTAAAAACCTTCAATTGCTCCAGAATATGCCGCAGCACCAGTACTAACCAGACATGGTGATTTTTCTACATATGTGTGTGTGTGTGTTTGTTTGTTTGTGCTTGACAAGTAAATGAATAAAGCCT
>JBAMYA010000022.1:2481471-2491571 GCA_037176975.1 Arrhamphus sclerolepis | reverse complement strand
TGCTACAAGGCTCCGCCTCCTGTCCTGCCCTCTACACGCCCACATTCAACCATAAATGGTCGATGCAAAGCAACTCACGAATGTCCATGTGTATTTAAATGAGGCAGCTGATCAATGTTATTGGTTAACAATGGTAACCATGGAGAGCACACAACCAAACCCCAAGAGGATGGAGGTCTGGAGGAGGACGGATGCTGATGAATGCTGTTCTGGAAATCAGAGAGAAACAACTGATGAACTGAAAGAAATTAGAACAGTAGTGAATAATTAGTGTGGCGTTATGTCTGATGTGTCAAACGCATTAAAAAGAACTTGTTGAAGATTAAACCTCATTGCTGTCTTAAACGTCACGACATCCTCGTAGAGCCGTGAAGAATGTGATGATGAGATCTCTGATTACAGTTTGATACGGAGTCAAATTAATGTCTGAGAGGAGTCATGATGCGGTGTGGCGTCAGTTCCCCACCCACCATCTGCGTCACCAGTTTTATATTATAAATGAGACCCCAGGTCATGGAAGCATCTTTGGTCCTTGGACAGAATCCTGGGCTCATTTAAAGGAAAATGGCAACATTTTACTGCTACTAAACATTTTCATGTTTCATTAAACATACACAGCAACAGTTTTGTTAGGTTTAAAAATCTATTTCCAGAGTTTATGCTGAACTGGGAAGGTGAGAACTTTGTCAGACTGTTATTTGATGCGCTGGAGAGAAGAGTGTTTTTTTTTTACACTCAAGGGTTGGCAGAAAATAAACCAATTCCAGAGACTTTTAGTCTTGGTATTGTCAATCAAAATGTACCTTTACTTCTTGAGCTCCACAGGCTTCAAATTGCTTTCCAACCTCAATCTTAAAGGCTTATTCTTCCTCCTGCCATCCTCTTAAAAAGTTGCTTTTGCACTTGAACCCTTCCACATGAGGAAGTCTAGATTGTTTGCTGTTTTTGTAGTTCCCATTTGTTGTTACGTGACGGTAGAAGGAGCTGCAAATCTCTTCTTCCCTCTCCTGAGCGGGCATCCTCTTAACACACCTTCAAACCGCAGCACACCCAGCCAGCACTCACTTTGCTTGGACGTTGTTCTCTGAATAAAAGCACCTGTGAATGTCATCTTTTCAGCCTGTGACTGTGACCCGGTGGGATCATTGGATGGTGGCGTGTGCGACAGCCACACCGACCTGGACATGGGGATGATCGCGGGACAGTGTCGCTGCAAAGCCCACGTGAAAGGCACACGCTGCGACGACTGCAGGGAGGGTTATTACGGCCTCAGCCAGAACGACCCGCTGGGTTGCCAGCGTAAGTATCTCTGTTTGTGTTTGTCTATCGCTGAAGTGCATTCTGTTTGAACAGGGATGGGAGCGGATTTCTGGGGATTTAAAACGTATATAACACCCTAATCTGCATTTAAGATCGGTAAATACTCCCATCAGCCATGGAGCTAATCTACATATGTGTGTGCTTCTCCCAACAGCTTGCAACTGTGACCCTCGCGGGATCATCATGGCGGGAGCTCCCTGTGATCAGATCAGTGGGGACTGCTCCTGCAAAAGATACGTCACCGGACGCTACTGCAGCGAGTGTTTGGTGAGTATCGACTGTGTTTCATATCCAAGGATCATCCAAAGCCATTAGCTTATTAGCATTCCTAACTGGGTTTTCAGATGTTTTCGCTGCCAGAGCTAGAAACATTTCGCTGTTGCAATACCACTTTGGACCATGTGGGGGCAAACAGATCTGCTTTTCTAAACAGTGGGGATGGTCCAACCAGAGGCGCGCTCCATTTTGTCTTACACCAGGGCGCCACCATGTGGTCAGACATGATATTGCTACAAAGAGTGACTTCAAGAGGAAGGTGCCCCGTCATCAACCGAGGCAAAATTTCTTGGCAGCACTCAAGAAACACAAAGAAAGTGAAGCTAGGTTCTAGATGCGTTACATTACATCTGGAAAATCATGATATGACGACAACAACAAGAAGGATATGGTCAGTTAGTGCAAAAAAAGTAAAAATATGTTCTCTGGGGAGATTCCAAAGTGGAAAGAGCAATGTTGCAGTGCCTTTACTGACCACTAGGGGCTGGCTCCAAAATGAGTCTTCATGTTAAAATGTTCAACTTTACAGCAGAAATAAACATTTTTACAGACTGCTTCATGGAATGGTTATGTTCATATTCACATCATTTTTGTACCACATCAGGTGAAATTATGTAGAGCAACAAAGTTATGTAGCCAGTTTGATTGACATTAGGTATAGCCTAATAATCAAGCTGTGAATAAAGACCTAACAGGACATAGTCAGGATTTAAAGCTAAAAGCTAAAACTAAAAGAAAATCATGACTACATATTCAAGAATTCCACTATAGCAACAGCCAATAATGATTAACTTTCTTTAAAACCCACTTCAAAACCTCATGATTAACTAATTGTTAAGTAGTGGTGAGTTCCTCATCAGCCTCCCAGTTATTAAGCAGCCATTAAGCAGAGGTGACAAAAAGTAAATATGGAATAATATAAAGTTTTTTTCTCGGTGCTTGGGCAGAAATTCATACACATAATATGATGTGTCCAGCATGTAGCCGTTCAATGTAGCATAGCTACAACGCACGTAGCTGTGCGTTGTAGCTATGCTACACGCACAGTAGCATATGCGTGTTTTCAGCGTCAGTGCTGCCAAGAAGTTGATGAAGGGGTGCTTTCCTCTTAAAGTCACTCTATGTAGCAATACAGCATCCAACCACATGGGGCAGCACAGGAAGACACAATAAATCACACCTCTAGTGGGACAAAGCGGTATTACAAGATGGGCAGTATTATCTGTTGCACTTTTGTCAACACAGCAGGACTTCTAAGCCTGTAAAGATTCCTGATAGGAGTGGTGAATGGAAATAAAAATGTGTATGAGTCACTGTTCCTGCTGGTTTCCATCTCTGTAGCCAGAGTACTGGGGCCTGAGTAATGACCTGGCTGGTTGCAGACCATGTGACTGTGACTTTGGTGGAGCCGTCAACAACAGGTAAAGACTCGCCGTACATTTAAACACGTGGTTTTGAAAAGAAACAGGGTCTTTAATTTAGGAACGAGAAGCCTGAGTTGAGTATGAAGTGAGACTCGGAGATGAGCGTCAAGTTTCTGTTCTTGATGCAGGAAAAGCCGTTCCGATCAATAAACAGCCGGTGAAACGCTGCTCTCTCCGTCTCACCAGGTGCATGATGGAACATGGCCAGTGTGACTGCAGGATGCACCTAATTGGCCGACAGTGTTCAGAAGTGCAGCCTGGGTATTTCTGCGCGCCGCTCGACTACTACAAGTACGAGGCTGAAGATGCTACCGGACACTCTCCCATCGACCCCTCGCTGCCGGTGAGCCCAGCATCAGGCCACACAGTCAATAACTCGTGTTTCAGGTCACCTAACAACAGCAGAGAGAAATGGCTGCAACCTCTGTGAGACAGGAGCTTTCTCACCTGGCGCGTCTGTGGCTCGTCATTCCATCACGAATCGCTTTTTTCAAAGAAGTGGCTTATTCTCACCACCTGTGGTTGTAATCAATAACTTCTGATGTCCTGGTGGAACTTTATTTGGCCCCCTATGTGGATCAGAATCCTTGAAGTTCACATTTACACTTTACTGAAATGTTGATTGTGTTTGATGCCAGTTCAGTGTGTTTCATCACATCTTGAGTAATTTGTGAAGGAACAGTTTCAGGAGCAGATCTTTCAGACTTTCATACATCTGTCCATTCCGTTACTACTCATTCGTCCTCAGTGTTGGGAAGGTTCCTTTTAAAACAAAATACATGCCCCAAAATGTAGTTTGTAACGTATTTCGTTAAGTGAGTAACGTACAGTATTCTGAATACTTTGGATTCCTCAGTATATTGCCCTGCTTTTTACAACTACATGAATGCCGCAATCACATCCTGCAAACGCAGATTTAGAATATTTTGTTATAGAAAAATGTCTCTCCAGCAAAGATTTTTATCTTGATCCACCACAATGTTTAATGATGAATAGAATCAATAGCATCTGCTTTCATTCATACCATTTGGAAATTGTTTTTCACAATCTTTCATTGTTATTTTAGTAGTCAGGTGAAGCGGGGGGTCAGTTGTGAAGCTACTTCGATGGACTAAAGTGGAAATTAGAGCAGGTTGAACATAGAAGCACCTGTACCTCTGTAGAATATGTTCTAATACACAACAATGCTAGAACTACTATAATTACTTTTAATAACAGTATTTAACACGCTACGCTGAGGCCTCAACCCTACAAGGAGCAGGAAAGAGAGTGGGAGACAGTTTTTTTTTTTTTTTTTTTTAACTCCCCCACCCAAAAAAAAAAATGAAATGGGATTTTTGCCCCTGATTGCGGTAATTTAGAAAATTTGCGACCTTCCTCATATGTTGCGGATTTTGGTTGATTTTGCATTAATTATTGTGATTACCTGTCAGCAGGTCTAACTTAAATGAGGTTGACATGGTGTTCATTCATGGTCCCACCCAAGGGATTTGCAGGATCGAGGCTAACTTTCGTTGTTGTTGTTTTTTAAAGAACTTACTTTCGGACGTTTGTTGAGGTTGGAGGTGGAGCCTCTCCATGCTGAGAGCAGCGTGGTCGTTGGTAAACAGTTTGCATCGCACACTCAGATTGTGCTCGTCCTTTTCTTCTTTAAAGGTGAAGTGGTGTCTGAATTTCCATTTATGAAATGCGTTCCTGCCCGGGCCCTGCTGGTTCTGTTCTGCTGGCTCCAGGTCCATTGTGTGACTGACGCCACCAACGTTAGCAGGAATTACCAAAACTAGAGAAGATGGCCTAACATGTGAAACAGGAAAATACCGCAGTGTAATCCACTTATTTTAACAAAGTAACTGTATTTTAATTATTGCATATTTAAAAGGCAACTGTAACAGAGTACAGTTACTCATAATTTGTACTCCAAATACGTCACGCCGGTACACGTATTCCGTCACTCCTCAGCACTGTTTGTCCGTGCATCATTTCTGTTTTGTGGTTGTTTAGCAACACGTCCACCAGGGGGCAGTGGCAAAGCAAGTTACTGATGTCAACAAACATGAGGGTGTTGTGAAGGTTGACATATTTGCGCTACTTTGGAGTCAAAGGAAACAAAAACATTGATGGAATTGGTGGTTCTGTGTGAAGTTTGTTCTTCTCATTTTACCCACGCATACATTTGGCGATGAACGCCATTTTCAATAAATGTCTAATGTCTAAAAGGACATTTGACGGCCTGCTTCACTGGAAAATAATGTCACACAAGTGCGTTAAGCCGCTTATAAAAGTTTTCTGTTGTTTTGGTCAACAGTTGACAATTAGCTAACTACTGCCAAAAGATGGAGGCGCCTTCTGTCTTTACGTCCGTGTTAAGCGTAGAGTGTAGATGGGTCTAAAGATACGCTTACATGTAGGCGTTGGCAGCTCATGTGCGTAGCTGTCAATCCACTATGATTAGGGTGGTGTCAAGTGTGGGTTGTGTGCGTTACGCAACGGGTGTGTTGCTTCAACGTCCAAAGTCAAGAAATGTTCAGCTTTCGTCTATCAACTCATGTATCAGCCAATCGTGTTGTGGCTTGGCAGCTGGAACGTATCGTTGAGATTTTATGAAAGAGTCTGTCCAACAATCCTGGACAACTACACGAAGAGAGAAAACATTGTTCCAGTACGTCACCCTCTTAAAAAAACAGTTCATGTTACAACAATGAGGACGCTCCCAGTCGGGTTGGGTTTCGTTAAGAAGTTCCAGTTCCACTTCTGCCTTTTGATTCCAGGTTCTTATTGATTCCACAAAACATGAAAAATAAGGGTAAAAATTATTTTTATGTATAGAACATCACAGTAGCAGTGAGCATATTTAAACTGCATTTCAAGATTCAGGGCAGCGCTCAACACGTCCCACGTCATTGCAGTCGATTTGCTAATTGAACTGTCTGAACTAGTCTGGAACGTGTGCGGCCGATATTAACGGTGACCTCTTTACATGGGTTGAAAAAGGGGCGGGCTACGATAGGAACAGTTTAGAATATATGAACCTTTTAATGCACAGCCAGCTAAAGTGATCCAAATGTGTTTCACAGCTGAAACTCTGATATTGCACTAAAAGTTGCAAAAAGCCTCGTAGAAATAGAAATATGGTTGATGAAACTGTAAACTGGATGCTAATGCGAGAAGAGCGTCACCTCAGGTGATCTCACTGCCTGCTGTGAAAAAAACAGTACGAGCACAAGACCACAGACCTGAACAGTCCTCATCTCCATGGAGATGCTGTTAGAAAGCTGTTCACACCAGATGTCCTACAAAGGTATGAGAAGCAGTTCTAGAGACAGGAGCGTGATCCAGAACTCCTCCTGAACATTGTCCTGCTCTGATCCAGATCTGGTTGAAGTCACGGCTGCCAAAACGAAAAATGCTCAAAGGATCTCTAGAAGATGTTCCTCCTTCCATCCAGAAGCTTCGTCAGTTCAGACTGACTGCTGGGAAGTTTGTAAGATGTAAAGTCATCTGTAAATCAGTGATCCTCCATCACCTCTGTGGTGTCCACCGTTAGTGCTTTACCTGGTTCTGGTTACATGACTTCAGGTGTGACTGGTTCGGAAGCTGTCCAGTAGAAGATTCAAGGCTGTGTTGTACACCTGCATCCTCCTCCGTTTCATGTTGGTTTTTCACATTTAACATTGACGCCTTCTTTTTCTCTTCCTTCAAACCATCTGTCTTCTCTGAGGACGTGACTGTCCTCAAAGGTCCTTGAGGATGCAGGTGAACTTGAATCTGGACTGATGAGCCGCTCTCTTGCCTTTGTGGAGTTGTGTTTTGTTTTGTTTCGTTCCTCCTCCACATCTAGGAAATGTTTGTAAGAGTGTACCAGCGTATAAGGAGATGGAGGTGCACGCTGATTCCGTGCGTCCATCAGCTGCATGCTGATGATGTGGTGCACATGGCCTTCAAAGAGAGAGGAGGAGGAGGAGGAGAAGAGGGGACTCAGTTTTCAAAGCTAATTTAAACTAACATGGTGTGTTAATGGGCTACAGGCGTAACGAGGTCCACCAAGACTACTGTCCAAGGAAGATGATGTTTGACAGAAAAACAAGTCGTCTTTAAGTGTCCATATCATCCTCCCACCAGCGAAATCCTCCACAGGAGTCAGTTCAGGTTGTACTGTTATTATGGCTTCGTATTTAACACGCATAAGAAAGGAAACATTCATTTCCTCAGCCCACTGGTGCTGGTCAAACCCTGACTCAGCGAGCGTCCAGTCTTCCCAGTGGTGAACTGGTTCTGCAGCATCTCTGCCGCTGGAAGACCTCGTCACAGCAAGCCTTCATTATTTTTGCAGTCCCTCTCAGGTTTATGGATCATTCGTGCCTGCAGGAAGCTGAGAGCGGCAAACATTCCAGCGGCGCCATGACGTGGAGATGTTCTGTCATTCTCAGATCCTGTAATCTGGCTGCTCGTCGTTGTGTGTCAGCACGCCTTCGGCTATCCTCCAGCAGCAGATAAATGAGCCTCTTCACCAACAGTCTCGCGCGTGAACGAGCCATCCTGTCATGTTAACGTGCTCGGTGCAGATGCGTTCCCTCTTTCCACTCCAGAGTTGGCTTTCGTAACATTCCTGCAACAAGTGACGGTGGCGCTGTTGGGACTTGCCTGAAGGGTAAATGCAGGATACGGACGCCTCTGAAGACTCCATCTCGGTAGGAAAAATATCAGCTGGAATGTGAGGAAGACGTTTGATTCATGTCTGCCAACGGCAGCGTTTCCCCGCGGTGACAGGTCAGACTGAGCAGCCCAGAGGGGACAAGACACAAACGAGTGTGTTTGAAGGAAATACTGCGTCACTGCTGAGCATCACTTCTGCTCTATCTGACTCTATTACGTCTCCACACATTCATGTGGTGGGGTTCATGGTCTTGCTTTATCATCCTCGTATGAAAATACTGTTGAAGTAACACCTGCAGTGTAAGAATAGTTTTAAATGTGTCCTATATTTCCATCTGTATATGTCCATACATGTCCATAGCTCTGTCTATGGTGTACATACATTTATTGCACAAATCCATCTCTACACCATGTTGATACTCATGACAATAAAGCTGAATCTAATCCGAGCTTTAAATGAAGTATAAATGTGAGGGATGTTAATGCCGCTTTCAGCTACTCTTGATATTTTGTCTTTGGTGATGTTGATTTTTATTTATTTTTGTCTCTGTTCTGTCATGTTGTAGAGGGTGAAATGTGAGATGTTTCCATGAAACCCTAAAAGCTCTCCCGTCCTCCTCTTGTCAGGGAAAAGTTCGTCCTCAGGCGGCGGATGACTGCATTCAGCACCTCAGCAGCCAGGCCAGGAGGCATCGGAGACACAGGCGCATCTCCAGCTCGCAGCAGTACCAGACGGCGCTCAGACGCATCCGGCAGCTTCAGCAAACGGTCTGGTTTCATCAGTCAGTCCCAACACTGCAGGCAGAAAAAAACACAACTGGACTTCCTTTTTCTTAGACACAAACAAACATGTATTCGCCTCAAATGAACTTTATTTCTGAACAAAAGTGTTTTAGTTATCTGCAGCTTCCAAACCAATCAGTCACCGTAGATGGTAGAAAGGATTTACTGCAGAAACTGGATTAGCTGTGCCTTGATTTACATTAGCAGGTGCCAGCTGAGTTAATATGGAGACTGATTATTGCTGCGTTCATTAAGTCAAACCAGTTTACAAAACAAGTCAGCCAAGTGTTTAATGAGAGCAGTGCAGCTTGAATTTCATTTAATTTAATTAGAAGACTGTACTGCAGTTTTCTTATTTGGACTTTTATTCCAGCATGT
This sequence comes from Arrhamphus sclerolepis, assembly GCA_037176975.1. NCBI lineage: Eukaryota > Metazoa > Chordata > Actinopteri > Beloniformes > Hemiramphidae > Arrhamphus > Arrhamphus sclerolepis. The sequence continues at coordinate 2,482,737 of JBAMYA010000022.1, read as the reverse complement.
TTTTGATATAAAACTTTGAAATAGGAGGAACCGAAGGAGACATTAGGAGCATTAACTAATTTTGCAAACCTGTCTGATCCTTCGACAGGATTATAATCTATAAAAGAGACCACCTGTCAGCTTGGAGGAAGTGGAAAGGCCAGTCCAGAAAGGGAAATTAACATTTTAATTAGTTTAAAGTTCATGGAACCTGTCTGTCCCCTTCCAGCCAGACGTGACGGTCGTTCACAGAGAGCACGCTCACAGCCACATGGTGACCTGGACCGGACCCGGTTTCGCCCGGGTCAAAGATGGCGCCGGCTTAGTCTTCACCATCGACAACATCCCCTACGCCATGGAGTACGACATCATGATCCGCTACGAGCCCGAGGTGCGTCGCTGCGACCGACAGAGAAGGAAGTGTTTGTGTCTGAGCAGTTTTTTACTTTCTGTTTCTGCAGTCCACAGAGGACTGGGAGGCTGTGGTCAGCATCACCTCTGTGCAGCTGCCGTCAAGTCTGCGATGTGGAAACCTGCTCCCAACCGAGCAGCTCTACACCGTGACCTTATTACACCGCAACAGGTACAGATGTGGACTCCCTGGACTGGTTGTCCATTCATTTGTTCCATAATCTGATCTAATCTTCTTTTAATTACAAATTATAAAAAACACCCATTAAACATTCACAATGCTGAAGGAAAAAAGTAAGTGAACCCTCGTACCTGAACCTTATGTGATTTCAACAAGATCTTCCAGCATCTCTGGATCAGAGCCGCCTCAGCTCAGATGCATCTGTAGTACAGGTTTGCAAAGCAGCTGGTACTGGTATCTGTATTTGTATTTGTATTTGTTGGGGGGGGGTATTTGTATTTGTATTTGAGTAAAATTCAAAATAGGCATAAAAACACATTTTTTTTTGTGTTACACTTCTAATTTATGTTATATTGTAAGTATTATTTATTTATATCCATTATAATTATTATGGATATGCAATATTGGTTGATGTTTTTACATAAATCCAGCAATGAACACAAAATAAATTAACATAACTGCTATTACCTTATCCATGGTTAAACCAACAATAAAATACCATTGGGAACATTATGAGTCCACCACCCTGCATTTGGGGAGTTTCAGCTAAGTTAATGAGTGACACCATCGTCTTAGGTTAACTATCCTACATCCTACATCCTGCTGTCTGCAAAAGAAAGAGTAAGTTAAACGTACCATATAACTCCCACAAGTGCATACAATTCGACACAACTACACAAGCATTGTTTTAACCT
>JBAMYA010000022.1:2451712-2481371 GCA_037176975.1 Arrhamphus sclerolepis | reverse complement strand
ACCTGTCCAGGGTGTACCCCTGCCTTTCGCCCAATGTGAGCTGGGATAGGCTCCAGCAGACCCCTGTGACCCTGAACGGGAAATAGCGGGTATAGAAAATGGATGGATGGATGGGAGAGAAGCTGGTTTATGTCAAAAAGTTGGGATTTAGGAAATGTTTGCCAAAGATTTTACAACAAAAGTTGCAATTTTTTGTCAAAATGTTTGTTTATTGTTGTTAATTTTTTCTTGATAAAAATGAATGATTTAAGGACAAAATGTAAAGTAAAATTGCAATTTTGAGATGTTATGTTGTGATTTTATGCCAAATGTCACAAAATGTTATTTTCTTACAAAAACATTGTATTTAAATGAAAGTTTTGGTTGTTGGAAAAATAAAATTCTGGATCTTGCAAAATTCGATATCTTACCAAAAAAAGTAGGAAATATTTTAAGTACAAAAATCTCAATTTTATGACAAATGTTGCAGTTCTTGACAAAAAAATTCACTTTTTTATTAAACAAAAAGCCATTTTACAACAAAATTAGCTTTTTTTTTTTTAAAAAAAAAAAGAAAAAAGTCATTTTATTATATAAATTCCCGATAAGAGAAAAAACTGTTAATTTATTGCAACAAAAAAAATGTTTTTTGAGTCAAAAAGTTACAATTATGTGACACGTGATTGTATGATAAAAAGTTTTGGTGAAAGTCTCAATTTTGCAAAGTTCACAATTTCCAAAAAAAGAAAAAGCTATTTTACAAAAGTCGCCACTTTTTTATTTTAGCAGCCTAAATATTATTATAAAAATATCTTTTTTTCTGTTTAACAACCAAATCCATGAACCAGCTGGAAATCTGCCAACATAGCTATTTGAAAAAATAAAGTATATGCGGCCCTTTAATGGTAACCATTGTGATGATGTAGCCCAGGATGAAATAGCAATTTGACGCTCCTGATCTAGTATATTATCAGAAGAATATCTCTTATTAGGCCCGAATGGCTCATAAAAGCACTTAAACAGTCCGCATTTGAAAAAAGTCCTCTAAAGTGGCACACATGCATCAAAGGCAAAGTTTAAAGCTGCAAGGTTCACTTAGTTTGCAGGAGCAGCGAAGGCTGCATAAATGCTCCGTAACCTACTCAGTGAGCTGAAATGTGATCTGTACCATAAAAAGCCTTTCCAGGCTTGCAAAATATTTTCATTACATGTGCAAAGGAAACCGCTTAAGTTCCGTATCTGCTCCCTCAATTCTAGGCCCTAATAGAAGTAAAATGAATGAAAAAGGATTTGTTTGGTCACAGTGGTTGACGCAGATGTTTATGGATGTACCTTTTAATGAGAGAACAACTGGTACGTGCAGCCAGATTAGGGTTCTGTTCCTGATCTGCAGGACATTACTGGACATTCTTCAATGAACCGAATGGTTGTTGAAGCCGCCACCCCCACCACTCACCCCCACTGCTTGGCGCCCTGTGTGGGGTCGCCGTGGAGACCGTGGGCTGCAGGTCTACACGTGGAACGCATCATAGCTGCTAGCAGCGCTGCCTTTGTTCTGTATGTTTGGAGAGATCTGCACTGATCCGGCACTGGAGTGGATGGGGCCTCCGATGCAGATTAAACACGATAATGCACAACTCACCTGCTCACAGCCAGAGAGCCACGAAACTCGACGCTCAGAGAGAGGTGACTCATGGCGTCCACAAGCTTTAATGCGTCGCAGCCTTTTCAATATTCAAGCAGATTTATCGGCAACATTAAATAAACTGTGAAACACACACAACTCTCTTTATTATAATTATCGTTATTATTATTATTATTGTTCTGCTGTGGCTCTCACCATTCAGTGAAGAAATGCAGTTTGAATAGGTCACATGATGTGTTGGTTTCTGAGAAAATTGAGGACAATTTCATTCTTTGTGACCTTTGACCTCCGCAGAACCGTCAATGCAAACTGTAGTGTTCCTGCAGAGAAATCCTGAGAAATAAAAGATTATTCATTATGCTTTTTGAGTTACACATTTAAACTTATCATGAATATGTCTTTAATGCTTTAATTAGCCTGGAAACCTTAACTTTAGCATTCAGCTTTTAACTCTTTTACAAAAAATTTTTGTTTCTGTTGACCACATAAACATTTTCTACCAGCCTTAAGAAACATAAGCTTCAATTTATTTGAGTTTATTTTCTTTCCTCCTGGGTCTTTAATTCTCTCTCTCTCTTCTTTTTTTTTTTTTTTTAGAAAATATTCTGCTTTGGGATCCTTGCAAAGAAACAACTAAAAATACTATTTTATCATCTCTTTATTGCATGTTTTACCCCCATAATTGTAAAACTGGAGCAATCTGAAAATTTAATTTGAAAAAAACAAAACAAAATAAATAAAGCTTTAATCTTTCACGGGCCCTAGAAGCCAGATTTTTCTCTGACAAATTTTGACTTTTCTAGGAAAATCTGTCCAAACTCAGAAAATGTGACTCTCTAAAGGCAACAGGCTTTTATTTAGCTGTTCCACAACATTTGAATACAAAAGTTGGACCAGGGGCCCGTTTCACAAAGCAGGTGAGGTAACTGATACTCGCAGTCTGTTACTGTGGCAACTGACTCCCTGAACTAAATCTGGTTGGGAGCAGTTTTCATTCATTGATGAGCCCATTGACGAGGGGGCTGTATTAATAAGAGATGAACTGAATTTGCATCAGGAAAGGATTCTAAGACTCAGACTGGATTGTTTGGCATTGATCCCCTTCGTCCACACATCGCAAAGACCACCTGCCTCAGCTCTGCCCTCAATTCATACCAGATACTCTGTATTGCTTTACGTTTTTTCGCTAATGGTAGTTTTCTTTACAACATTGGGGATGCTGAACATATTCCTGGTGTGGCTGGACTAATATGTCCAGCTCGAGTGACGTGAAATAAGTGGATCTCTTCCGTTTACCTGGCGTTGCCATGGTGAATCATGGTATCTGAGCTCCACTGATGATGACTTTTTATTGTCATGGTGTTATGTCCTGTAAACCAACTCAGAACCTCAGAAAGAGTTTCTGATCTCAGAGTTTGTTGACTCTGAGTTGGTTTTTTGACTCTGAGTTTTGAACCTCCTTTGTGAAACGGACCCCAGATTTCCAAAGAAGTCCAAAATGTTGTGTTTTTTTTTTTTTGTGTTGTTTGTTTTCTTTAAACTAGCCTATATGTTGACAGTCTTTACTCAAGGAACACAAACGTTTCTCCGATTGGTGCAGGAGCGCCTTGTGGGTCCTCTGGCAACAACAACATTTAATTTGTCTTTAAATAGCTGTTGTTTTTGTGTAAAGCCATGGGATGTTTTACTTCAGGTCATCATGGAAACCATTAACTGCTAGGCAGAGCTGAACTTTCCCTCCTTTTAAGTATGTTTTTTTAAACACACTTCTTTAGGTTTATTTGTGGATGGATCTTTGCATAACAAACAGTTTAACGATTTATCGTTAAACTGTCAGAAATCTCTCGTTAGTAGCAGAGTTTGGCTGTTTCTCACTGGTTTTAAGTCTTCAGCAGCTGTTTTTATTTGTCTGACAGTCATCAGCACCTGTTGAGCATAAATGTCGACTGTTATCCTACAACGTCCCTGAATTTGTGCAAGTGATGCATCTTTGAAGGTGTTGTTGCTTTGAACCATTTCTTCATGCAAGCTCAGACTTTAGTCAGTGCGTCACTGCATACAGGAACTGCGCATCAAAGGTGTTTGGTACCCCTTGTTTTCTTATTTTATCAAACCTTTACCTTCTCTTTAAGGTAGAAATGGAGCATCTACACTCTCTTAAACTGAAACATAACCAGATCCTGATTGATGTCATGACACATCTGTAGGAAACATCTGTATGGGACAGTCTCCGTAAAGGGTTTAATCTAAATGTGGGTCTAAGTACTGACTTTTTCATTTTGAATTTTGTGTGGTTTTATTCTGATATGTATTATATGGAAGTCAACCAAAGCAGCTTGGGCCACCATAGCCAATCATCATGTTCCACTTATTCATTTTGGAAAAGGTTTTAGGCCATTCCTGAATTCAGATCCTAAGTATTTTGAATCAAAAACCCAAAATCTGAGATTGCAGATCCCTATCACCTGTAATCTTTGTTACTCTTTTATTGTCTTCTGTCAGCTTTAAAACAATCTGTTTTCTAATTGTCTTTCCCAGCTGTGCTTTCTTTTCTTCTGCAGTTCCAATTCTGAAACAAGTGTCAAATCAGCTCCACATAAATCAACAGCAGAGGAGGCGGGACATATACACAATATTGCCAAAAGTATTCGCTCACCCATCCAAATAATCTAAATCAGGTGTTCCAATCACTTCCATGGGCACAAGTGTATAAAATCCAGCACCTAGGCATGCAAACTGTTTCTATAAACATTTGTGAAAGAAGAGCTCTCAGCAGCTCAGTGAATTCCAGAATGGTACTGTGATAGGATGCAACAAGTCCAGTGGTGAAATTTCCACTCCTAAATGTTCCACAGTCAGTTGTATTATAACAAAGTGGAAGCGATTGGGAACAACAGCAGCTCAGTCGCTACAGACCTTCAAACTTCATGAAGCCTTAAGATCAGCTCAAGCACAATGAGTAGAGAGTTTCATTGAATGGGTTTCCATGGCGATCAGCTGCATCCAAGCCATACATCAGCAAGTGCAATGCAAAGCGTCGGGTGCAGTGATGTAAAGCACACTCCCACTGGACTCTAGAGCAGTGGAGATGCCTTCTCTGGAGTGACGAATCGTGCTTTTCCATCTGGCAATTTGATGGATGACTCTGGATGTGGGGTTGTTTTCAAAGGAGCCGGGCTTGGCCCCTTAGTTCTAGTGAAAGGAACTCTGAACACTTCAGCATACCAAGAGATTTTGGACAATTCCATGCTCCCAACTTTGTGGGAACAGTTTGGAGATGGCCCCTTCCTCTTCTGACATGACAGTACACCAGAGCACAAAGCAAGATCCACAAAGACATGGATGAGAGAGTTTGGTGTGGATGAACTTGACTGGCCTGCAGAGTCTTGACCTCAACCTGATAGAACACCTTTGGGATGAATTAGAGCAGAGACTGAGAGCCAGGCCTTCTGGTCCAACATCAGTGTGTGACCTCACAAATGTGCTTCTGGGAGAATGGTCAAAAGTTCCCATAAACATACTCCTAAACCTTTTGGACAGCCTTCCCAGTAGAGTTGAAGCTGTTATAGCTGCAAAGGTGGACCCACGTCATATTGAACCCTATGGATTAAGAATAAGAAGAACTGAAGTTCATATGAGAGTCAAGGCAGGTGAGTGAATAGTTTTGGTAGTAGAGTGTATAGAGGTTGTACATCATGGCCTGCAGCATACAGATGAGGAAGTGAACCTGATAGCTATGAATGGGGTGGGGATTGGGAGCAAATCAGAAAAACATCCCTGACTTTAGCAACAGGTTTTTACATGTGATGTAACAGCTGCTGATTTTTAAAATTATATATTCATGTTATGTTATATAGTCATGTTATCTGGCATGAATGAAACGGAAATGAAAATAAATCAAGTTAGATTAAGTCTTCAGATCCATTACATGGGTCTTAGTACCACCCCGAAAAAGTCATCACCTGTGACTCGTACTAAGTTAATAGAGTTGCATGACCCCTGCTTGACTGAGGTGGTTTCAGTATTAAAAACAGCAACCAATGATGGTTTCAATTTAATCTGCCAATTATTTCCAAAAAAAGTGCTATGCACGAGCATTTTCAAAGAGTCAAAATAGGTCCTTATAACTGTGGCAACAATGTAATGACATCTTTCCCAGTACCTACTTTGTCCAGCTTGTGTAAAATAGATAAAAACTTGATACTTCATTGCTTTTCAAATAATTGTATATCATATACTGTCAAAATTACAACTGGCCATAGTTTTTGAGTTGTCAAAGCAGGTAGTGTGATGTATAGAAGACCGGCAAGCCGACTGCCAGCAACTCACCTATGTCAGGATGTTGTTTTGTCGGCATGTTCATCTTTTATTACCGTTATTCAGTCTCATTCACTGCTTCCATAGTCGATGCCAAAGATACCATGGAATCTTGTACATAGGCATCGTTACAGAGGTATTTGTTTTGGCAGAATAATGTTTATGGTACAATTTCATGAATGTGCTCTGAGTGGAACTGTCCAGGGTGTACCCTGCCTCTCTCCCAATGACAGCTCCACAGCTGGATAAGCTCCAGCCCATGATCAAGAACAGTACTGAAGCAGATAGAATGCAGAAGGCTGGATGGATGCTGCTCTGAGTCTGCACATCTAATACTGTCTCTCGTGATATCTCTTTTTGTTTGTTTGTTTAACAAAAGTAGGGAGATATTGTGGTGAAGAAGTGGGAAGTGAGTGGAAATGTGAAGCAGCGGAGAAAAGATATTTATTGAAAAGCACACAAGGTGTGGTCAGGGGTTCCACATCAGATACATTTATATTAAGCAATAAAGCTAACGAATCACATGCCAGAACATTTAAAATGCTTGACTGAGAGCTAGCCGTTGGCTCTAGCGTTGGCTTCTACAGCTTTGTCCCGCCTCCTTGCAACAGGAAAATTGGGCTTCAAATTCTCTCTGTACAAATCTACTGGTCATGTGACCAGATGGTTTGTTGATAGTTTATACAGTTATGGGTCTTTACACAGGAATTTTGACAGACTCCCCTGTCTTCCTAATTCCACAGTTTGTTTTGTTTTTTGTAGCTTTGTTCAGTGATCCTCTAGTGTGCTTTGGTACATAAATAGTCCATCTTTGGAATTAGGGGAAATGGAGATTTTCCTTTTGTACTCAATCCTAGAAACTTAACTTGCAACCAATTAATCTTTTAATTGCCAGACCTTCCATAATGGTGCTAATTCTATAAACATTTCTAACATTCCAAGTGCGTTGCCATCATAAAACTTTATAGATTTAATAAATCTTCAACAAAATTAAGTTGTTCAATGATGACACTGAAATAATTTTCTTCCTGCTTGTCTGTTAAATAAAGCTTCAAATAATTAACAAACTACAGGTTTATGCTTTTGTTACTGTGGGAATGTATGCAGTGAAGTTCACCAAGCTCTGTAACTTTTTATTATTATTATTATCATCATCATCATCATCATCATCATCATCATCATTATTATTATGATTATATCATCATCATCATCATTATTATTATCCTCATCAGCATCATTATTATCATTATCATTATTATGATTTCATCATCATCATCATCATCATCATCATTATTATCATTATCATTATTATTATTATGACTATATCATCATCATCATCATCATCATTATTATTATGATTATATCATCATCATCATCATTATCATCATCATCATCATTATTATTATCCTCATCAGCATCATTATTATCATTATCATTATTATTATTTTTATTATTATATCATCATCATCATCATTATTATCATTATCATTGTTATCATGATTATATCATCATCATCATCATCATCATCATCGTCATCATCATCATCATCATTATTGCCAGCAGTCACAACAGCAAAATTAAACAAGATAGAGAATAAAAAGAGGGAAAGACCAGCAGATGAGCTTCTGAGTCTCCAGGTCTTTGATGTCACATCAACTTTGTTACTTTGGATCAGTTTCTGATGGGACTCATGAAGGTTTATGGAAGGATAGCAATGGAACAGCTGATCTTCATCTGTGGTCCTTTAGCAGGTCAACATGACAACAATAATACACAATTTAAAAGTTCAGCCATTAATATATTTAACAAACTTTTGTCTCGACAGGAAACAGCAGTGGACATTCAGAGGTTTGACCCACTACGATCAGATCATCTGTATGATGGCTTTGTTCCATAATAGTTTGGGATTAAAATAGGGGGCTCAAACTTTTGGAGATGTCTTCAGATGAAAGGCCCTCAAACACATCTGTGACTGATTTACTCTTTTATGACGCTTCCATGGTTTCCGTGTTGCTCTTTATTTCATCATTTCATTCTAATCTCTTTCCTGCAACTTGGTCTCTAATTTTTTCTCCCATTTATGATTTCATTTATTTTCCTCTCATCCTCCCTGCTGTTCTGATCTTTGTCCATATTTAGCTCTTGTGTTAGTTTTAAAACATTGTGGTTCTACCTACAAAAACAATCCTTATCTCAGTCCACTTATATCTGCGTTTTCTGTCTTTCATCGTCGTATCAGCGCTGTCTGCATGTGATGTGGAACGGCTTGATGGGAGGAGATGAGACAGCTGATTTATGTCTGATCCAACTTGTGCCGTGAGCCCCATCGATTTTCAGCTTAGCCAAATGGCACAAGTGTGACTTTAATAAAATCATACATCACAGCGCTCTGAAATGTCACATTAGGGAACATGACAAATCTACTGTGGTCCACACTGCCGTCTGTCTCCTGGAAGAGAACATCAGCTTACTTCCTTCTTTCACTCTGATCATTTTATTTATTATTTGGTTTACAGTTGACAGTCTGAGTCTGCAGTTCCTCAACCCACCACTAGAGGCTCAAAGTTGTCAGTCCTAGTCTGAGCTGTTCATGATGGTGGTGACTAGCCAGACACCACAGCTGAACATTTTAATCTTCTTCTTGCAGCAGCTGGTTCTCCACTAGAGGACATCAGCAGGAACTAGAGGAGCTCTAGGGAGACCCACCTTTGCAGGTCTAGACTAGTCCTTCAACAGCGGGCTGAGCAGCCCTTCAGAGTGAATGTAAGCTAACATTAGTTAGCATCACAGATTAGCGTGAGCTAAGTCAGCTAAGCTAACTGAGCACCAGTCCAGTCGGCTTACAGGAATATTTATTCAATTAAAACGTATTCTACAAGAAAAAATGGAGATTTTTTACAAAAATAAATTGTAATTCTATAACAGTTGCACTTTTAAAAGATTCTTTTTGTCAATATGTCACTTTTTTCATTTTCATTGTTAATTATGTATTTCATGATAAAAAGCTTTTTTTCATGAAAAATGTCAACATTTTATACAATTTACAGTTTAGCAGCAAAACTTGATAAAAGGTGATTTTAATACACAAGGTTGTAATTTTATGTTGAAAAACAAAAATTTCTTTATTTTAGAGAAAAAGTTTCAATATTAAATAAAAGTTTCACCTCAAAAGTTTGATTAGAAATTAGAAATGTTTCTAACTTTCAGGTCACAAAGTAACTGTTTTGCTAAATTTTATAACAAAATGTGATTTTTTTTCACTGCAAGAAACTTACAATGTTTCAAAATTCACAGTTTTCCATGAACATTTCTTGATTTTAAGACAGAAGACTTATAGTTGATGTTTGACAGCAAAAAGCAATTTTATGATTGAAATTTCAATTATGCTTTAAATGTACAACAAAAGTTCCAAATTTATGAACAAACAAACAAACAAAAAGAAGTTACATGAATCATCCTGGAAAATGTATATATACTGTATATATATCTCTCTCTATATATATGTATTTATTTATTATATTTTCTCTGTCAGAAAAAGTATAACACATCTTGGAAAATTGTATTATATTATATTATATTATATTATATTATATCTTCTGTTTTCTAGTGTTCAGTGTTTCTCGACTGTTTTGAACTGAGGCTTTTGGAAAAGTGGCAGTTAGTTTGGAGAAAAGTGAAAAATAGTGTTTTCCTTAGAGGTTTTGGGGTTTTTGGAGATGAACGTTGGAAGCACAAAGAGAGTCAGTCACACGCAAGGAATAAATAAAAATACACGAAAAACAAAGAAAGACAGAAAATCTGAACGTCAAAGTGATTTAATGAGGGTTTTTTTTCGTCTCGGCTGGTGTGAAGACGAGCGAAGCCTCATTTAGGCAGAGACAAGGTGATAATTAAACTCACACTCTGGGCTCAGTGTGCACGTGAGTGTGAGTTGTGCACGGGTGTGCACGTGAGTGTGAGGTGTGCACGGGTGTGCACACCTCACACTCACGGAGCGTCTGGAAGTTTGGACTCTTTCTGTTGAATGATTTAACCAAAACAGCAAACAAGAAGGAAAACTGATGGATGGAGAAGTCCTTCTAGAACCTTGATTCTTTCATTTCAACTCCTTTATGATGCTGCTCTGCTGCTGAGGTCCTGTCACATGACCCAGTTTCAGCCAAGCGAATCATGATCTCTCCACCGCCGTGCTTGATGCCTGTGTTTCGTTGTTACCTTTAGGCTCTGAGATGGAGCTCTGTTTTAAATTCTATTTCTCATAATCTGATCGCGACGTAAACCTGTTGTAACGTTCACTCCTGTGAAGACTGACAGATCAGAAATAATCTCCTTAACTGTTGACACTCAGCAACAAATAGTTTGGAAATGGTTAAAAAACCTTTTTTTTGTTTCTCTGAGCTCATTGCTGATGTCTTTCCCTCTTGACATCTACTTTTATACTGGTGTGCACACCTACCTGCCTTCTAAATCCTACATAAGCAAAGATTCTTTTTTGATTATTTTCTGGAAAATAAACTTTAATAGTTGTTTCAGGCAAATCCAAAGACTCTGTGGTCAGATGGTGAGAACTGGATCGCCCCGACCTGCGCTGAAAACCGCCATCGTGTGGACGTGGGATTTGCTGCGCTGTGATATCTGCTCACTTAGCAGCTGATGATCCTCAAACACACCGTCACCATCACAATTCAGAAAGAAGCATGTTCTCTGAAACGTTAAAAAGATCATCGTTTGCTGCCAAGTACCTGCATGTTACAAGGAATATATAATATATTATTTCTATCTCTCTACAGGGGGCCGGAAAGTATTTATTCAGCCACCAGTTGTACCAGTTCTCCCACTTAAAAAGATGAGAGAGGCCTGTAATCTTCATCATAGTTATACCTCAACTATGAGAGACAGAATGAGAAAAGAAATCCAGAAAATCACATTGTCTGATTTTAAAAGAATTTATTTGCAAGCTGAATAAATACTTTGTTGTCCCATTCTATCCATCCACCCATACATACACACACATATATGTATATATATATATATGTGTGTATGTATATGTATATATATATATATATATTTATATATATATTTCTCCTTTTCTTTTTTTTTTTCTTTTTTGTATTTTATGGAATTCTGACAACAAAGAAGAGCTGGCCCTTTAATGGTAACCATGGTGATGATGTTGCCCTTTGATGGTAGCCATGGTGGTGATGTGGCCCTTTAACGGTAACCATGGTGATGATGTGGTCCTTTAATGGTAACCATGGTGATGGTGATGTGGCCCAGGGTGAAATAGATTCTGACATCCCTGACTTACAGGTCCAGACGATGTTTGGTGACATCATCGTCAGCATCGTCAGCTTTTTCCGTGTCTCTGACTTGCAGCAGGAACTCTGAGTATTCAGGAGCTATTGTCTCCGCCCACCTGAAAGGCTCCAGAAATTGGACCAATCAGGAAACAATTAAGTCAAAAATGCTTGATTTCAGTAAGAGCCTGTTTCGCTGTTCTTTGTCCTCGTTCTGAAATAATCACAGAAGCCAGTCCAGAAGCTTCTCCTGAGGTGCTGCAGATTAGTGAAAGCACAAATGAAACACTTTTATAATCAACATTTAAGGAGCTTTGACACCAAGACGAGGAAATGAAATGATTTATTAAAGAGCTGCAGAAACTAGACAAGAAGGTACAAGAACGACTGTTTGAATCACGAGCAGCGACTCGTCTGTAAATGAAAGTCTGCCAGTGGCTCAGAGGGTTGGAGGTGCTGGTTGTTTGGATCGTTGTAGTTTCATGTCGCGTTTATTATCTGAAAAATAACTCATTTTGGTTTTTGTTTTAAGGTGCTTGTCTAAAATAAAATGGGAATTTGTTCTTTTTGCATTTTAACAAACAGAATTGAGACTGTGTTCTATCTGAGAAGTTACCTGCTCTAATCCAGGTGTTTGTGGGTATTTATTTATTTGTTTTTATCAGGACCAGGTCTAAGGAGCCCAACAATCTTTTTGTCTTCTGTGAATCACAAACTAACTTCAGAGTTGTAGAAAAAACTGTCACATGATGCCAAAGACAAAACAAACAAATAAATAAACAAGGCACCACAAAGCACATTAACTTTTTACCTTTGTACTCTTGTTGTGAAGCACTTTGTGAGTTTTCTCTGTGAAAAGTGCTATATAAATCAATTTTACTTACTTACTTACTTAACTTGTAATAATTGTCATGCTAGTTAATCTCTAAAGCCTACAAAGATGTTTTTGGAGACGTGCAAACATAAACTATGTGCTAAATAAACTTTATGTTCCTGTTGTCCTGGAGCATAAACAATCCACGGGTGACTGAGGAGGAGGGATGTAATCTGCCACCCAATCAGAAGGACTGGAAAAAAGTTAACCATTGACTGAGTGAGAAAGAGGAAAACTGGCCCACACAATCAGAAACAATTAACCTCTGATTGGGTGGCTCCTGCCAGACTGGATTGCTTATGTCTTTTCCTCTTGGCATTATGTTGTAGCACACACCTGAATGCTGCTTATCTTATTAAGTCCAACTAAATGGCTTCATTTTTTGCTCAATTCATCATTGTTCGTGTGAGCTTGTATTGGATTTCTTCCACCTTCTGAGCTCTGACTTCACCACATTTATTTACCGCCAGACAAGCGTTTTCCTTTCAGACACATTTTAAAAACTTCTGGGAGTCGGTTTGTGCAGCAGCAGCATGCGAGTGGTTCCGCGGCTAAGTGAGTCTCTCAGAAAGGCCTTTATCTGAGTGAATAAAGAGCATTTCTGCACACCATATCTGATCCAGGATTAAGTTCTCGCGGCGTACAGATGTGTATCAGAGAAACCAGAGAGGCCTGCAGCACCCCTGGTATGTGTGCGCTCCACAGTTGGTCTGACGAGTTAAAGTTGGTTAACATTTGTTCCTCAGACAGAGAACAAACTTGGTGACAAGTGAGAGGAAATGCAGTTTGGAGATAAGACGAAACAAAACTGCAAGTCAGAGGAGCTAAAGACAGATGTGTTCTTCAGAGTAAACGGACGTATCATCTGCAAATTTACAGACTCTCTCTTGAAGAATGTGTAAAAGACGCTGTTCTTCTTCTCAAAAAACAAGTTTGCTCTGAATTAGTTGTCTCTTAGCCTGACCAGACTCCAAAATCAAATGTTGTTGTACTTTTATATCTCTGACAAATGACCTCCTTGTTTTATGTGTTCTGGCTTCATTTTTTACCAACACTCAAACACAACAGAAACACTAAACACTAAAACACTAAAACACAAACAGAGGTGCTACATCCAGCCGCCTCGCTGTCTGCCAACAGGGAGGTCCCACAGATCTGCAGTTCCTCTACTGACCACTAGAGGCTTGATCCAGAATCAGAGTCATTGAGTCTTCACAACTCTTTTTATTGAAAATAGATTCTATTTTAAAATGACAAATTTCACAATATGACATCTGTTTTCATTAAAAAGTAAGAAAAAAAACTTTATTATAACGTTGAGAAAATAACAAATTCAAAAGAATGTTGATCTTCTTATGTAAAAAAAAGAAAAAAGACAATTTTGTGGTAAAATTTCAAGTGAAGTTCAAAAGATTTTTTTTTTTTTATCACAACCATGACTTTTCATTGTACAAGCACAAATGCCACAAAACTGTAACGTTTTACATTTAAAATGACATTTTTTGGTTGGAAAATAACTTTTTGCAACGTCACATAAAAGGACAACAGTAGTAAAATTGCACAGTACTATGTAATTTAAACGTTTTGCCCTAAAATCACAATTTCTTTCTATATAATTGCAAATTAAAAAACTTTTTGGTTTGAAAAATTATTTGTGTAAAATGGCAAATATATGACAATCTTTCTGTAGCAAAGTCTTTTTTAAAATGTTCATTAAATTGTTATTTGTTGACATAAACGTTTGGCTGAAGTGAAGACAGCTGCCCATTGGCCACAGCTAGACATCAATCAAAAGACCACACCCCTAACTGTACAAAAATATAATCCATGTCTTTCAGTTCAGCCACATTTTGGCATGATTATCATCATCATCATCATCATCATCATCATCCATGTCCTGTACCAGTGTTGTTACTCTTCCTGCATTTCATCTTCTGCCGATGCTTTCAGACAACAGAAGCTTCATGCATCTTTCTGAAGAAAAAGAACCAAATTATCGGGTTTGATGTACGAGAACTGTGAGAAGAGCTATAATGGAGCTGAGCACATTAACACGTACGTTCCAGGAACAACAGGACGCCTCATTCACAGCCTCTAAAAACCTGCTCTGCCTCTTAAAAAGACACTCAGTCCACAGCAAATGAACGTGTGAGTCACAGTAATGAAAGAACTTTATGTTTCTGTGCTGGATTTTCCCCTTTTTTTCCAAACACCAAGCACAAGGCTCCTGGTTCCACTGATGGAAAGGTGTGGTGGTGGCACACTGATGTGTTCTGTTCTCCACTTCATGAAAAATATTGGCTCATTTTCAATACGATGGCAGCAACAAGAGGTCTGTTTGAGAAAGGAGGTTCAACAGAAACTCTGAGTTACCACGACTATAAAAAGCCATCATCAGTGGAGCTCTGATACCGTGATTCACCATGGCAACGCCAGTAAACAGAAGAGATCCTCCTACAATTCATTGTTGAATCAGATATTTATTTACAGTCATGTGACTTTCTGCAGTAAGAAGACTGCAGCAATGAAGGAAAGAAAGTTGCTCAGGAGAAATTACAGAGTTAATATGTAATTTAAATATTTAGTGGCAGCTGAAAAAGAAAGCTTTTAAACGATAAGTGGTCTGTGTTTTAGTGTTCTAGTGGTCTGGGTTGCAGTTTTCTGTGTTGTAGAGGTCTCTGTTGTGGTCTGTCTTGCAGTGGTCTGTGTTGTAGAGGTCCGTGTTTCAGAGGTCTGTGTTCTAGTGGTCTATGTTGAAGCAGTCTGTTCAGTCTGTCCATGATGTTTTTCATTTTAAGCCAACCCTTTGAAGTTCAGAGAGTCCAGAGTGACGTTGGGAGCTTTGAGCTGATATCTGGGATTGAAACTGATATTTCAACATAAAAATTCTTTCTGGTGTTATTTTTAAACAACAGAAAGAGTGCTGCTTTCCCACTGACTCTGAAGTTTTGTGAATTCACACATTCTCTGAACGTTCTATGAAGTTTTGACACATTTTCAAAACTAATAGCACCAGTTTTACTGGCTCTGTCTGGGTGAACGTCCAGTACGGTGCTGCGTTTATTCCAGTATTTAGCCTGTGACAGTCAGCTTTGGTCACAACACAGAGAAAGAGCATCAGCCTTGTCCTGCGTTTCACAGAAAACATTTCACCCGCTGCAGAATCAAGCAGTTAATTCAAAAACCACTCAGCTTTTCAAAGGAACAGGAAAATAAAATGCATTTCCACGTCGATATCATTGCCATGACTACTCAGCGGGACTATTTTATGCCACATTACTGATGGTGCGCTATCAAAGTGGAAGCTCCATGACTGTGGGCTCTAAATGACTTGGCTGCGGTTTTTATGGTGAGACGGCATCATTATAAAGGAGGAACGTACTCAAGGTCGCCTGGTTGTTGTTGACTGTGGTTTTATGATAGATCTCGTGATCAGCCACGTCACCCATTAGTTTTCTCTTCTCGTTTCTGAGGAGGCAGGATGTTGTGGGCAAGGCTGGCTTGATAAGGGCAAAACGTCCTGAAGATAAAAAAAAAAAAAGCTCTGTCATGTCAGCTGCCATCTGTTCCTCCAAGGACCTCTCTGATTCCATCCTCTAGGTCTGCTGGCCCAGGGATCGTGTCTTCCGCCACCACCTCATTCCCATGCCGTCGTCCTTACTCTCCTTATGCTTACTGTCCCTACCCCCTTCTGTCCCCTCCCTCTCTACTCCCCGGGGCCCTGCAAGGCTGGCGTCCACCCAGAGCCCCTCTGTTTCCTCCACATCTGATATAATCAAGACTAAAAAAGGGCTGAGAACATTCTTTTCCCATGATTCTTAAGTGGCAGCAGGGGCACTCGGGGACGTCGGGCTGGACGGCTGGTAGAGTGTCCTGTCAGCTGGAAAACGGGGTGACTGGTTCGTCCAGAAATAAGACAGAAGACAGAACTTCCCCATGCTCTTACACCGGCAGGCCTAAAGGATTAAAAGTAGAAAAATGCCTGATGCAATGTCTCTCCTACTCTGACATAATCACCTGAATTAGCATTAATGCTCCAACCTCTTTTTTTTAAATACTTTGCTCTTTTTACAGATGCAAACAGAGAGCTACATGCTCTTTACTGAAAGACTATTTCTATCTGTCTTTTTCAACATGTCTGAGCCTAAAGTTGAAGAAATACTTGCTGGTTGTGATCAGTCAGGATTCCTAATTCTTTATTTTTCTTCTTTTTTTCACTTTTAAAATGGAAACATTTCAGAAAATGACAAAAACAAAACAAAAACTTTCTTAACGTTTACACAAACTATGTCTACTGTGACTGAATAGTTCAATTCAACTTTATTTATATATCATGTGTTTGTGTTTCCTGATTATGGCCCCTGCATATGATAGCAACTGCTATTAAAATAGAAGTAATATTATTAAATGTTAGGTTAAGAAACATTAAGTAAGAAACAATGACAAAAAAAAAGGAGGCACGCCTGTGGATAGATTTTATAGCAAGATAGATGAACTGTGGATCCCCTTCTAGGTGGTGAGGTTTAAGTTGACTGATTTACTTTGGTTTGGTGTCTTTTGTCTTTACTTTTCTTGAGCATCTTGGTTTTGTCTGTAAGCTAGAGATGCAGAGTTTTCTGAAAGGGATGAGATCTGGAGTTTCCTTTGTTGTTTCTTATACCACCTCTTATGTCCTATTGTACACTGAACACCTCTCACACATCTCACCATTTAAATAGTCTATGTCTCTTCAAATGTCTTAAATTGTGTATCTTCTGTATTCTCTGATGTTGTGACCTACAATAGTGATGTTGGGTCCTACCATGGTGATGTTGGGTCCTACCACGGTGATGTTGGGTCCTATTATGGTGATGTTGGGTCCTACCATGGTGATGTTGGGTCCTATTATGGTGATGTTGGGTCCTTCCATGGTGATGTTGGGTCCTACCATGGTGATGTAGGGTCCTACTATGGTCCAAGGTCTCACCAAGGTGTTGTCTAAACTAACTGTGATGTAATTTGATTTACAGGATTAATCATAAGAATATCTAGCAGCAGTAAATAAAACAATGCAATGAATCTGTTTGTGTTTTTGTGGAAGTGAGAGAAAGCTGCTTGCGTTGTAAATGTCCCTTGAGTTTTCACAGGACTATATAGGAGATATATCAGCACATTGCTGTTGTAAATGTCAAGTGCAGCATCTGTTAGTCAGGTTTTTCTATTTAAGCCACTCAGGCAAATTGTAAGCTTTCTTGAAAGCTTCCAGCCTCTGGCCAGATGTTTACTAATCCAGCTGATAATCACTAATCCAGTTTTTGTACTTGTTGATCTGCTCCGAAGTGAGCCCGGCTTTGCTGACATACTGACGTGGACAAAATTGTTGGAAACCTTCCATTGAAGAAAGAAAAACCCACAATGGTACCAGAAATAATTTGAAACTGACAAATGTAGTAATTTCTTTTTCAATTGAAAATTAACTAAAGAAAATATGACCTCACTTTTGAATATTGTCTCAACAAAAATACTTAAACACAAAAAAATTGGCCTGGACAAAAATGATGGTACCCCGAGAAAAAAAGGCAAATAACTTGACCATAGGTATGTGTGGTAAGGTGTGTCCAATTATCAGCATCACAGGTGTCTTCAATCCTGTAATCAGTCAGTCTGACTATTTAAAGGTGATAAGTCACTGTGGTGTCATGGTGGTCCTCACTGAACCGGGACCACAGAATGTTGAGGAGACAACTGTCTCAGGAGAGCAGAAAGGAAATGATTGACAAGCATGCGAAAGGTGAAGGCTCTAAAACCATCTCAGAGCAGTTGGATGTCCTTTTATAGTGATGGGTAGCTTGGTGAAGCGTTGCAGCACGTCACCCACACGGTACTGATACTGTCGGTACTGTGTGACTCAATAGGACACCTGCAGGGAACCGAGCTGAGAGGCTCCACTGTCATGCTGATTAAAAGACCTAGTATATACACAATATTTGTTTTTGTATTATTTCATATCTTAATTTAAGTGTAAAATATCTGACATATTTAAAATAAAGGCAATAAATAATGTGAACATGTGTCATAACTTGAATGTAATGTTGTGGCAGCAGAGAGCTGCTCAGAACCACAGAGGTTTATTTATGCACAAGGAGCAACTGTCTCTGATGGTCCAACACACATCCTGAGAGTTCCCCTGAACAGTCCTGAGACTGGGACATTCATGCTGGTTTTTCTTTACATTCTTGTGTGTGTTACGCAGCCCGTGTGGGATCATGCCTCTCTACACCCGAGGACTCTGCGTTGTGTTAAAGGTTGGTGTTGGGGTGCAAAGTGAGGCACGGTGGTCAAGGTCCTGGCTCAGACCGCACCATTTACTGGACGTTGGTCCTGGCAGCTCCACCTTCCAAACCACACTTACTGATAACATATTCACTCATAACATAGAAAGCAATATAGAAAGTGGATTATGAATAGTGGACATCCGTTGGTCACCTGCTGCTGTTTGCCGTTCACAGGTACCAATTCAAGAAAGAAAAGAAGAGCAAAGTGATAAGGTACAAAAGGAAAAGAAGGGAAGGGGATCTGACGGCCATGAACGAGGAACTGACAAATGTTAACTGTTGAAATATATATTGAGAAAATGGTGTAAATACAGCCTATAATTTGTTTCTACCTAGCTATAATTATTTATATGATAAGCATTGTCCTATAATAAAACATAGTTATAGAGAAATATTATGGATGACAAAGGGGATTCAAAACGCTGGTAAAAAGAAGAATGCATTATACTGGCAATTTATTATTCATAGAACATCAGAAACTGAACAAAAATATAAAAGCTATAAGAATAAACTGTAATGACCAACAACATATATCCAAAATAGACTCCTAGAACCACGGAATGGAGTTAATTGGAGATAGATAATGTTTAATTTTCAAAGATAAGTCAAGTTCTTGAGGCTGTGAGGACTGGATATTTATGGAGAGGCTTGATTGCAGGATCAGCAACAGGTGAGTGAGCAGCCACGCCCAGAAGGCCCGCCCACAATCCAGAACACCAGCAGCCACAGACAAGGACAAGACACAAAACCACAGAACCCCAAGAGTACCACCACCTCCCCACAACCAGGCCTGTCAGGGTGGGCCCGATGGAAATCCCTGACCATGTCGAGGTCCAGGACCTCTCCTCAGGGCCATAACCATCCCAGTCCAGCAGATACTGCAGACCCCTCCCATAACAGTATACATCCAGCAGCTGCCAGATGGTGAAAGCAGGATGGCCACCCGCGACCCAGGTGGGGGGAGGGGGATGAAGCGGACTAGAGGAGACCGGTTTCAGTTGGGACACATGAAAAACCCATCTATGATGTGAACCCTCATGGATGCGGTATCCCACCTGGCTTTGGTGAAGGTAGTGTAACACCTCAGCACTAGACCAGACACTCTTAACTAGGGGTGTGCAAAGCAGCCAGTATTTGTATCTGTATTTGTATTTGTTGAGGGGGGAAAGTATCTGTATTTGTATTTGTATTTGTATTCGAGGAAAATTCAAAATAGGCTTAAAAATACAGTTTTTTGTGTTACACCTCTAATTTACGTTATAGTGTAAGTATTCTTTATTTTTATCCATTATAATAATAATGGATATGTACTATTGGTTGATGTTTTTCCATAAATCCAGCAATGAACATGTAACAAGGAACATCCCTGAAAATAAATGAACATAACAGCCATTAGCTTATCCGTGGTTAAACCAGCAATAAAATACCATTGTGAACATTATGAATCTCACTTTCAGCAAAGTTAATGAGTGACAGGGAGCTATGCTGAGGTTAACTAGCCTTATAGACTACATCCTACATCCTGCATCCTACATCAGTTAAACGTACCATATAACTCCCACAAGTGCATACAATTCTACACAACTACACAAGCATTGTTTTAACCTTTTTAACCGATCGTTAACGTTACTCTGTCAACAGCCTATTGTCTAAATTAGCGAGCTAACAGAGCTACGTAAACAGAGCGAACATGAGAGACCCGACTGCAGACGTCAATAATGCAGCGTAATGGAATAATCTCCTGATCAAACTCCTTCCTGAAAGTTATAAACTGCCTCTGGAATCCAGTTAAGGTGCAAAAATGTGTTCAACAAAAACAGTGATGCAGTTAGTGTTTTTTTTCTCTGTTGCTGTGCAGCAGCCTGTCAATCACCTCTTCCACTCCCTCTGACTCCTGAACGTCACTCACTCATCTGGACTCTGTGGTCTCATGAGGAAACGCAGCTTTGGATAGAAAGTCTTTCTTGTTCCCGAATACAAATATTTTTTAAAGTATTTGTTCGAAATTAGTATTCGTAAAAAACACATTATTTGTGCCGTTCCAAATACCGTATTTGCGTTCGGCTCCACCCCTACTCTGTAGGATGTCTGGTCCGAACATCTCTGGGGGGTTCAGGTCCAAAAGGTGGATTTTTCTTTTCTGAAGTTATTCATTGGTGGATTTACTTCCCTGCTGTCACCCAACTTCCCTGACATCATCCGGGGGCAGATTTTGATAAACTTGGGGATTCAATTTTGCCTCAGTGATGTTGTGTGTGTGGTTCTGATGGGCTGCAGCTCAGGGAACAGCACCTCAGAGGGTGTCTAATGAACCAGCAGGACTCTGGCTCTGGGAGACGACTTCACTACGTGTGTGTGTTCACATTGGAAAGTACCCTAATAAAAAGATGTGAAGCTCCTGCCTCCACCAGGGTACCCAGAACCTTCACAAGTATCACGTAGTCCAAGCCCTGAGGTGGTTTTACTTCACTGGAGATGGTTTTGATGTTGGGACCACAGATGGATTTCATCAGGCCATGAAACATTTCCCCAGAACCCCTGTGGATCATCAAGGTGCTCTTTGGCAGAGGTCCTATACACAACACGACTTTGACAGTCTACATTAGACCTCACGTTGCACAGCTTGCATCTGCCAAATCTTGTTTATGACATCACAACTGGTTTGTGTAGGCTACGATGGATGTAGAATGGCGTCATCAGCATGTGCTGACAGCAGTAAATAAGCAAAACATGGAGGTGAACCACACTTTAGTAGCAGCTTTTTTTACGTCCTGAAAATATTTAAATTTAAAAAACGGAGTCATGAAAGGAGGCAAATGTGGTTTCGGTCCTGGTTGGGGTGAAGAGGCCGACTCTTGATGCCAGCCCTGTCTGGGCGATCTGGATGCAGGACCTTCATACCACATCATACCCATCATGTTTAATGAGTCTGTTCAGGAGAAATTATAGTGGCTCATGTGTTACCAGCTTAAGTATGTTGTTTTTTTCTTTTGTTGTGACTTATATGTAGATCAGATGACATTTTATGGAAGATTAATAGAGAAAAGGAGTCCCCATACCTCTGTTTGTCACTGTGGAAGTATGAACGCTCGTGTGTGTACGTCTGAAGAGGTCTATTGTAGCTGATGTGTTTGTTCAAGTCGCTGCAGGCTTATTTTAAGGACCCAAGATAACAGGAAAAAATTGCATCATTACATTGTTGTCACTCAAACTTGCCCCGGCTTGTGTGCTCTCTGTGAGTCAGGTGAGCAAACAAAAAGAAAAAAACTGAGGCTTTGTAAGAATCAGGTACAGGAAGGCAGCGGCTTTATTTGCTGAGCTTTAGATTGTGAAATAATGCAAGGATTTAACGGAGGACAAACAGAGGAGGGTGACATCTGACAGAGATCCAAGACCATGCTGCTGCTCAGGGGAACAAAGGTGGACACACATTCATTCACCCAAATTTAAACTGGAGCTGGAGACGATTTAAGCTCGAGGCTTTACAGGAGGCTCTCGCTGCAGTCGAGGCACAAGGAAGAGAAACTCTGCTGAGTGTCTTTAAAAGACAGAGTACATCGTCTTCTAGAAGTATTTATTTTTAGCTTATAAAAGCCAGACTGCACCAGGGTTTTCATGTCCTGAGAAAAAAACCCAGGTTACTGCTTCAAAGCGAACACTGAGATGTTCCAAATCACACGTCAGCTCGGCTCACAGCCCGCGGGATTCCTCTCAGTCTCAGGCGCCGCTGGTCGATGTTTCCTCAAAGGAAACTGTCCATCATCCATCAGCCTGCTTGAGAGCTGCCAGGTCTTTGTTTTCTTTACTTTTGGACGATGGCAGTCCGTAAAAGACACAACTAAGAGCCAAAAATAAAACGGCAAAAAAAGCATGTCTTGTGTCATGGCGAGGAAGAACATCTTCAATCCATCGCCCGTCTGCAGGGGTGTCTCAGGGCTCGGTGTTTGGGTCCGTTCTCTTTGCCATGTACAGCACCTCTCTGGACCACGTTATTGAAGCACATGGAGCCTCGTATCACTGCTATGCAGATGATACACAACTCTACCTACTAATCCCAGGACTGGACTCACCTGGATGCTGACTTACTTATGAACTACATTATTGTGGCTTCATTGAATTTCCTCTGTTGTAAGTCACTTTGGATAAAAGCGTCCGCGAAATGTGATGTAAAAAGTCCCAAGAATTACAGCAGCAGCTCCAGCAAAACCTGATCCGTTTAGTTACTCCCAGTTACATGGCATTGTCCATTCATTATTAATTAAACACTGATACAGATCATCCAGCTGTTGTTAAGTGGCCTGAAGGCAGATTTGTCTGTGACGCCACCGTTAAGGTCACGATTTCTTTGTCTTTTATTCATAGTTAAATGTACATCCAGGTATGATAGAAAAAACATGTCCAAGTCTTAGGACTATTTAGAGTCTGTAGAGGAAGCTGGGGGGTTAACGCCCATGCCCAGGCACCTGCAATTTTGATGAGCTGGAACAATTTGTCAGACATGGTTATCAATTCCTTGAACGGCTTGAGTCCAAGGCTGCTGGACTTGCGTTTCTTGTTCCCATCAAACGGAAGCAATCGAAGTTGACAGAGCCTTCTGAAAGGAAGGTAAAGTGTCTTCAATAACTAATAAAAAGACGTCCACTTTCCTTTGATTGAAGCCTTTGTGGTTTACCATGACCTGACTGAATCAACACCAACATAATGTTTCCTGATGAAGTATCAATGCCTGTTGATTGCTTAATAATTTTAGCCTTTACATATCTGTTTTTTTCTTGCTCCAACGGAACTGATCTGATTTCATGAAGGCGGCAAATATCTTTGGCCTCAAGGATGTCTCTAGTCATGAGCATTTATTCCTTCAGTTGTGTGTGTAATACTCTCTTACAGGTACATCCACATGTCCAGGCCGTTTTGCTTCGAGCCCAGTAATCGTTACGTGGTTGCAATCCGGTTCCAGCGTCACGGCGTCGCCCACAGACATCTGACTGCGTTCATTCTCATCGACTCGGTGAGCGCCTGGCCTCGCTACACACCTGTATGACTGTGCTACCTCACATCTGCATTTATTTAACACATAAATCTGAACTCAGAATGACTGAAAGTGTCCAGGATTGAACAGCAGCTGTGGTTTAGATCATTTCAGGAGCAGCAATCACGTGTGGCTGTTTTAAGTTTCATGCAATGGCTCCCTCTGGTGGTGGAAGTTCTGTATCAGCTCAGCCTCAGACTCATTTCTGTTTAGTTTCTGTTGTCCATTCATTTTAAAATGTTCTTTCATCAATAGCTGGTACTGATCCCCAAATACACGGAGCTTCCTGGTTTCCAAGGCAACGAGCCAGAGGCGGAGCAGCACCGGGAAGACATGATCCGCTACATGTGTCTGGACTCCTTTATGATCACCCCGATGCCGGTCCTGGCAGAGATGTGCTCCAAACTCATCTGTAGCATTTCCTCCATCATTCATGACGGCGCTCTGGGTGCGTAGACTCAGAAAAAGAAGATTTAGAGGGTTGCGGGTTCCAATCCAGATGCTCAGTAACGCCTTTGTGTCTCATGCATGGTGTGTCCAGCCTGCGACTGTGACCCTCAGGGCTCCATCAGTGGGGAGTGTGGCAAGGTCGGGGGTCAGTGCCGCTGTAAAGCCAACGTGGTGGGGCGACGCTGCGACCAGTGTGCTCCAGGGACCTTCGGCTTCGGAGCGAGCGGGTGCAGCGGTGAGGCGCTTCGAGGCCGACTCATGATTGTTGCAAAATACAAGACTTCATGAAAAAACATTGCTGTTTACAGCAAAAAGTTCTAAATGCTGGGAAATTTGTTACAACAAAACTTTGATTTCATCTTATAATTTTAACAACAAAAAGTTGAAAAGTTATGGGTTTATTTATTTTCATATTGCGGTATTGTGAAAGTTGCAACATAAATGAGTGATTTTAGAACGCATAATATAATATAAAGAAAATCACAATTTTGCAAAATTTGAGACAAAAGATTGTCTTTTTAAAACCAAAACTTTTAAATTCTAGTGATTTTTACAACAAAGTTGTGATTTAATATTGAAGAGTTGTGACTTTTCAAAATTGGAGATTTTAGGACAAAAATTATATTTTTACAACAGAATTGCTTTATTGTCAAATTTGCAGCTTTACAGCAGAAATCAGTGATTTTAGAGATTTAATGAGAAAAAAAATGCTTTTTAAAATATAAAGTTGCAATAGTAAAAAGCTTATTTTATGACAGAAAGTAATTTTATGTATAAACAAAAATACTTCTAACTTTGCCAAAGTCAGTATTTTGTGAGAAAAGTCACTTTTGTGAAATTTGTAATTTTATGACTAAACTTAGCTTTATCCAGTAACATTTTTAACTTTTTGAATATTGCAATTTCACAACAAAATTTCAGCAACTTTAGACTTAAAGTTGATATTTTTGGAAAAGCAGTATTTGATTTTCAAAATATCGATTTTTTTGCAAAATAAGGCATTGTATAATTAAAAATTTAATATTAGTAGTTTGATACCAAAGTCTATATTTTGCAACAAAAAGTTGTAATATCAAGTTAAAAAGTGAGATTTATAACAACCAAACGCTTGTAACTGATAACAGGACATAACGTTGCAGTTGTACCAAAATCACAATTTTGTGACATAAAGTCATGATACTTTACAGCAAAATATCATGATTTCTGGACAAAAAATGCAGTTGTGCAAATTTTTGCAATTTTGTTAACAATCAAAGAAAAGGACCTGCAAAGAAAAGGACCTGGACCCGCACACTGCAGGACTTGTCCTACAGTGTGCGGGTCCTTTTTCTTTTTTGCCTTGCTATTTTTTTTCCGACGCACCTGAAGACTGTTTGTTTTTTTGGGTTTTTTTTGAGGTGTGCATCAGCCTTCCTTCTTAGTTTGCATTTTTGTTCACAAAAGTTGATCAAAAAGTTGCAATTTTTTACTTTTGCAAAAGTCAATATTTTTACAACAATACATTTTTTTAAGTAGTGATTTTTGTGAAACTGATTTTTTTTGCAGAAAGATCTGTGGCAATGTGGGTCTGATCTATCAACAGCAAGATTTTTATCTGTAATTAGAAATATAGAACCATGTTGTCTTATAAATCAGTGTTATTGGCTGTGTTCCAGTATCCGTACTTCACGTACGTACCACACTCAGTTTGAGTACGCAGAATGTTCCAACTCCGACTGCGACAAAAACAAGTGTACTGAAAGGACCCGGATGGTGTCCTCAAAAGGGCAGTACTACGTTTAAGTGTGCTCATTGAAGTATGGATGTTGGCACACAGCCATTTTCTCCCCTAATCTCTCCTAAAATCCCGTTTCCCTCCCATCCAGCCTGCGACTGCCACTCCGAGGGCTCCCTGAGTCACCAGTGTGACCCCGTCACCGGCCAGTGCCCATGCAGGCCGGGGGCCACCGGGCGTCAGTGCTCCGACTGCCAGCCCGGCCAGTGGGGGTTCCCCAGCTGCAGCCCCTGTCAGTGTAACGGCCACGCTGACCTCTGTGACCCCCAGACGGGAGAATGTAGACACTGCAGAGACAACACGGCGGGACATCTGTGTGAACGGTAGCTGCAGCCCAGCGTCAGATGTTTTCCATACACATGGTTCCTGGGCTGGCTCCCGGCTGCTGCTGCAGGGGTCTGGCTGCTGGTGGTGGTCTGGTGTCTTACGCCGGCCAACCAGGATGGAGGACTTCGTTGTTCTGTTCTTGCTCTGTCATTGTGGGGGGTGCTGGGTGGGGGCTGGTGGGGGGACTGGACTTGGGTAGTTGTGGTGTTGGGTTGCAGCATGATGGGATTGGGGGGTGGGGGGGTGAATGTGGATGTGAATATACAGCTGTGAAATTTGTTATAAAAATAGTATTAAATTGCCTTCTACATTACTACATATGTATAATGTACTTATATTTCTATTTTTTCTCATAAATTCATCAGACTCAGGGAGCAGGATGAAAATGAAATGATGAAATAAATCCCGTCCCTGTCGTTTGCTGCAGATGTGTGGATGGGTTCTTTGGAAATCCTGTGCTCGGCTCTGGGGGGCACTGTCGCCCCTGTCCCTGCCCTGGGAACCCCAGTTCAAATCACTTCAACGGGCACTCCTGTGCAGCTGACCAGTCTTCCAATCAGATCATCTGCGACTGCAGAGACGGCTTCACTGGTACGCTGATGTCATACTGGTTCTCAGAAACCTGCTGTGTTTAAATGTACTATCGTCAAGGAGCGTTTTTAAACCGTCCTGATTTATCAATCACGTTTGTCTCCAAGGTCCCCGCTGTGATCAGTGTGCCCCTGGTTACTATGGCAACCCAGAGCAGCCCAGTGGGCAGTGTCTGCCCTGTGAGTGCAGCAACAACATCGACCCCCAGGACCCCGGGTCATGTGACCGCAGGACCGGCCAGTGCCTCCGTTGCCTGTACCACACCGGTGGTCCATCCTGTGACCAGTGTGAGCCCGGTTACTACGGAAACGCTTTGGTGCAAGACTGCAGACGTGAGTGATGAAGTGAGATGGTCTCCTGAGATGGTCCCCCTTTACAGCAGACTCTTTTTTTTTTTTTTTTTTTTTTTATCCAAACAAACGTAGGTTGGCTTTTCTTTTTCTAAAATCGCTGCGCAGTTTGGTTTCTACGTATGTGAACCTTTGCTCACAGCAGCATCACGACGAAGATGCTCATGAAAGTAACGACGTAGAGTGACCAAGGTAGAGGGCAACGGGACTTGACCGCCATCGCTCTGTTCCTCTGTGCTGCTCTAAATGATGATCCATGGATTCCTACAGGAGTTCCCATGAACTGTTCGAGGTCTTCAGAACTTTTTCCTCGTTCTGTAAGAAAAAAAAACAGGTGAACAACTGCCTGTGTAATAAGTGGTATACAACAAATTTTTGAATAAATATATTGGCATAAATAAATGCATGCATCCAGTGAAGCAGCACAAAGGAACTTTTTTTATAGCTCAGGTGTTCCTCCTATCGGCCTGGAGGGAACGTTGCTTTTACAAAACTGTCTTAGATTTACTCTCTGATCTAGTTTCATTGTTTTGGATGTGAGATGTAATGCCTTACAGCGAAACTGTCACAAGAGACAACTGAGGGTCCTCCCCATTGGACATCACTAAAATATCTCCCTGGAGAGGAGCCATCCTAACCAGGATTCTTGAATCACCTCAGTGCCACCAAACAGGGTCATCATCTGCAGAAAGCAGCACTGAGATCCTGAGGCTGAACCCCCTCTGCACCTTGAATGCTCCTACAAACTCTGTCCATAAAAGTCAGGAGCAGAAACAGTCAGGAGGTGGATTTGAACCAAGAATGAAGGAAACTGATCTGGTTCTGAGTTTCAGTCCCCCAGCCAACAAAAACAAAATCAGAGAGGCTCATAGAAATGATCTTGAATTTTTCAGCTAGAGGTGGATAAATGAAGCAAAGGAACTCATGGATGGCAAAGAAATAAGAACCACAGATGTTGATGAAAGGAGTGATTCCATGATGCTCTTGTTCATGCTGTTGCACGAACCAGTTACTTTGGCCAAGTTCCTCTGGTGAACACTCAGGGGTGTGGCCAGTCCCACCTAACAATTACAGGCTCCCAGTAAAACTGGCATTAGGAAAACTACAGACGAACGTTATCGGAATGTTTTGTGTTTGCTAGGATACACCAATCAGTACCAGAACCCTACCCAACCCAATCTGACGCAGTCTGACCCAGTCTCACCCAATCTGACTCAGTCGGACCCAATCTGACCCAGTCTACATAAATATGTTTCTCAGGCTGCACCTGTGTGACCGCCGGTACCCTGCAGTCTGCATGCAACGACGGTCAGTGTCACTGCAACAGTCAGTCCGGGGCGTGCACGTGTAAGGAGAACGTGAGCGGCCGCAGCTGTGACCAGTGTGCCCCCAACCACTGGAAGTACGGTCAGGAGGGAGGCTGTGAACCCTGTAACTGTCATCCGCAGCATTCCCTGGGGACCCACTGCAACATGGTGAGCCAGAGGACAAAGATCTACCCTAGAAAAACATTTAAAAACTGTCCTGACGGCAGCTGTGTCCCTCTGCAGTTCACGGGCCAGTGTCACTGCCGTCCAGGTTTTGGGGGTCAACGGTGCACCGAGTGTGAGCAGTTCCACTGGGGAGACCCACGGGTCCAGTGTCAAGGTAACTCACCTTCTACCTGCGACATGACAGCAATGTATTGTGGAGAATTATTCATATTTACCTTCCTTCTCCTGGAATCAGAGTGCGACTGCCATCCAGAGGGCTCAGAGGTGGCCCAGTGTGACCGGTCAACGGGGCAGTGCAAGTGCCAGCAGGGAGTGGCGGGGAAGCGCTGCAACGAGTGTGCACGTGGCTTCACGGGCGTCTTCCCACATTGCGTCCAGTGTCACCAGTGCTTCCAGCTGTGGGACGACATCATCTGCCAGCTAAAACGGGACTTGGACCATGTTGACTACACCATGCAGAGGATCCTGGAGAGCGGGTTCATTTCTGGCGTCGGGAATGCTCGCATCAAGGAGCTGGAGGAGAAGCTGAAGCGGGTCCAGGATCTCATCAGGGCCCAAGACAGCAACAGGACACACCTGCTGATAGTACAGAGCATCGATGACCTCAGGTGGGTTGGCCACATCCTGTCTGGGTCACTTCCTGCCTGAATATAAACACTTAATCAATAGAAAACCTGCATGTTTCAGAGCCGAGATTGCCCTCACTGACGGACGTGTGATGGGAATCAGCCAGGAGTTGAACTCGACAGAAGAGGAGGAGGAGGACCTGAAAGAAAGACTGACGGACTTAGAAAACGAACTGAGGGACATCAGAGAGACATTAGCTCGCAACCAGCAGCAGCTGGAAAACTACCTCACCTCTGGATTCGCAGGTACTGGTCTCAACACATGAAACCTGAAAGAAATAGGCCACATCATCACTATGGTTACCGTTAAAGGACCAAATCATCACCATGGTTACTGTTAAAGGGCCACATCGTCACCATGGTTACCGTTAAAGGACCAAATCATCACCATGGTTACTGTTAAATGGTCACATCATCACCACAGCTACCGTTAAAGGGCAATTTCACAGTATCACATTTTTTGTTAAAAAGTGAATTTTTTTCACAAATCTCAAAAATTGTAACAAAAAAAAAATTGCAGCTGCTCTCCACCTCAGTTATTCCACCTTAAAGCAGCTGCTCTCCACCTCAGTTGTTCCACCTTAAAGCAGCTG
>JBAMYA010000022.1:2441064-2451612 GCA_037176975.1 Arrhamphus sclerolepis | reverse complement strand
CCACCTTAAAGCAGCTGCTCTCCACCTCAGTTATTCCACCTTAAAGCAGCTGCCCTCCACCTCAGTTATTCCACCTTAAAGAAGCTGCCCTCCACCTCCATTATTCCACCTTAAAGCAGCTGCTCTCCACCTCAGTTATTCCACCTTAAAGCGGCTGCTCTCACAGATGTTCTGGTTAGAGCGTCAGGATGGTCTCACAGACCAGATGAGATGAAGTGAGGCCGGATGTGGCCCGCGGGCCTTGAGTGACACATCGTCGTAGAACGTATCGTTTGCATCATCTTTGGCATCGACGGTTAACTAATAGTTGATAGTTTTTGTATTATCCTTTTAGGAATCATGTTTTACAGATGTTAAACTCTAACTACGGCATTCTTTCACCTTTTAGAACTGATGTATGTGTTCTTCTGTCCCTTCGTTTGCTTCTGTGCAGTTTACGGGCCACTGTCAGTGCCGCGACGGTTTTGGAGGGAAGACCTGCACAGACTGTCAGGAGAACTACTGGGGAGACCCCAGGATTCAGTGTCGAGGTCCGAAACTCGATATTTTAACACCAACTCGGCCAGATTATGATAGGCCAGCTGGATTAACATTTGACTGGCTTAATTAGTTGAGTCGTTAAACCATGGCTGTGTCCAGAATGCTGCTTCATTCATTCACCCCTCCCAATACTTTATAACACACACACACACACACACACACACACACACACACACACTAGTCAGTCAGTTTTCTTTTTTTTTAAAGATGATTTTTCAAAAATACCTGATTTTGAGGTGACTTTTCACAAAAATTGTGCTGCAGTTTTTGGAGCTTAGAAAAATCTCAAATTTAGGCAAAAATTATAACATTTCTTTTTATTAAAGACAAAAACAAGATGAAGTCACTATTTTAACATAACTGGCTTGAAAATCTCAAAACTGTAAACATAAATTTTATGTAAAATAAATGATATTCAGATTATTTAAATAAATAAATAAAGTACAATTTCTTCCAATCGTAAGAAGATGAAAGCTAGCTAGCATTTGTAGTTTCACTTCCAGAACTGTGGGACTTGTAGTCCTCTTTCTCTCTGTTGTTGTTGTTCTGCTTTTTTCTGTTTCTTTTTATTTTTTTATTTTGCTCTGTGTGACCAGAAATTGCAGCAATAACGCAGCAAATTAGAACAATTGCAACCCAGATGAGAGATAACGAGATGAAGTGGAAGGCCGGATGTGGCCCGCAGCCTTGAGTTTGACACATGTGCTATAGATGAAGAATAAATAACATTTACATTTTCAGTGCATAAAACCCGAAAATTACAAAAGATTCCCAAACTTTTCCTTGCTGGTGTATCTAAGAAATAAAGCACATAATGAATAATTATGGTTATTATCCTCCTTGTCATTGTAATAATTATTATTGTTAGTTGTGTTAGTGCAGCCACACTAGCGTAAATCAAAGCTCCAGTTCTCCTCCAGGTTCACTCTTCTCGTCTTTCCTCTCCAGCGTGCGACTGTGACTGGCGAGGGATCGAGACCTCCCAGTGTAACCGGGCCACCGGCCACTGCGTTTGCCAGCAGGGCGTGTCGGGCGTCCGCTGCGACCAGTGTGCCAGAGGATTTTCTGGCCAGTTCCCCAACTGCCAGCCCTGCCACCAGTGCTTCGGGGACTGGGATCGTATCGTTCAGGTAGTGGCTTTGGGTCGTAACGGGGAGCGTGTCCTCGGTCCTCAGTCCAAGTCTTATTTCCTCACGGCTGTTTTGTCTTTGTCAGGACTTGGCAGCGCGCACCAAGGCTCTTGCGGAGCGCGCACATGAGATTCAGAGCACTGGTCTTACTGGACCTTATGAGAAGTTCTTCAAAGACCTGGAGGAGAAGCTGGCCCGAGCTCAGGGGATTGTAAACGCACGCAACGCCACCTCTGCAGCAGTTTCAACCTTGATGGAGCTCATCGAAGATCTCAGGTGAGGCTTCTGGTTTCTGTGAAATAAATAACAGTCAACGTTTGACCCAGAAGGATTGAAAGATCTGCTGCAGTTCATCTTCCACAGCAGCTGAACGTGCATGTTCACTTAAACGTCCACAGGGCTCAGATTGGCGAGACGACTGACACCTTGAACCGCCTGGAAGGAGACTTAACGATTGTCCAGGACAGCAACTCTGAGGCCAGCAAGGAGCTGAGCGCTCTGGAGAGAGAGGCCAGAGAGCTGAACCTGACCTCCGAGCAGCTGCACCGCCAGCTGGATGTCCTCAAGAACTCCAACTTCCTCGGTGAGAGAGAAAAAAGCAGCAACAAGACGGACCTTCAGCTGGCCGCTCTGGTCTCGTCCATGGTCCTCTAAACCGGTTCCTTCTCACAGGAATCACCGTTCCTGTTCCTTCGAGCACCACTTTGATTTACTGGACAGGTGGTGAGATGGTCCTCTTTCTCTTCCTCCAGGAGCGTATGACAGCATCCGCAGCTCCTACAACAGGTCTCGTGATGCGGAGCGACGCGCCAACGAGTCCACGACCACCAGACCCAGCACGGTCAGCCAGTCTGCAGAGACCCGACGCCGCACCGAGCGCCTCATCGCCGCCAAGAAGGACGACTTCAACCGTAAAAACGCCGCCAACAAGCGAGCACTTGGAGACCTGAATACCAGGGCTCGAGGTCTGGACCTGAAGAGGGTCAATGAGAAGGTTTGAGTTCATTTATTCAGCGCCTCAAGAAAATAGTTTGCCTCCTTCGTGTGAAACTGATAATCTCCACGGAAACGCCTGCACATGTGCTGGCAGGTCTGTGGAGGACCCGGCGACGCCCCCTGTGGAGAGAGCCCCTGTGGGGGAGCTGGTTGCCGCGACGACGAGGGAAACCGCCACTGCGGGGGCCTGAACTGCAACGGCGCCGTGGCAGCAGCAGACAACGCTCTGGAGAGAGCCAGGAGTGCAGAAAAGGAGCTGAACAAAGCTGTGGAGGAGATGCAGGGACTCTTCTCAAAGGTATGGAGCCGGATGACAAACACGTGAAATGTTTACAGCGCTGGAGAAAAAAGTAAGTGAACCCAGTTCCTTCAAACAAACACGTTCTTACGCATCTGGAGTCCGGTTTGAATGAGCCTGGACATGTGGTTTAGAGCCACTTCGCTTCATAACAGACACTCAGACATGCAGTGTTTGCTGTTGACTTTTGATGCACCTTCCAGTTTCACCACCTCACCACACCCTGGGCGGCCCCAGCGGTTGGCTCAGAATCTGAACCATGACAAAGTTTAACTTTCACAACAGAAACCAGCGATGTCATGTGATGAAGCAAACAACGTACGCTTTTTTTTGGAAGGACATGATTACAGTCGTTACGCAGTAGTACAGAACATTTTTATAAGAATAAGCTGCCATCATCTGAACATGGTAGAGGGAGCATCATGATTCGGGCTGGTTTTGCTGCCTCAGTTGCAGATTTGACAGGACCTGGACCGCTTTAGTTTTTCCTTGTCACCCTGAAGTTGGGTGATGCGGCCATGAAAACGATTCTAAGCATGAAAGTCCAGACCTGAACCCCACAGAGATGCTGTGGAACCACCTCCGTACCAACAGACTGAAATGTCTGTATTACAAACATGCTGGCATCCAGAAGACAAATCATATGAGAGGTACCACTTAGGTTGCCTTCCAAGATTCATTCCAGTCTTCAAACAAACACAAAACTTTGTCGTTGTTTCTCTTTTTCTTCTTCTTGCAGGTGGCGGAAGCCAAGACCAAGGCAGAGGAAGCTAAGAGTAAAGCCCGAGCTGCTCTGGATAAAGCCACTGCCACCAAAAACAAAGTGGAGCGCTCCAACAACGACCTGAGAGACCTGATCAAGCAGATCAGGAACTTCCTCACTCGTGAGTCCTCGTTGTTTCCACCCTGAACAGATGCTTGGCTTCATCTTCAGCTCCTGTACCGACCTCCTGTCTGTCCGTCACAGAGGAGGGAGCCGACCCCGACAGCATCGAGACGGTGGCCAACCACGTGTTGGAGCTCTCCATCCCCGCTTCGCCCCTCCAGATCAAACTTCTCGCCGATGAAATCAAGGAACGGGTCCGCAGCCTTTCAAACGTGAACGCCATCTTACAGGAGACGGAGGAGGACGTCCGCAAGGCGGAGCAGCTTCTGCTGGACGCCAAGAGGGCACGGTAGTCCAAACAGAGGATTGAAACTGAAGCGCTCACATGGACGCGGTTTGGTCCGATCGCAGCCGGTAACACTCTGTTGTTTTTAAGGCATCATGCTGAGGGGGTGAAGACCACGGCAGAGACGGTGAAGCAGGCCTTGATGGACGCCCAGACCGCCCAGACTTCAGCAGAAAAGGCCATAGCCAGTGCCAAGAGCGACATCGGGGAGACCAAGAACCGACTGGCAGAGGTGAAACACTCAGCAATAGTTTATCAGAAATGTCTAAATCTGTGCCGAATCACCTTCAACATCTTTGGTGCAACTTAAAATTTCAGATTAAAGCCACAGAGAAAGATGTACAACCACAATGATCAGGGTACCGGTACGTTCCACAACGGCTCCATGGCTGAGACGTTCCCAAATTTGGCTGAAATTGGAAAAATGACTCTTAGTTGAGATTAGTTTCTTGAAAAACATGAAC
Organism: Arrhamphus sclerolepis; assembly: GCA_037176975.1. Classification (NCBI taxonomy): domain Eukaryota; kingdom Metazoa; phylum Chordata; class Actinopteri; order Beloniformes; family Hemiramphidae; genus Arrhamphus; species Arrhamphus sclerolepis. The sequence continues at coordinate 2,447,012 of JBAMYA010000022.1, read as the reverse complement.
CTGAACACCAGAAGAGATCCTCTCTTCAGCACCGTCTCCAGGAGAACTCGTAACAACCAGAGGAAGCGCCTTTTCTTTCTGAAACAGAAACGGTGAAGAAATGCTGAGAGATTAGTGTGATTAGAACCTAAACCAGTTAGCTATACTGGCCCGTACCGAGCAGCTGGACTCATATTTGGGAAGTGATGTTGAGAGGAATCTGTCCCAGCCTCTGGGAGCCACAACTTAAATCTTCTCATCAGAGGTCCTTACCAGGTTTAATAATTACACTAATAATGATGATGATGATGACGATGATGATAATTACAAAAACACCAGGTTTGCTCTTTGGACTCCTTAAAAAAAACAACTTTATGTTAAAGTTGTTTTATTTAATTTATGGCTTGTGTGTGCTGCCCCCTGGTGGCCAAAAGACTCGTACAGATTTCAATAAATGCTCACATGTGGATACTAAAATGTTAAATATTTAGACTTAAAAGACCTAAAAAGACTTACAGCACAGATCTAAACACCTCAATTCCACACCAAATCATGGTTAATTAAACTTTTATTCCAGGAAGATTAGGATTTAAGTTGTCTTTTGGTTTGTTTGTTTTTTCGCTCCATTCAGATTAAGTCGGAGATGTCCAACAGAGAGAAGGGCCTGAACGACACCATGGACCGCCTCAGGACGCTGGGAGAAGAGATCAACCTCCTGAAGACCAAACATGCCAAGAACAGCATGGCGGTGGCCCGAGCCGAGGAGACCGCCACCATGGCGAAAGAAAAGGCCGTCGAAGCCAAGCAGGTGTGCGTCTGTTTAAGGTTTGTCACGGAGAACTTTAAAATAGTTACTGAAAATTCTCCCGTCCCGACGCTCAGATCCTAGACGGCCAGCTGATGGATAAGTTCAACGAGGTGCAGCAGCGGGTCGGCACCAAAGCCAAGGTGGTGCAGGACGCCAAGAAAAAGGCAGAGAGCATTCGAGAAGAAGCCAAGGAGCTGCTGAAAGATGCTCAAAGCAAGCTGGAGAGACTAGCAGGTAGTTCAGATTAAAGGTTGTGTCTGGGTTTGTTTGTGTTTTCAGGAAAGGAAACTGCTCCTGTTTTGTTCCTGTCAGCGTGTGGCACGACAGACGCAGGAACACCATCAGGAATCTGGCCGATTTTCAAAATAAAAGACCATGAAGAGGCCCAACCTCTGACATCAATGTTATGCTTAAGCGGGAACGGAAGGCTTGCAGGATCAAAATCAAGATACTGTTTTACCTCGTCGCCACAAATCCGTGCATGCTTTGCCCTGAAGTAGAAGCAACATGAGCCAGGTGGAATTAGGAAATGAAAGATTAATTAAAATGAGCAAAACAACAGAAGCAAGTGCAGAGTAACGTAATCACAACTAGCAAAGGCACAGCCCCTGAAATGAGGAGTAAAACCATTTTACTGAGGAAAAAAGAAAAAACAAAACTAAGACACAGACTAAGACAATAATAGCAGTGTTTTCAAAACGTGAGTAAAGCTCAAAATCCTGTGGTGCTGTGTGCTGGCTTCATCCTGAAATAAGGATCCACCTGGATGACACCTGTTTCTTCACATAATCAATGACCTCACTGATTGAATTATTTTGAACACGCCCCTTTCACTTAATTACTCAATTACACAGACTCAGGAGCCTTCATATGATGAATGATGGCTCTGTTGGTTTCTCTGACTCTACGACACCTACTGCTGAATTATTTGCCATATAATGATGTGATTTATACCAAAAATAGTGATTGATCTGCTCAGTCATGTTGGACTGCTGTTATTTGGAACACAACTGTAAATCCTCCACATTTGGCAGCATTTACCTTCCACATCCAGAGAAATATGTCTGGAATGCTTCAGATAAACGCACCAATCAGCCGTCAGGGCGCCAGTGGGAGGTGCTCTGCTTCCTAAACGGGCCTGAAGAGAGTGGAAGTGAAACTGCTGCACATCTGGAGCTCAGCGCTTTAGTTGAGAGGTGGAAGAGATGTCAGACACTTGGATGCTTTGAAACCTTTGGGTGTTTCTCCCAGAGGTGACACAAAGGTTGTAGTTTTAAAGGTTTACTGAGGGATTTGGTTCTGACCATTTTGTTGCTTGGATTCTGATCTGACTTCACTGTCAGGACCAGTAAACCTGTGAAAATAAAATAATTTCAACGTAAACAGGCCTGACTGCGTCTTAGAGTGTGACCAGTTTCAGTTTAAACAGTGACGCCACACTGGTGACGCACCTTTAATGCAGGTTTGACCAGTTTAATGTAAAAGTGCACAACATCAGAATCAGAGAGGGAACGCTTGAAAGGTGTCTGAAACAGCTGAAGTGAACGAAGCAGCGCGTTCGGATCCGGACGCTCCAACAGCTTCTGATGCTAAACCGCCGCCACGTAATCATTCCTGGAAATCTGTTTCCTGCAGAGCTGGAGAAGAACTACGAGAAGAACCAGAGGACGCTGGAGGGCAAAGCTCGGCAGCTGGACGGCTTGGAGGACCAGATGAGAGGCATCCTGAGCGACATCAACAAACAGATCCAGATCTACAACACCTGCCAGTAGAAACGGATCAGCTTTCAAGAGTAAAACCACTCTCTGCGAGTCGGAGTCTATTTAAATCCAACCAAACCGTCTTCTTACGTTTTCATCAGTTGATATCACATCACCATCTGTAAATACGAGCATCAAAGAGCACATATTTTACTTTGATATTAATTTGTACATGTTATTATGCTTTTACTTTGAAAAGAATGTCATGTTTGAACATGGAAATGAAATTTTGGGCAAGAAACCATCTGCTGACTTGTTTTTTTATCTGCCTAAACAAAGACGACAGGAGGAGCCTGTGTGGAGTTTCATCTGAATCACCTCCCATCCAGCGTATTCTGCTTGTTCACATTTCTCTGCTCTAAAGGTTGCTGGCCATTATTTATTTATTTGTGATATTGGTAGCAGTAGTGACTGATTAATCTGATCTTTCTTCCTTTTTGTTTTCAGAATTACGCTCTTTTGTGTTGTACTTGTCAAGTACACGAGTCTGAATTTACCATAAAGCCTGCACCTGCAGCCAGAACAGTTTCACTCCATAAACAGCAGAAAGAATTTGGTTTTTCAAGCTTTTTCACCGACTTCTGGATGTGACCGTGACGGTTAAAGTTACTTTGGCCAGGAGAGACTGGAAATAATAAAATACTCCTTCAAATTAAAGTGAAACTGAAGAAATAAAAACTGTCCATTTAAAGTTTATCACTGACAATAAGAAAAACTAACTGAAAATATTTCTTCACACCAACAGTAAAAATGAGAGAAAATGTGTATTGTTGTTGGTTAAGCTGTTACAGTGACAGTATTGAAGAGTTTGTGTGTTATCTTGCTGGTCTGCTTATTCACATTGTGTTTTAATTTTTATTTGACAAAGCATAAACCAAAACATCCTTTTTTTTTTAACAAATGTCATCTGCAGGAATAGATTTAAAAACTGGCCACCAAAGACAAACCAAAAAGAAAAACCTGTGAATAAAGATGAATACAGGAAGTTTGAATGTTTCTGTGTGGAAGTATTTTATTGTTGTTAAATATCTTGTTCCATCGCCAGAGAGGATCCAAACCGACAACCGCAGGTCAGCTGTCTGCATAAAATGATGTTTATTTATACCAAAGAAAATGGAAGATGGCAAAGAACCTGTCGGGGGGGGGGGGGGCTAACAAACACTGCTAACCAAAGTACCGAAACCCCAACTAACTCATCGAAGAAAAGGGTTTGATTAAAAAATTAACAAGGGGGAGGAGCAACCTCTGACCTCGTGTGTTTAAACAGAAAAAGTACGTGCAGAGGACATACGGGTGCCCAGCCCTCCTTCTCAGTGGTGGAACATTTCAGCTGATGTTTGTTAATCTTTCTTGAGAAGTGACACACAGGATGATCTACGCCATACACGTCCTCCTGCAGAAGTACGGCTCCAGCCCCAAACGCACCAGCATCAACCTCAAGTTTCACTGGGGCAGATAGAACAGGAGAGCAGCAGAGCATCGCCTGGAGACTGTCAGATGACTCTTGACACTCATCTGACCACATGAGACCAAAAGGTCTTAAAGGACTGATTAAAGAGGTTCAAGGAGAGACCACAGATGAAAAGTTTCTACAGAATCTGTGTAATATCCCGTCCCAAGGGAACATCGCAGTTCCTTTCTGCTGTTGGAGACAGGAAACGCAGCAATAGCTGAGATCTTACACGTCCTCCACCCACCTGGTGACCAAGATAGAGAATAGTACCTTTCCCAAACTCACACTTTTCAAGGTTGAGTTTTAGGGTACCAAGATAGTTTCCCCAGCAGCCGAGTACACAACCATGTCGTCCAAGTATGCCCTGCAGTTTGGAATATCACCAAGTACTTGATTAACTAGCCTCTGAAAGGTAGCAGGATACATAATACTGTAGTTAGTAGATAGTTACTGTATACAGAAGAAAACTGTCAGGCACAAGAGCTGACATTTCAGAGGCTTCTGCAGTTAAAGGAACCTGACAATAACCTGTTTGCATGTCAAGCTCAGTCAGAGGCAAAGGATGTGCATCTGGCACAGTTACGGCATTCACCTTCATGCTGAACAGCTGCAGGGATGTAAGATGACCCATTTATGTTTTTATGTTCAACAAAGGTGTGTTTGAATGTTGTTCTGAACATGAATCTGTTCTGACAGTCTGTATCTTGTCCTTGTTGGTTTTAAAGCTACTGTTGCCAACCGTTTCCTTTTTTCATCCAGTTTTGATTGAAATAAAATTAGACGGCTGAATGACAGAAAACAGAAAAATAGCTGGGGACATGCAAGCATCCAAGGTTTCACATGAGCTTGTTGCTTTACGCTGCTGATTTTGTCTACAGAGTTCAAATAATTATATTTCTTAGATTAATTTTGGGCCTCTTACCCAGTTGTTCATCATCATGACGTGGGTGAACACCGTAAGTCTGCATGGTTTCAGTCCAGGCTTTAGAGGATGATGCAGTAGCCAGGGCGCCATTTAGGTTCTAGTCTTTTCTAAAAATAGCAGAAACCCAAGTGTATGAAGCTGGTGATCTGTTGGACCTTCCTGTGGAAATGTTAGTTGTCATACAGAGCCGACATATGAGCACCATTAAATTCTCCCTCTTTGATCCAGACACATTAGTTCCCACAGATTCAGCTTCATGAGAGTCTTTAATGAGTCCCTCCGATCATCGGATTCCAGGTACTGGAATTTTATTCCTGTTATGCTTGTCTTAACCGCAGCCTTTGATCCAGTGCACCACGACATATGATTATCTACTCCACAACATCTGTCCTGTCCCTCTTATGTGGGATTCCACAGGGTACAATCTTAGGGCCCCTGCTTTTTTCACTTTAGCTTTTTTCTTTCTTTTGTCTTTTTTTTTTTTAGTTTGCAGTAACTTAAATGTGTATATAAGTCAATCCTGTGATCACCTGGAATGTAAATATGATTCAACAGAAGTGTGCAAACACATCAGTCATATCTTCACTTTACAACACATATATGTAATCAATGGATTTGTTAATTACAAATTGAATAGATTCAAATATAAATCTACTAAGATAAAAGATGAGAATGATATGGAACTTTTAGCATAATTAATATTTAATTGTGCTCATGAAATGAAGAGGTTCCACTACAAAGTGAATAATCAAAGAAAGATGTTTTTTGTTTTTTTTTGTGGTCATACACGCACACACACTTTTTAAAAATACATTGAACAGATACTCTTGTGTTGATTACGTTTTCTAGTTTAATCAGTTCTGAATAATAGTGTTTAACAAATCTGCTGATTTTTTTTCACCTTTATGATAATATTTGTGAACTTTCAAATATATTAAATAGTTAAATCTAAACGTTAAATATGAATCTAAATAAAAGCTAAGCTCATGAAAAGTCATACTGATAACCGGAAGTGCCACAATA
>JBAMYA010000022.1:2429470-2440964 GCA_037176975.1 Arrhamphus sclerolepis | reverse complement strand
CTGATAACCGGAAGTGCCACAATAAAAGCTCAAGGAAATCAGCTTGTTTATAAAATCAAATAAGGAATTAAGAAAAAAAATTATTTTAAGTGAGTTTCTTAAAAAAAAATCATGATAGTTTATGCACAGATGTTTAATTCCACCGATAAGTTGGTTTTGATTTGTTATTTGATTCTGTCAATACAGTCTGACCTCGTCAACCTTTATTGTGGTACGTCCGGTTCCCGCCACAGTGTGAAGGTGTGAACGTGCATTTTAGCTACTGATGTTTCAAAATATTTTGATTTATATTTAACATTTATATTTAGATAAGATAGATAGATAGATTTAGATTTTTGAGATTTAAATTCAGTGTTTAGATTTAATGTTTAGAATTTAATATATAGCTTTTACTATTTAATATATTTCAAAGTTGACTAATACTGTTGTAAATGTGCCAAAAAGTGGTGATTAGAAATTCACACCGTTTTGTTTTTTTGTTTTAAAAAAAAACATTTCTAGGGAGTTAAAATGTTTATCTCATTTTTAGCGTGAGACATTGTTCCTTATTTTCACATCGAGCTCTGTTGTCAGATTTCCCACCAGTTCCTGAATTTGGTCATAAAAAGAAAATATAAAAGTGAATTTTTGTCATAAATTCTCAAATTTGACTAAATTCATGACTTTTATCATAACCTTGAGGCTTTTGTCATAAAATCACTTTTTTCCTTCCTTTTTTTTCCTTTAAAAAAACAAATTTTTTGATAAATTTGCAAATTTTGAAAGATCAAGACAACTATCAACTATCAAGATTTTTTATGATACAATCACAAATGTTGCGAAATTGTAACTTTTTTGGGGGGGATTACAACAGTCTTTCAATTGAAAATTTTGTATAATGTAAACTTTTCGTCCAAAAATAAAATTTTCTTATACAATCGCAAACGTTTTTTAAAAAGACTTTTTTCCGTACAAAGGAAAATTTTGCTGTTAAATGTCAAATTTCGTGGATCACATTTTTGTCATAAAAAAGTGAATTTTTGTTATAAAATCTAAAATTTACAAAAATCTTGAATTTTATCAGAAAATTGAGACTTTTGTGCTACAATCACTATTTTTTTCTTGTGAAATCACACATTTAACTTTTTCTTTTGTTAAAAAAAACAAACAAAACATTTTTGTGGTAAAATAGAAAATTTTGAAAGATCAAGACTCTTTATTACGCAGTCACAAATATCAGAACATTGTGACTTTTTGACTTAAAATTACAATTTTTGGGGTGAAAATATGAACTTTTTTGCAATATTTTGACAAAATTAGAACAGTTGTAACATTGAAAATTTATATCATTTAAACTTAAAACGTAACATAAAATCAAAGATTCGGTTCATATATATAAATATGAAACTTTTCAAAAATCACAAGATTTTGATGAAAATTAGTGTAAATCTTTTTCAATCTTTTTAAACAAGCCGCTCTCCACCTCAGTTATTCCACCTTAAAGCAGCTGCTCTCCACCTCAGTTATTCCACCTTAAAGCAGCTGCTCTCCACCTCAGTTATTCGCCTTTCTCAGTCAGAACTGAATCAAACGTTTCCTCACAAATGTTCTAGTAAGAAGCTGATGATCGTCTTTAAATCTCTCACATAAGATGAAGTGGATTTGACCCGCGGCTCTAATTTTGACACACGTGACTTATAGTCAGTACTAGCTCGATGAAAATTAAGCGCCCCGCTGGAAGCGCGTGTGCGTGCCCTGGAGGGAGGGTGAGTCACGTGAGGCTCCAGCCAGGAAGTATCCGGGACTTGAGTCTGACCGGAGTCTGAGCGCTCTCCTCTGCCCGCAGAGGCCGAATGACACCGACGGACTAAAACGGACTCTTTTTCTCCCCCCCCTCCGACTCATCACTATCAGGAAGCATCTTGTTTAATTCACAGAAATGGGCCCGGGTTGAATGTGGAATATTCTAGAAACGCCGTGGACTTCGGGGGTTCCGAGTCCGGGCAGTAGGAGCAGCAGCAGAGGCCCGCGGCCGAGAAGAAGAAGCAGCGGCGGCAGCAGCAGCGGCAGCAGCCGGGACGGACTGAGGAGTCGTTCGCTATTGTGCGTTCGGGCGGAATTATCGTCGCGTTAAAACGCCGTGAGTCTCCTGCTTTTGACACCTACGCGATTTGGGAGTTTTGGTGTCAGGTAGGGGGTCAGTTTCAGCCAATGTCACGCCGCGTTTTTGTGCCTCCGCACCGGCCTCCCGTTGGCTCTTTGGCCATTAGCGTGTAGCTAATGACATTAGCGGCTCAACGGCTGGAGGGTGCGTTCGATTGGGCGACCAGGGGAAGCAGTTTACCGTGTGGTTCAAACAAATCGCTGTATGTCAGTTGTATTCATCGATCCAGATGCTCACGCCAATTGTTATTCAACATTATCAACAAATTACAATCTTGTTAGTGTGTTAAACGCTTTTTGTGTGTTCCCCACAACGAAGGTCACGTGACAGCAGCGAAACCTCCTGCAGCGTAAACGAACGGACCCTCGTGAGTCGGCTACAGTGCTAACAACTCCGGGAACAGGAAGCAGCATTGTTAAAATAACCAACTAAAGTAAAGGACATTAGTCTTTTTTTTCTTTTGAAGTCATCCTTTTTTCTATCACACATCTCAGCATTTCTCGTTAACCCGCCGCTTGTTGTTTATTATATATTGTGCGTGAGAACAGGAAACGTGTTCCGTCGAAGAAACTCGTGGTTTTAAAAGACTCGATGTTGTTTTCTGAACGCATGTTTACTTTCTGTTTTGTTGTCACTGAAAAACCTGCTGCTAATTGGCTTAAAGCGGAGAGCCGTCCTGCTCGTTTGTGTGTTTGCAGAAGCCTCTAATCTAGTTCAGGAAAGATTACCCGACTAGTTTAAACCCACACCTCACCAGAGACAACAACACACACACTTCCTCCTTATAATTTGATTTACACATAATAGTTCAACAATATGTTGACAGCGTGTACAATGTGACTGAACATGGTGGTATACAAACCTCATTCTCTTCACAATGAAATGTGGGAAACTTTGAGTGTTTAAACTGATGAAATGTGCCATTTTAAAGGGAAAAAAGTCAAATATTTCTGACAGGACGTCTAAATGAACATCTGGAGTGTTTGCTGTTTTTATAACTTAGTGGTCCAGCCAGTATTTTCAGCTGGTTGAAGGTCTGGACCTGGACGACTGCTCTTACCAGTCATATTTTTGTAAACGTCTTGCTGAGAGAAACAAGACCTTCACTGAAAAAGCTCTAAAATCTGTATATTTTTGTCAGCTGTGGTGTTTCCTTTCCAGATGTGCTAGTTGTTCATTCTTTGGACACGAATGCACCTCCATAATACCCCCTACACCCTTAAAAGGCTTTTGAACCGATAAACTGTACAGCCCCTCTCTTCTTTATTCCAGAGGACACAGCAGTCCAAGTCATGGCTGTTTTAACCTCATTAAACTATTAAACCATCTATTCAGGTCCTCAATATACGTTACAGACTCCAATGCGACACGTCATTGTTCAGACATCTCCAAAATGATCGTTATGTGATCGTTTTTCTGATTAAATTAAAGCTGTTTCAGCTTCATGAAGTAGACGAGACAGGAAGAAACTCTGGTGTGTTGAAGATAAACTTCTGCTGATCATGCTTAGTTCAGAGTCAGTTACCATGGTAACAGAGACCAGGTTTAATTCACAGAATCAGTTATCATGGTAACAGAGACCACGTTTAGTTCAGAGTCAGTGACTGCAGCACTCAGTTTCTGAAACCGGATTTCATGGGGTTCAGTTTCTGAAACGGATCCCGGGTGCGTGTGTGGCAGGCTGAGGTAAATAATCCACATTCATTTATTTACCTCGGTGTGTTTAATGTTTGATTGCAGAACGTTTATGGTTGACCACAGACATCATGCGTAGTAGGCTGGTCTCCTGAAAATGCCCCCTATTGTCCTGGAGGCGAGTTGCTTTGCAACACTCACCAAGCAACAGAGAAGTCTGAAAGTTCCACGTCTCCATGGAGACAACTGCGTGTCTACGGAGCAACAGAGTTGAAGACTAATAATGAGGCCTTGACTGTAACTGTCTTACCTACTCCAATATTTTTCTTGTCATTTTAGTTTGGCTTTTTTCTTTTATTTCTTTGTCTTTGCTGTCTTCTTCTTCTTTTATCTAGAATGGGTTGACAGACTGTTTACTACCGCCACCAGGTGTTTTGGACTGAGGAGCAGGTTGCACCTGTTACAGTTACAGAACTCGGAGATTTACTCAAATGGCAACCATCCTGCTCCTGGGTTGAAGTCCAACGAGGAAGTTTGTTTTGTTGTAGTTGCTCCAGTGACCACTAGGTGGTCGCTCCAAAACAGAGCAACCCTCCATTGACCTCCATGTTAAAATGGCCAATTTTGTAGCAGAATCTAACATTGACAGCCGGGTGACGAAGTTGGCTTTGGTCTCTGTATTTAGATTTTGAGGAAACCCCTGCTTCAAATGCTCTCTGTGAAAACTTGTATATCCATCTATATACATCTGTGGTTTTACTCAGAAATATAGGTCTCAACGACCCCTCCACACTCTTTTTTTCATCATACATGCGTTTGCATCCCTGATTTGTTTTTGGATTGTGTTCACCTGTGGGTTCGTCTTTGCGTGATAGAGATGTAACCGGCGTTTGTGGGCCGCGTGGCCAACTGTTAGCGTTCGGGAGGTGTTCCCAACTCCGAGCAGTGTGGTTTTTTTGTTGTTGTTTTTTTTCTGTTACTGAATCACGTCTGCTTTTAAATGCAGCTCTGCCTGAGGGGTCTGGAGATCATGGACACTAACAGACTTCTCCAGATATCCAGCGTCTTTTCTATACTTTTATTGACTGATTTCACGTGTTAATGTGACAAGTTAATCTGACAGGACTGTAAAAATCATTCAGCATGTGTCTGGCAGAAGAAACTCCTGGTCTCAGGTTCAGTCATGTCACTGACCTCCTGACACTTGTCTTAGTTGTAGATAACAGTTTTCAAAATGTTTTCATGAAATGAATTTCAACATTTGTTTATTCTGTTGTTGTTTTTCATGTTCTACTGTCAGTAAAATATTTCTTTAGATTTGCAGCTCATTGCATCCTGTTTTTATTTATGACTGATGTTGTAGATTTTACTGAGTTATTAGTAAATGTCTCTGTGCTCTCTGTTTCAGGTCCCCAACCCTAACCCATCCTGATTCTGTTCTGGGGGAGTTCAGACCAGTATCATCGCCAAGATTGCCGGACCAGGCAGGAAGAGGCACACCTCAGATCCAGACCCCAGCAGCGGTAGCGATTCCAGTGACGGGCGGCCCGTTAGTGCCAAGTGCCTGAAGATGGCCAGCAGCGGAGGCAGCAGTGGCGCCGCTGGTAAGGACACGGTGGGCCGTCGCAGCGGGGCTCAGCAGAAAGGAGGTGGGGGAGGCTCGGACCTGTCCTCCAGCACCAGCAAGAAGAAGCAGAAGGACCGGGCCAACCAGGAGAGCAGGGAGGCCAAGAGAGCGGCGGCAGATGGGGTCCTTGCAGAGGTCAAGAAAGGTAATGTCTCACACACACAAAAACAAACCCAGTAGAGAAAAAGTTTCCTCTGGAGTTAAACTGTGGAAAGAAAATGGAAATAAAAAAACGTTCCTGTGCAAACGTACTTCAGTGTAAATACCCGTCACGTTGTTTGGCAGAGATATTAGAAAGACGCCACTAAATTGTTCATAATGAGTCTCCAGTTCCAGTGTCCCAGAAACCCGTCTGGAGGGACCAGCTGTTTGGTTCCACAAACAAAAGTGTGTTCTCAACATGAAAGCCAGATTACACAGATTAGTTTTTTTCACTTGCTTAGTAACCAAAGAACCAAAAATTAAATAAATAATACAAAAACCCATCGCTCTCTGAAGTATTACTTCTGATGTTTCACCATCATAAATCATATTCAGTGCGTCCAAATGTGTCAAATCAAAAGTACAGTTTCTTTTTCTGATATTAAGGTCCAAAACTGGACAATAAAGAATCAGGCCAGCCCAGAGCTATGAATGAATGAATGAATGAATGAATGAATACTTTTAGTGACACATATCGGGTAAAACCAGTTTTCTAGATTTGGTATCTGGATAAACTTCAGGAATGACTAAATGTGCCAAAATGGGCAGTTTTCTCACATTATCATATTTACACCAGATTTATTCAGGGTGTGGAGATGAAGCTGACTGTTTTCGAAGCGTGCACGTTGAAAGTACCGCCTTCCTCGGTTTGGTGAGCCTGAGCGAGGGAAGATGAGCGATGGCAGTTCATCAAAGGAGTCTTATTGGTGGCATGACAACACCACCAAACTGGAGCCGCATTGGTGCTGGTGCTGGGCTGGACGCTGACACTCGCTTTGGAGTTTGCACGTCAAGAAATGGTTTTACCAAGTCCACCATTTTTAGTAATCAGTTAGAGCTCGGCAATTATAAACTCATATCAACATCACCATTAATTAAACGTTTTACCTCCATTACGATTCAGGAACGATTGTTCTCTGTTCATTTTTTTCTCTCCTGAAAGTTTACTGTCAGTTTTTTCTCTATAAATGTGATCAGATATCAGAGATGGAGATTTTTCTAAAGGAATGACACACAAATGAACAGTTTAGGGTTATTAATGAAAAGAAAAATGTCTGATGAAAAAGCTCACATTTTAATTTAGAAGAAAAGAAGTGATTTAAAAAAACAAATGACATCCATTTCTTATGAACAAAGTCAATTATTTTAAAGGTGGAATAGAAGAAAGTACCTTAAATATCTTTCTCTTCCTCTAAACAAATGTTTAAAATAAAACCAGTGAAAATGAGAAAATAAGCAGCATCTTTAGAAAGAGGTCACATTTTAGTTTTAAAGTCAGAATCTTGCTCTGGAACTGTAGAAAGTAAGAACTCGCATCTCCTGGAAAGAAACATTTAAAGGAACAGCAAAGACGCGATTTAGAGCAGCTGCTTCTCCTTTACTGGCGACAGGTTCTACATCTTAGTTTTGATTAATTTTCCTTTCATCGCCCAGCCCTAAAATCAGTAAGAAACTGTTAAAATTCAACATCAACGTTCTTCAGATGGTTGTTGGTGTCGTAAACAACAGAATCAGAGGTGAAAACAACTTTGACATGATGGCGAACATACAGATGTGCAAACCCGTAACCAATGTTTGGAACCAATGTTCATTTTAGTAAAAATGAAAATCTTCATACACCGATGAGAAAACTGGCTCTGTGGGCTTTTTACCTGATGTTGCAGATACCTCTGAGTTATAAAATTAAAATAAAATCTTGGCATCAAAAAAATTGAATTGCATAAATTCCAACACTTCACCTTATTTATTTAGCACCCAGGCTCAGCAGTGTCTCAAAATTTCACAGAAATTTTAAATAAATAAGTAGGTTCCCTGTACTTTAATCAAGTTAAATAAAGTATTTCAAATTCAAATGTAACTAAAATGTACTTAAAACAATAACAAAAAAGCACTGACTTCCGAGGCTGAGCAGCTTCTCACACAGTCGACTAAAAGGCCAAATAAATCAGAGGCTCATTTAACTTGGAACCAGTTTTACGAAGGGATGGATGGATGGATATAACTTTATTAATCCCCAAAGGGAAATTCAAGGGCTGGACGATACGACCAAAATGTTTAGCAATTTATTCCTCAAATTTGGTTGATTAGAGAGAAACGGCCAAGAATGTCCAGATGTGGTAACCCTTAAATCTGTGAAAAGTGACATGTTCAAACCCATAAAACCTGGTCCTGTAAAACTATATAATGGTTTAGATGTGAAAATGTGAAACAGTTATCAGTGTTCACCTTTTATTTAACTAACAAATATGACATGACCATCAAATAAACAAACTTTGTCAAGCATTGGTAATATTGTATTTGTGTTTAAAGGTCATAATCATCATTAGTGAAAAGTTATCTTGCGATATTTATTCATATTGAAAATTACATCTTTTACGATCAAACAAGCAATTTTACAAAAATGGTCAAGATTTCCAATAAAAGGGTGTTCTTTTTCTAAATTGTGATATTGAAATCCACAATTTTACAAAAAAAGGGTATTTTTAGGACATAAAATCTAAAACTAAAAAAAGTTTCAGTTCTGTAAAAGAATTTATTTATTTTTTTCTTTTACAGAGTTTCAGTTGAGTTAAAAAGCTATGATTTTAAGAAATTAGTGATTTTACAAAAAAAGGTTGTATTAAACTTAAGATCTTTTTTTAAACCAATGAAAATGCAAAACCTACGATTTTACAGCATTAAATTATAATTTTATGTCCAAAATGTAGATATTTAACTGCGATCCTGCAAAATGCTCAGTTTTACTGCACACTTTTGATTCTCTTTTTCAAAAACAAACATGAGATATGAACATCGTTTGTTGGTGCTTGAAGAGGACCGAAACAGAAGTGGTCAAATGTCAAATACCCAGAATTCTTTGCTTCGTGTGAGGTGAAGGTCAGTCGCTGCACCCCTCCGTCATGGTTGGCAGAGACTGAATCGTGTCCAGGTTGCTTTTGTCTGTGACGCGTGCCGGGTCACGCCGCACGACTTCTACAGTCTCATCAGATTAATTCGAGTCTCGTTAACAACGTAAATGCGATAGATGTTAATTTACAGTGTGTTGGGCTGTGACTGAACCAACGCTGAATCGTGGCTACGACAGAAATTAAAAAAAAAATTGTAGCTTTCATCATAAAATTGAGACTTTTGTATTTTAATCACATTTTTTATCTTGTAAAAACAGCAATTTAATTTTTTTATTTTTTTTTACTTTTTGTTTGAAAATAATTTTTAGTGAAATTGCAAATTTTGCAAGATTGTGACTTTTTTTTAAACAACCAAGACTTTTTTATCATTCAGTCAGAAATGTTACAATTTTTTTTCTATAATTTCAACTTTTTGTCATAAAACTACAAATTTTTGCTCTAAACAGAAATGCATTTCACAAAGATGTACCTCTTTTAGTTGTAAAATCTTTGGTCAGTTGTTTCCTAACTCCTGACGGGTACCTCATGTGGCTCCAGTTCAGCATGCTGGTTCCAGTTGAATAAACTGGTGTCTGTTGAGGGGAACGTCATTGTCATGAACCTGTCATGGGAGTCCACTGTGGCGCGACTCTTCTGGGAAAGCCAGCGGCGGGGGCGGGTCTCGACTCAGCCCGGCTCAAGTGTTGCTTCTGACCTTTTGAGGGCGATCGAGTCAGAGAGAGAGAGAGAGAAGCTGCAAGTGTGGGAAAGCTGAAGCTCTGCAGTTGTTGTCTAAGATCCACATGACGGAGAGTCCAGGACTGACGGAGAGTCCAGGACTGACGGAGAGTCCAGGACTGACGGAGAGTCCAGGACTGGCTGAGCCTCCTTTTACAATGAGATTTTCTATTTTGTGTTGTTTTGGTCTTTAGTTTTGTGGCTTTTTTAAAATAGTTTTTTATCACTGCTCCCTGCTTTTGGACACTATGAGGAAAGGTTGGTGGATCATTCATTTTTGAGGTGTTGTTGTGAACGTCCGTGGTCTAATAATGAATCGATCAACACTTTCAGTCACCTGTTTTTTCAGGAAACGGACCTATGTGCTACAGTTAATTTTAGACGTCCTGTCTTTGCTCCTTCTTCTGTCCCCCTGTGGGTCCAGGAGTGTTTTAAGTGTAGCGGTCTGGTCTGGACTGGTCTGGTCCGTCTGAGTTTGTGAGCAGGTGCATTTCAGTGTGTGTGTGTGTCGTTGGACTGTTGCAGGGTAGAAGTACAGGGGAGGTGTATTCTCTGGTTTTACTTTAAAGCCCAGTAGTCCCAGTATGAAACAACCTTATTATGTCTTTCAGGGACAGTTGTCCTAAACGTGTCCTTTTCTTCCAGTGTTTTCTTAAACTGCAGTAATCCAAGTACACAAATGCACCTAAATTAGGACCAGAGCACAAATGAGGGCAAATCCACATGAAGCAAAGCTGTCGCATGTCATGTCCAGGCACAGTTAAACCCCCTACAAGAGAATACTCCTGACTCACCAAGTTCCTCCTCCACGTGCACATGCACATGCACACGCACGCCTCTTTAAAGCTTGTGCTTGAACATGGAACGGAGCCCTAACGCTCGTCAAACAAACTGGACTTCAAGGGTCCATGTTTGGGCTCAATAAAGGTTTTTCCTAGTGTGAGGGCGCTCTGGGTGTGGAGCTGCAAACCAGCACGTTTGTTGATGATAAAGGTCAAATAAGATGGTCCCAGATAACAAACTTTTTGAAGAAGTAGTGCGTAGTTTTACTGAACCACTGGCACTTAATTACATTACCCAGCAGAGGCCCATTAATTAATCCTGTCTTACAGAAACCAAACTGCAGTTTAGTCACTTTCCTCTTCAATTCAATTCAGTTTTATTTATAAAGCGTCTGTTAACAAAATTTGTCTCTAGGCACAACTGAGAAACCCAGATCATGACCTCCGAGTACGCGGCAAAGCCTAAGAGTGGCAGGAAAAAACTCCCTTGTGGGAGGAAACCTGGACCTGGATCAGTTCTAGGGAGACCCTCCTGCTGATAGCCAGCTGGATAAAGGAAGACAAGAGGATGGAAACAGGACAGAGACAATGAAGGACAGCGAGGAGAGGGACTAAAATATCCAAATAATCTGGTATAAAAATATATAAATATGTGGTGGTTGGAGGGTCAGACTGCAGGTTGGCCACTCCAGCGTTCATCCCACAGTGGGAACCAGTGGACAGGTGCAGGTGAACACCAGGGGTCTCATTTACTAAACATTGCGTAGGATCGGTTCTAAAAGTGTGCGTACGCCCAAAAGCCAAAAATGGCGTACGCTAAACAAAATCCCGATTTCTAAAACCCTACGTACGCACACCAGCAGCAGCTTCCTTCATAGATCACAGCTGCACCTCGTTTGCTACAAGGCTCCGCCTCCTGTCCTGCCCTCTACACGTCCACATTCTACCATAAATGGTCGATGCAAAGCAACCCGTGAATGTAAATGCATGTTTAAATGCGGCAGCTGATCAATGTTATTGGTTAACAGTGGTAACCACGGAGAC
Source organism: Arrhamphus sclerolepis (assembly GCA_037176975.1). Taxonomy (NCBI): domain Eukaryota; kingdom Metazoa; phylum Chordata; class Actinopteri; order Beloniformes; family Hemiramphidae; genus Arrhamphus; species Arrhamphus sclerolepis. The sequence continues at coordinate 2,429,906 of JBAMYA010000022.1, read as the reverse complement.
CATGTAACCACGCCCCAAACGCATGAAGCGTCTGGAGGAGGACGGATGCTGAAGAATGCTGTTCTGGAAAATCAGAGATAAACAACTGAAGAACTGAAAGAAAATAGAATAGTTGAGTCATTTGTGTGGCGTTATGTCTGATGTGTCAAACTTGTTAAAGAATCAACCTTATTGCTGTTTTAAACGTCGCATGACATTTGTAGCTGTGCTCCGTGGTGAAATTCCTCCTGAGACCTCAGAGGTCTCATTTATAAAACATAGTAAGATCACAGACCTATGGATGATGTCACAGAACTGTGGATGATGTCACAGACCTGTGGATGATGTCACTGACCTACGGATGATGTCACTGAATTATATTGTTCCTAAAAGTGACTTCAGGCAGAGAATCAACTAATTGTTGATCATGTTAAACATAAACCTGTCTGTTAATTCA
>JBAMYA010000022.1:2413758-2428143 GCA_037176975.1 Arrhamphus sclerolepis | reverse complement strand
AGCAGCTGCTCTCCACCTCAGTTATTCCACCTTAAAGCAGCTGCTCTCCACCTCAGTTATTCCACCTTAAAGCAGCATTTTCCTTTTCATTCAAAAGCCGATCTGAGTAGATTCAGGAACATTAGGTTGCTTTCTAGAAGAGCTGTTTTTGATTTAATGAACCATCCAATAGCATCCATTCAGAATAAAAGCATCATGAATACATCCTCATAATGTGTCGAGGGTTTTTTTTATTTTTAAAGAAATAGTTTTTCATTTAACTGCACAGTTGAAGTTGGTAATAAAAATGGAAGAGAAGGTTTGCATTTGTATATTCACTGTGGATTGATATGAATCAGTGTGATTGTGGTCAATCAATATATATGATCATATCATAATGATCAGCAGCTTTTGACAACGGTGGCGGGGTAAACTTGAAAATTGACATAACTGAGGTCTCCTCTGGAAGAGGTGTGTCTTATTCTGGCGATGTTGCAGCATTGATCACGGATGCTGATCAGCTGCTTCACTGCTGCACAGCTTCTCCTTTAACGTGACCTTCCTGTCTTCCAGGAACCTGATCCAGCCTGAGCAGTGCAGCTACGCCTTCACCCCGTCCCGTCTGGACATCACTCTGAAGAAGAGACACAGCCAGCGCTGGGGGGGTCTGGTGGCCCCGGCCACACAAGGTCTGCTGCCAGGCTTCTACTTGGAGGACTTACTGTTTTTTATTCTGAGACTTTGTCCCGCAGACATGTCCCATGTCTCGCACTAAATCGATTTTGTGGACTTAGAAAGGGGGCAGAAAGCAGGAGGGATGAGCAGAAATGACGATTATTGTAGTATACGGTTATCAAATGAATGAGCTGACTTTTTTCTGACTTATTGAACAGTAATTTGTGTATGTTCTCAGAGTCAGAGAGGTTTTTATTGTCATTTCAATTGTGTACAGGTACATATTAAAATGAAACAATGCTCCTCCAGAGTCATGGTGCAACACAGAGCAAAAAGTGCAAAACAATACAGCATACAGTGCAGGTGCACAACAGCACAGTAAATACAAAAGACATTCCTAATCTGAACATTCCTAATCTGACATTCCTGATCAGAACATTTTTAATCTAAAAGTGAATAAGAGACAAGACTTAGACAAGTGTTAGTACATGATGGTGTGTAAATGGAACTCGAGGTAGAAACCTGTTCTGATATACAGTAAACAGCGTAGAATGTACATATATATGTATAATATAAAACAGCTGAGATATAGCACAGTAGAGTTTTGATTTTCTGTCCAGCCCGATACCCGACCCAAACTCGGGCCAGGTTGGGTCGGGCATACTGACTATACTGGCATTTTTATTTTGTGTAAAGCCACGGCCTGCACAACAGGCACACGTGAGCTCCCCACTGATTGGCTATTGATCCGAAGCAACCTGAATGTTATGTTATACAGGCCGACTGCTTTTGCTTCTTAATAACTGTAATAGTGCAAACACCTACTCAGCTTTACAGGAACAGTGTTGCTCCTTTATTTTGTGGTCATCTGTCTCAATCAGCAGGTGATGAGGTGGTTCACTCTTGCTCTGTGATCTGTAGCTTTAGCTTCTATTTATCCGTATTTTATCATTATTTTGTTACAGAGTCAGCAAGACATCTTGAGTATATCCTTCAAATGTGTACTGCAAACCCTTCCTTCTGCTCCTGTCTGAAATACTCGCTTTATTCCTCCAAGAATCTGCCAGCGTTTCTCAGTGAGATTGCTATGCAGGTCCGGTTGGCTGTTGGACCTAGCAACAGTAACCATGGGGAGTGGGGCTTAGCGATAGGTTTTAAAGGTATACTTTAAAAAAGAAAATCAGACTCGGGTTTATAATTACAGTCTATGGTTCGGGTCGGGTTTGGACACAGCGTGCACAAGCTTGGGTTGGGCCGGGCCAGATCTAAACTCTAAAGCAGAGTGAGGTGGAAAAAATGCAAAAACTTATGCAAGTTGAAATATATGTGCAAAGATGCAAGTAGCACAGTTCAGTAATACAGCTGTGGAGAGATCCTGAGAGTCCACGCTCGCTCGCATACATTACAGACATCAGGGGCCTTTTCTTCCCGGGGTCATGAGACTATAAAGTTGTTTCCTCCGTGCAACATAATTTGGCTCTAGTTGGAGGAAAATTACAGTCCTTACAGATGTCTGACTCCAAGCTCAGAGATATTCAGTTTACAGTCTTCTATAAACCAGAAGAATTATATTTGACAAACTTAAGCTGGAAAATATTTACTCCTGATTGTCAGACCAATGCTCAAAGGTCTTTAATCGACCTCCAGCTTCTAACCACAAGCTCCGTTGTCCTGTTTAAGGTGCAGTGGGTGGTGCTAAGGTTGCTGTGCCCTCCAGCCCCGCCTGCATGGAGAAGAGCCAGCCAGGCAGCAGCCAGCACAGCCTCCCTGCCAAGGAAGAGCCTCCAAGAGTTGGGGAGGACGCGCCCAAAGCCCCCAAGGCCTCGACCAGAGGGGTGGAGGAAGACGCTCTGGATCCCGTCGCTCCACGCTCCGTCTCTGAGCATGTTTCCATCACCAAGCCAGAGCCCACTGTTACCACGGTGACTGAACAGATGCACACACACATTTTAAAAACAGAACTGTGGTCACAATTGACAGGAAACCACACTAGTGGAAAATATAAACAAGCAAAAAAAGACAATATGGTGTCTTTTTTTTTTTTTTAATAATCATTTTAGCCTAAACCTACATGCATGGTGCAGCCCATGACGCATGCGCCTCCCACCAGCATTGAGCGGCATGAGGAGGAGGAGGAGAAGAAGGTGTGCCTGCCTGGATTTACAGGATTGGTCAATCTGGGCAACACGTGCTTCATGAACAGCGTAATCCAGTCCCTGTCCAACACCAGAGAACTCAGGGATTACTTCCATGGTAAATCAGCAACTTTCAACTTGCCTTTTGTGAGAGAAAAAAAGGCAACCGAATGCAAATTTATTATTTATTATTCTAAAGCTCTGTGGGTGTTGACAAAAATAAAAATTTGCTTTATTATTATTAAATAAGAGACAGTTGAGGCAGGTTTGAAAGTTCAGTAGCCTTCACAGCTGGATAAAGCGTATTTTCAGCACTTGAAGCTTTTAAAACAGGGCTGTCAAACTCAATTTCATCCTGGGCCACATCATCACCATGGTTACCACTACAGGTGATGATGTGGCCCTGTTGTGGTAACCATAGTGATGTTGTATGTATGTATGTATGTATATATATGTGTGTGTGTGTGTGTGTGTGTGTGTGTGTGTGTGTGTGTAATATAATGACAAAAATGGCAAATTTCACAATTTTGTACTTTTAACTTTTGTACTTTAACTTAAATTTCTTGCACATTATAAAGAAAATGATTTTTCTTTCTTTCTGAGAAATTGAGATTTTTACAGTCAAAAATGTCACATTGTAACTTTCTAATTTAAAATAATTTTTTGTTGGAAATTATATTTTTGTAACATTTTGACATAAAATTGCAAAGTTGCTAATTCTGTCCTTTTTGTCCCAAAATCACAACTTTTTATTAAAAAAAAAAAAAAAAAAATCAAGAGTCTTGATTGAAAACTAGCAACTTTTTGTTGTAAAAATTTTTTGCAAATGTGTGCAAATCATGAGAATTCTGTTATTCCACTTTCTGATGTCAGTACTGAATCAAACAGGCAGTCACGTTGAAACCTCGTAACGCCCTCGTGGGCCAGATGAGAGGGGGCGGGCCGGATTTGAGTTTGACACGTGTTTTAAAACCTTCTTTTAAGAGATGGTTTGGTTGCGGGGACTTCCTGGTATTTCTTCCTGGCTCCTGGCATCACTTCAGCTCACCTATGGTTCCTCTGGCTCTCACGTCTTTTTATTTCCTCGTCCTCACAGACCGAGCGTTCGAAGGAGAAATCAACTGCAGCAACCCGCTGGGGACGGGAGGAAGGCTCGCCATTTCCTTTGCTGTGCTTCTCAGGGCCCTTTGGAAAGGGACACACCACGCTTTCCAGCCGTCAAAGCTCAAGGCATGCACGCATGTTCTTATGTACACGTTGTCGTATTGATTTCCGGTTTCTTCTAATTTCCTGCATTCTGTTCCACGCAGGCGATTGTGGCCAGTAAAGCCAGTCAGTTCACAGGGTACGCTCAGCATGATGCGCAGGAGTTTATGGCCTTCCTGCTGGATGGACTCCACGAGGACTTGAACCGCATCCAGAACAAACCTTACACGGAGACCGTTGACTCTGATGGACGGCTCGATGAGGTAGATGAGCTTCCCGTCATGTTCTCCTGTTGAAATAAAAGCCCTGCTTCCTGTTTCCGGCCCAGACGAGCCTCCTGATGATGCGTTTTATCTGCTGGTTCAGGTCGTGGCCGAGGAGGCGTGGCAGAGGCACAAGATGAGAAACGACTCGTTCATCGTGGACCTGTTTCAGGGCCAGTTTAAGTCCAAACTCGTGTGCCCCACATGCTCAAAGGTAAGGCACAAAAAAAAAAAAAGATTTGTAGACTTGATTTGAGCCTGTCCGGTGATCTTCCTTTTTATTTTTCCCCTCCAGGTGTCCATCACGTTTGATCCCTTCCTCTACCTGCCCGTCCCGTTGCCCCAGAAACAAAAGGTGCTCTCCGTTTTCTACTTTGCAAAGGAACCTCATAAAAAACCTGTCAAGGTAAGAAGACGCAGGTCCCCTGAACACCATCAAGTGAAGTAGTTTTTGAGGATGGGCAGGTGATGTTTCTTGTTTGTGTGTTCCAGTTCTTGGTGAGCGTGAGCAAAGAGAACTCCAGCACTGCTGAGGTCCTTGAGTCCATCTCCAGGAGTGTCAGGGTCAAACCTGAGAACCTCAGACTGGCAGAGGTTGGATTTGGTTTTCCTTTTTCTAATTTTTTTCTTCAGAGGAACATGAAACATTTCTTTTCAGTGAAGTTTTTTTTTACAGCTGTTAACAGCTACAGTTTTTTACAGCTACACTTCTCTCTCTCTCACGTAGAGAAGTGCAGGTGCTTTATCTTTTATCAAGCAGGGGTTTAAGGAGTTTAAGTGTCATACATTAACACTGTTTTTCACACACTAGGTTCCAAAGAGTATAAGTTCAAAATCACACTAAAACTAAGGAATATAAATTTAAAACAAGTGTATAGTTTAACATAATTACACCACAAGAGCTGGATGAGGAGGTCCTGTGGCTCATTTTCAGGCCCTACATCTGTCCAGATGTGGCTCTGATTATTGAACAATTACTGTTATTTCAGAAGAACAAAAGCCGGTCTTTTTTTTATTCATTATTTTTTCCTCTCAGGTGGGAAAGAACCGCTTCCAGCGCATATTTCTGCCGTCCCACTCCCTGGATACGGTGTCCCCCTCTGACATGCTGTTCTGCTTTGAGGTGCTTTCCAAAGACCTGGCCAAAGAGAGAGTTGTTTTGCTCAAGGTTCAACAGGTAGTTAAAAAAGAAATAAAAATAAAAATCATCTTGCAGTTTTGCATGTCGTTAAGAAGTATTGAAAGTTACCTGCGTTTGCTTTTCAGAAACTCCAGGTGCCGAATATTCCCATTTCCAAGTGCGCTGCCTGCATGAAGCCGCCAGTGTCTGAGGAAGACAAGCTGAAGCGCTGCACTCGCTGCTATCGAGTCGGCTACTGCAACCAGTGAGTGTCTCTGCACCCCAACCCCCCACCCCCCAAACCATCAGAGTGGAGGAACTGATCTGTTCTCCCCCCCCCCCAGAGTGTGTCAGAGGACCCACTGGCCCAGTCACAAAGGTCTGTGTCGACCAAACACTGAGAACGTGGGGTTGCCCTTCCTGGTCAGCGTGCCGGAGTCTCGGCTGTCCTACGCCCGCCTCGCCCAGCTTCTGGAGGGTTACTCCAGGTACGTAGACGCGCTCTGAGCTCTTCACCTCAAACCAGACGTCTCTCAGGCAGTGAAGACATCTGATTGGACACATTTGAGCATGTAGACGTCCACTTTGTTACGTTTTCAGGCTGAATGTAAGCCGGTGTTTAACTGTGATCTCTCAGATTGAAGGTGAACTTTTGTTGAAGTCACTAATATTTGAAAAAAAAAATCTAATTTATCTGGTGGAGAAAAAAAAGGTGGAATAACTGAGGTGGAGAGCAGCTGGTTTATGTCAGAAATCAGGATTTAGGAAATGTTTGAAAAAGATTTTACTACTAAAAGTTGATCATTCTCATCAAAAATCTTGATTTTTTTTTTTTTTTTGCTAAATTAACTTTTTTATAAACAAAAAATTGTGATTTTAGAATAAAGTTCTAAAATCAAACTAAAATCGAAAGTTTTCAATTTTACATCTTGTCATTTTATGTCAAAATGTTGCAAAAAGTTGACATTTTTAAAACGATTTTAATTTTTAAATCACAATTGAGTTGAGTAACTTTTGATGTTTGTGATTGAAGTCTTGAACTTTCAAAGTTCGCAATTTGACAGAATTAAGGTTTTTACAAAAAAGTCAGCTTTCTTTTAAATGTTAGATAACTTTTTTGTAAAATCAAACAGCAGTGTTAAGTTTGACAAGAATTTTTCATTTAGTTTTAGTCTTAGTCTTTTGACTATAATTCTTTTTAGTTTTAGTCATATGATTTGTTGAAGTTTTAAAAATCAATAACAAATTTACTTGACAATGTTTTACAACTGGTATAAGAAATAAACTAAACCTGTTGTGATTTTTGTATGTGTATGTAATATATAAAACACAAATTTAACTTTATTTCAACACAACTGTTTTTATTTCAGTTTCAGGTTTGAAATTGTATCTTTCTCCCATAACAATTCAAACATAAATGTTCACTCAATATTAATTTGCAACTCAGCTGATACAAAACAAAGTGCAAATGTCAAAGATCATAAACTCTTCAGACTAATGTTCTATATCTGAACCTTAAAGAGTTCCTAAATTTTAGTTGTAGTTTAAAGTTTAATTTCACAGTTTTTATGCAACAACACTGTCATGGTAATGTCAACAATAACTAGCTGCCAATTCACCATAAATAAAAAGATAGTCAGGTCCAGGACCTTAAAGCTTACAGCTGAGCTGAACAATAAGTGCAAACATCTTTAATTTGAATCTAAAGTGCAATGAACAACATATTCTTGTTCCAACAATGCTGTTCAACCACAGAACACCAACGCAGATTTACCTTTGTTCATTTTCAAGAAAGCGCTTGGTGCTGAAGTGACTTTTGCTGTTACGCTTTCCCCTGGTCAGGTCACCTGTGACACTGAAAACTCTCTGCAAAAGATAAAAATAAATAAAATTGAATTGAATCACAAGTAATGGGCTGTGAGAGCTCATCCTTGTACTTGCTCAGTTGCTGCCTGATGCTGCATGTGGAGGACTTTGGTTTAGGCCTTGCACGGCATTTGGACAGAAATTTGAAGACTGGCTGCCTTGAGGAAGAGGATGGTGGTGCAGGGTCAGGCTCTGGTCCATTCACTTCCTCCACATCATCAGGGCGAGTCTCTTGACTGTGAGTGCACTGGACCACATACCCTCTGCCTGCTTAGACAGGTCCTGAACACTCTCATCAGTCACACACAGCAGGTTGAGAAAGAAAGTAGCAGCAGCAAGTGGAGAGAACTTTTCATCTGATGGATCCAAAACCCAGGCAAAGCGCTGCTTCAGATTTACTTTCATTTTTTGTGCCAGAGTGGCAAAATCACGATGAGTAGTGTTTTCTTCAAAATCAGTAAGGTGGCCATGTAAATCTGAGAGGGCAGGGACAATCAGGGACAGAGACATCGTGTCCCTCTGAAGAGTCCGTGTGTTCTGCAAAAGGCAACAGGAGTTCATGCAATGAGCTGAGCTTCTGCCTCTCACCAGAGAGTAAGCTGTCCCACCGCATCTCATTTGCTGTTTCACAAAGAGGATCTTTAACTTTGAGGAGTCGTGCAATCATGTGATATGTACTTGACCAGCGCGTGGGACAATCATTTACAACAATTAGGCCACACTTATCCAAACTCTTCTGTGTTGCAACAGACGACTTGTGAAAGAGCGTCACAATTGAACGCGTTTTGTCGAGGATTCGCTTCACGTTTGGCTCCTTGTTTAACATGTGGACGACAAACTGTAGCGTGTGAACCACACATGGCATCCGTTCCAGATCCATGTCCATGTTTTGATAGTTACCAAAAAGTGGTAATACATTAACTTTATTGTCAAATGAAATAATAAATAATAGTGGCTTACTGTTGGTCTTCAGTCTCCTCCTCTGCATCACTTTCACCTCGGGGGGGGGGTCTCCTCTTGATCATCTGAGCTTGCCTCTTCTTTTTCTTTAGTTCTGTGTTTAAATGCTGCTACCATATTGCTACCGTTGTCCGTTATTACAGTCACAATTTTCTCATTTGAAATGCCCCATTCTTGCATGCACTTATCCACACAGGCCTTAACAGACTGGGCAGTGTGGATGGGAAACTGGTTCAAGAGCGAGCAGGATGTGTTCTGGTTTGTTTTGATCAACACAAAAAAAAGCAGCAACTTATGCCGAGAAATGATGCAGACAGTCCCTTTTTGGTCCATAGATCAATTCCAATTGACACTTTGCGAGCACCACACAGTCTTTTCTTAAACTCTGCAATTTCTTCTTCATAGTGTTTTTCCATTAAATTGCTTATCATTGTTTTTTTTGGCACTGTCAGCTTCTTATCAAACGTTTCTATCATGAAAATAAAGTCCTCATCCTCTACTGTCGTCAGCGGTAACCCTGTACGTCCAGCTTCCTCTTTTACTTGCTGTTCTCTGGCATCACTTTTGTACTTGGTCGTGTCCAACAGCGCTTCTGAGATGTTTTGATTAGATGTCTTCATCATGTCTTCATCAGGACACTTCTGTACCTGTGACATAAAAAATAGATACTAATACTTATTCATACATTGAAAATTACTTTAATTGTGTTTAAACAGTTTTCTATACGGAACCAAACGCAAGTAGAAAAGTGACAAAAGTAAAATGTATAAGTTGACAGCTAGATGGTTATAAACGACACTAGATTGTCTGGCAATATTGTGTGTTTTAAATACCATAATATTGCCAGATTAGTATATATCATTTTAGGGTGTGAAGAGTGACGTTTCACGTGACAGATCTACACAGATTCGTCATATTGTCAATAAGTAAAATATTATGAAATATACTAAATATTAGTTTAAATGAAATGTATGTATCATAATTTTACGTTTTCTATGGTCCTCTCATCTAACATGAAGAAGGGGCCATTTAACGCACGTTGCATTAGCACTTGTTATATTTAATGTTACATCTCCGCATTTTCGTTTAGCCCAACAAACAAAAGACCATCGTAGTGAATTTACGTTTGAGAAAATGTCCAGGTGTCTCGTCTGTAACTGGCGTTTTAAACAGGCTGTTTCCGCTCCACATGCTGCACACTGGCTTTGTTTGTTCTGCCCACAAGTCTCCCCTTCTTTTTCTCCGGGACATTTTGCTGCTTTTTTCCCTCTTTGCATGATCGTATGCCGCCTTCCAGGGAGCTCAGTTTAGGACTAACTGCATGCGCCTCACTTCTCAATAAGCTGAGCTCTGATTGGTTCTCTCCTCATGAGTCTCGTCTGTTCCGTTTTGCCAATTGGTTCATTTGTTTGTTCCTCACATCTCTCCCGTCTTCGGGTTTGGATTTTTCGTCAGTCCTATTTTCATCTCGTCTTTTATTTGTTGACAATAATGTCAATCAATTCAGTCATAGTTTTAGTCTCAATCACAGAATTCTTTTATAGTTTTCGTTCGCGAAAATAATGACGAAAACATTTAGTCAACGAAATTAACACTGTCTAACAGTAACCATGGTGATGATGTGACCCTGTAATGGTAATGATGGTGATGCGGTCCTCTAATGGTAACCATGGTGATGATGTGGCCCTTTGATGAATTTGACGCCACTGTCTTTTAACTCTTTTAAAATAATGAGATTGGAATTAAATCTCTTCTGTTTGTCTCCCTGCAGGTTTTCTGTCAACGTGTTCCAGCCTCCTTTCCAGTCAGGGAGGACGTCTCCTGAAGCGTCCCAGTCTCGGGTGGACCTCCCACCGATGCCGGTGAGTTCTCCCGAGGGTCCCGGTTCTGGGGACGAAGCCACTGGTGGTCTCGCCACTTTAGCAGCAGGTGATGTTGGAGATCTGGAGAGCCGTTCCCTGTTGCCTGAGTCCCAGGCAGAATACACTCAGGCCTCAGCGATCCACTCCGAGGAGTCGGACTCCCTCTCCTCCTCCAGAACTAAAGACTCGGGGTTCTCAGAGTCCATCTCCTCAACGTCCTGCTGCTCTGTGGACCCTCACGCTGAGAAGGAGACGTCCTGTGAGAAGGCGGTGCGACCAGAAGGTGAAGCCTCAGCAGAATGCTTCAGTGTTTCTTCTGTGTTGGTTTCTACAGGGTTATTTATTTGTGCGTCTCCTCACGTCCTGCAGCGGCAGTAACGGGGTACCAGCAGTCAAACGAGTCAGCTTCTGGTCACGCCAGCCAGTTCTACATCGCCCTCCTGGACTCCAGCAACAAGGAGCAGCGACTGGATGAAAGAGGTTCGACCTCAGATGTTCCCAGTTCCCGCTGGTTCACTGCCAGTCCATGCTTTTTAGATGTTACATCTTAAAACTTAACTTCTCTGCAGAGGATGCCCTGGCAGATGTTCCAGAGGAGGCCACCTTGGAGCTGGTGTGGAAAAACAATGAGCGTCTGAAGGAGTACGTGCTGGTGAGCTCAAAGGAACTGGAGTACGAGGAGGACGCCGGCTCTCTGAGCGAGACGGCCCGGGCGGGACACTTCACCCTGGAGCAGTGCCTGAACCTCTTCACCAAGCCGGAGGTGCTGGCACCAGAGGAGGCCTGGTACGAAACGTGTTCTTGTCACTTCGTCTTTTCAGAAGCCGCCTTTTCACAGCGATTCGGTCTTCGTTTGATGACTGTTAATTCACTCCTCTGGTCATGAAGGTACTGTCCAAAGTGCCAGCAGCACCGTGAAGCCTCAAAGCAGCTGCTGCTGTGGCGTCTGCCCAACGTCTTGATCATCCAGCTGAAGCGCTTCTCCTTCCGAAGCTTCATCTGGAGAGACAAGATCAATGACATGGTGGACTTCCCCGTCAGGTAACCGCCAGGAGGAACGGTTCAGTTGTTGTGGATCTTTGTTTCTGAGGCTTACCTATTAAACCAATGTCGTCTCTCAGAAATCTGGACCTGAGTAAGTTCTGCATCGGCCAGAAGGACGAGATGCAGCAGCCTCCCATCTACGACTTGTACGCCGTCATCAACCACTACGGGGGAATGATCGGCGGTCACTACACGGCGTACGCTCGTCTGCCAAGCGACAAGAACAGCCAGCGCAGTGACGTTGGTGAGGCCGCTGTCCATCAGGGTCGTCCATCTGCTTTTAGTCCTGCTCTCACCTTCATCTCTTCTTTCCTGCCAGGCTGGCGTCTCTTCGATGACAGCACCGTGACCATGGTGGACGAGAGCCAAGTGGTGACACGTTACGCCTACGTCCTGTTCTACCGTCGACGCAATTCCCCCGTGGAGAGGCCGCCGCGCTTCCTCAGACCCGTGGGAGCCGAGTCGCCCACTGCTGCAGGAGCTACTGCCAGCCAGGTGAGGAGACGGTTTTAGCCTTTATCGGGCTCCACGACCTCCGCAGGCCTCTAGGTGGCGCTATAAACAACATCAACAGAGCAAAACAGCAAAAAGTTACACATTTCCCTGATTGTTTCTGAGCTTCTGAGTCAAATCCAACTTTCCCACCATTTTTAAGAAAACCAAAGTGAAAGGAAAAAAAGAACGTTTGAGGCCCTTAATCTAACTAGTCAGATTGGATTTGGTATTAAAAATCAGCTTAAAGTTCTTTGTACGAGTTTTCATCCAAAGAGGATGCTAAAACATCAGTGTATCATGAAGCAGTTCTGCTAAATGAAGTCCAAAGCTGGACCTGTAGGCGCCTAAAGCCCAGATTCTGACCCGTGACAGCGCGCACAGGCGATATTATATTTTACCTGAAAGCTTTCTGAAGAAATGTTGGAGGGACGTCACTGCGACCTGTTAGATGGAGTATGAAAAGCTTAAATGGCTGAGCTGAGGTCGCCAGGAGACCGTCGAGCTGCTCCAGTACAGGAAAAGACCAGAAACCTGAAATTCTGTCATTCTTGGGAAAAAAAAAAAAAGTTTTGTGAAAGTCAATTTTGTCAAAAAATAAAAAAATGTTTTGATTTTAGGATACAGCGTGGGAATCATAATTTTGCACCAATTGATATTTTAACCAGCAAAACATTGTAATTTTAACAAAAAAAAGTTATGATCGTACAAAAAAAATGTTTTTTACAAAATTTGCATTTGTTCAAGAAATTATTTTATTTTTTCAAAAGGAGTAATTTTTGTCGTTATATTTTGAAATTCAGCAACAACAAACGGACGTGGTGATGATGCCAGTTTGACTCCTAAAGTGTCGTTAGCTGCTGAAACTTCAGTGTGCGTTTCTTTAAAAAAAATAAAATAAAATAAAGAAATCAGCCAACATTTTAATAATATGAATTACAGGTGATTCTTAAGACTTTACAGGCTCATTAACTGGCCTGTAGGGGGTGCTATGATGGCTTCAACTCTGGAACGTTCCTTTAAATGTTACAAGGACAGATTTTAGAAACTGGTTGCTCGTGTTGATACTCAACTGTGGCTTGCTTGTGATTATTTTATTTCTATATTTTAATTTCTACGTATCAACTCGCTTCAGGATGCTGACCCAAACATGTCCTTATGTTTTCATTGACAACAAATCATTGTTGAAACGTCAGGAAACATCAGCAGCACAGAGTGTTTGTGCTTTAACTGGTTTTTATTTGTTTTCCTCTAAAAGTGATGACTGTTGGTCGTATGTGAGACTTGTTCACAGATACATCACAATATTTTGAAGATATTGTGTCCCTTTTTTTTTTTTTAATTGGATTGTGCAAAGCAAACTATCTGGGCTTTGGGAAAGTAACAGGAATGATGAGTATTTATCAGGTCCTCAAAAGAAACCCGGGTTTGTCTGTTTCTGGGTGTTAGTGTGTGTAATAACAGATGTTTAATAACCACAGCCCAGTTACAGCAGTGTTAATGTCAGCTGCTCACATAATTAACTTCTTGTGTTTTAAATGACCATGGATGTACCTGTTTAAATGTTTAACCACAATAGGTGTTTTTGCTTTTATAACTTATTGTTTTTTTTTATTTATTTTTTTATATATAAGGTTAAGTAGACATTAACAGGAATATATCCTGGAATTTATTGTGAGGTTCAGCATCTCTTCCCGTTTTGTCCTTCATGCTAAATTAGCGATTTCCAAAACGGTGGAGTTTGTTAAAAGAATATAACATCCTTGTCCTTGTGAAATTGAGTCACTCACTGCAGTCCCCAGAGTTGGATAAGTGAATAAAAGCATTTTTACATCAACAGATGGAGTGACTCTGTAAACTTGATGTTGTAGAAGTCATGGTCTGGGATCTTGGTAGGCGAAGAAGTCATCATCTTCATTTATCGTGACATCTGTCGTATTCACCGCCTAGTAATCACGGTAGTGTGTTGACAGAAGTTGGGGGTCTTCAGGGGCTCCATGGTGTCTTTGCGCCTGGCAGTCCCTTCGTGTTCATTTCATGTGCAGTTTGATGTAAATGTGCAGATCACAAGAAATGATTAGGAAAATTCTTGAGTTTCTTTATCGCCTTTGTGAACGACTGGCTAACCGGCAACTCTGCATTACAACACCGATGCTAAGCTAGAGCTAACAGCAGTGCTGCCACATTTGGACAGTGTCTGAACCGGTAAAAAAAAAAAACTCTAATGGGAACTATGGTGAATGACTCGATTTCACATACGAGTGTCATATTCCTTTAAGCCTAGTTTCTACTTCTCCAACTCCATCGATGCACAGACTTGCAGAGCCCTCTCCAACGTTGCTAATCCTCTTCTAACAGCTCTCAGACAATGTTGTTGTTTTTTTTCTTTGCAAACTAACAAAAAAACATCTAACGCTCTTAAAAAAATCATCAGGGTGTCACGAGTTCAAGTCATGGCTGGTTTGACCTCATTAAACTATGAAACCATCTATTCAAATCCTCAATTTCCATTACTGATGCAAATGTGACATGTCATCGTTCAGACATCTCCAAAATGATCGTTAGATGATCAGTTTTCTGATGAAATTAAACTAGTTTCAGCTTCATGAAGGAGACGAGACAGAAAAACTCTGGTATGTTGAAGATAAACTGCTGCTGATCAGGTTTAGTTCCCAGAGTCAGTTACCGTGGTAACAGAGACCAGAAGCCTGTATCATGAAGCTAGATTTAGCTTTAGCGAGGTAACTTCAGGGTTAATTCTGGGTTTTCTGTTTCATGAAACT
>JBAMYA010000022.1:2398290-2413658 GCA_037176975.1 Arrhamphus sclerolepis | reverse complement strand
TGTGCATATACACGTGTATATGCACACATATATAGATGTGTGCATATACACACACACACACACACATATATATATATATATATACATATTATATATATGTATATTTATACATACACACTGTTGTGGCAAAATTTCATATTACCAAAAGCACCAGAAAGATGACGTTATTATAAAAAGGTTTCATGAACAGTTAAAAAAAAAAAAAAAAGGCATCTGCTTGGAGAGCTCCAGGCCGCTGCCTGCATGGGCAGCGCCATATGTTCACCCTGCAGCTGCAGAGACATTCACGTATGCAGTATTATAACCATGTTTGTTTTGGCTCAGCAACTGATGGAAAATTAATATTTAAAACTTTCAATAAATTACTATAAATAGCTGTCATCTGTTTCCCTTCACCTATTTTAAAATCACAAACATAAGTCATCTTTCATTCGAGAAGTTATCTGCATTGTGATTGAGTTTGACAGCCAATCAGCTTAACCTCCAGGCCTGTAGGGGGACCCTCTGAGCTAGAACTCACCAGAAGATCTTATGTGCTGATTTAAATGTGAGGTGGACATGTAAAGGAATTATTAACTTTCATTTATTCTTAAAATTGTCAAGCGAGAAACATTAATATGCTTGATGTGAAAAATATTACTCGTGAAAGGACTGGATCAAAAGTAAAAATATAAACAAACAAAAAGACCCTAATAACTACATGTCCTTAGAAGCAAATAAAACAAACACATTTTAAATATTACATTGTTGCTTTTTATTAATTCATGAACAAAAACAAAAAGTTTTTTTTACAGGACAACAAAAAGACCAAAGAAAATGAAAAACAAAAACAAAAAAACATCCCAAACCTATTAACAATAAGCACCCTGCACAGAGCAGCCAGAAATAAGAGGTAGAAAACATTCCTTCGCGGCTTCATACTACAGAACAGTGATTCCTTTAAGTTAAGGATATAAGTTATTATATTATAAAGGTAATGATTTCTTCATAACTTCCTCTGCACGCCTACATTTTCATCGTATACATGCCATTGACACACTGACGTACACACTGTCACTCAAATGAGGATTAGCGGTAGCTAATCAGCAGCTCCTGAGCTAAATGAGCTTTTTTACACTTCCAGTACAACACAGCTGAAATGTCAATAACCTTTTTAAGTATCAATGAGGCAAAAATGTTGGAAGCTAAAGTGTCTGTGTGCTTATGTTTTATCCCAGGATGTGTTTATATGGCGCTTTAAAATGACAAATGTAATTTGTTCATTGACTACACAGCACTGAAATTATTCAAACGTAACTGTTCAACAGTGTGCTAAGTTGAACATGCTAGCTGACTTAGCTGCAGTTTGTTTACTTAAAGCAACACAAAGTTTTTTAACGTTTAAATAATTGTTTCAAAATCCTTCTGATATTTTATTGACCTATATGACAGGACACCAGGCACGTCCAGGCACTTCTGGTTGGCTGTAAATAGTTGCTTTACTATTACAATCATGGGGGAGATGCTAAAGAAGCTAATAAGGACCAGGAAGGAGGAGGGAAAGACGAGAAAGACAAAGTGACAAAACAAGGGAATAAGAAAGGGTTAACCATGGACTGGACTTTAAACCTGAGATATACCTCCAAAACATATGTGACACATATGTTTGAGATGCAATATCCACTTGAACACTAGAGGTGCTAGTGTAGGTCTGAGCAACATTTGACTCTAAGTGAACTTTATATTCAACCATGTGTGGTGTTGGCTGTATTGAACTATGGCAGTAGCCTGGTCGCGATGTGCGATTTATGAAAAATACTGTCGATGTTTCTCATCAGTTTCCACATCAGTAAAACGAGACAAACTCCAATCCCAACAACGCTGGTGTGTTTTCTGGCTGTGACCACAACAGAAATAAAAGGAAGTTCTGTCTTGCTTATTCCATAGTTTCTTTTTTTTCTGAATACTGCCCCCAAGCGGAGATCTCTGGTGTGACATGTACTGCTCAAATAGTACGACAGCAAGAAATGTTTGCTCCAAATATGTCTCAGGCTTTACTTGTTGGTTAGGGCGATGAAAAGAAACAGGTTACTGAGGTTTTATGTTTTGCCCTTTTCACTTTTCTAATCTTAACAAATGTTGGGCGGAGTCAGTTCTCAGTTACCATGGTGCCATCAACCGCCTCCAAATCAAATTGATTCTTCAGAAACATCTGGGTGACAACACAAACCTTTTTTTATATTTATATACAGCTGGTGTTTAAAGAAAACCCAGTCAGCACTGTATCAACAACTATACACAAGTACCTCACCCAAGGCATGGACCTGTCTCTGCCTCATTTAAAGTCCTGAAAACTCTACTTGAAGAACAGTTCCCTCTAATGGAATCATGCACTACTGTATAAGGTTCAGTAAAATTATCCATGACGGCTATGGATAGAAAGCCACTTATTCTCATAAAAGTAAGTCACAACTTTGTATACAAAAGGCAAGAAACCACATTTGTTCAGCAGTATTGCTTGAGTGATGTGTGCTTTGCATTATGACATGATCAATTTTAATATATGACAGGCTCTTCCCGTCAAATCTTTCTAATTTTCACTTCCTTGTTCTGCTGGCGCCTGCTGCTGGTTACCGTTTTCTTTCTTCAGCCAGTCCTTCTCCACGAACGCTTTCACCTCCCCTACAGTACACCTCCTCTCTGCATCCAGGGCCAGGAGCTGACCAAACATCTCCATGGCTTCTGGAGTGAACTTTCTCCACAGAGGAGGAACATCCTCCTCGGCGTAGGGCCTCTCCTTCAGTCTGCACCAGTCAGCGAACTCCTGGTAGAAGTCGTCGGAGTCCATGCAGTGCTCCCAGGGGAAGTAGCCAGTGAGGATGCAGAAGATGACCACCCCGAAGGCCCAGGTGTCCAGGCTGGGCTCCACACTCAGAGGAGGAGCAGTCACTTCTTTCTGGCCGTCCTGCAGGGCCATAGTGCAAAGCTCCGGTGCCATGTAGGGCAGGGTTCCTGTTATGAAACGAATCATGGTGCCCCTCTTCTGGGCAAGGCCAAAGTCTGCCAGCTTGACCTGATGGCAGTGGCTGTCCAGCAGGAGGATGTTTTCAGGCTTGATGTCTCGGTGGACCAGGCCGTGGCTGTGGATGAAGTCCAAAGCACTGGCAATCTGAAGGACGCAGCGTTTTACCGAGGATTCTGGGATACCCACCTGGAAGAATTAAAGACAGATGTTTTTGTTGCTTTTTTGGTTAATACAGAACATACATTATCACAGCATGTTGATGAGAAGTTACGTGATCTTTTTTTTTTAACGGAGTCTGTATCCAAGGTTGACCACCCATAAATCTGTCAGTTGTGCCAGGTTCTAAAGAGTGAGGGGGCTTTGCCTACTTATGTTGTATTTTGTATGAAAACCATGTATTCATGTCATTCACTTTTTTTCCAAGCTTGATGGGATTCCTTTGGATTTATGGAGCACCACTTTCTTTCCAGCTTTCTACATTTCTGTTCCAGACTCCACATTTCTGTATCTACCAGGGAACAGACTTTCTAGGATTGACTTGCTTCTCTTTTCAGAGGAGCAACAGAATCCAAAGTTAAACACATGAACTCTGTAGAGCATCTGCAAGACCATCAATGCATGAAGGATGCAGACCCTCAGAGCTGTTCATGGCAGCATAAATAGGAGACAAGTGTCCATAGCAGCTTCAATAGGAGACAAGTGTCCAAGCAGAGCAGGAATTTCTTCCTTGAACTTGATGACAGAACTGTCAGAAAGGTTTCTACTGTAACAGATCTTCTTATTACATCCTGCATCATTGTGGCAGTAAACTGGAAGGAGATTAAAGGATGGTCAGATAGAACTGGGTTTGGGGGAAGATAAATGGTAGTTTTAGCATCAGCATTAGCAAGCAATGGCTCATACATGTTATAAAAAAAACCCTGTTAATCTGGGCCTTGGTACCAGCACACTGTGTGGCAGTAGGGCCAATGTGAGGTTCAATGTCCTCCCAGCAACACTAAACACATGATGGTGCTGGGGAAGGGTTATTATTATTAGGACTGATGGGAAAATGATACTGAGGCTGCGGAGCTTGTGTTCAGAAATGCAGGAAGTCCTTGATGAAGTGTGTGGCAAAGTTTGTGACGTCACTGATGACGTGTGAATCCTCGCTGGTTCAGAAAGTGGTTCAAGTGTTGGCATGATTTATGAACATATATGTAAAGCTCTACGGATCCTGCAAACGTTAAGAGTCCAAGCACAGTGGAAAAAATATTGTTAATAATAAAAATGAATAGTCACCGTCCAGAGTCATCGTCTCATCTGTTAAAAGCACTGCTATTGGATTTATTTAAATACTGAAATCATGCTGTCAAGTTTTTTGACATTAACAGAGCTCTATTACCATTACCTTCTCAGATCAGATAAGAAAAGCTAAATTCAGGTGTTCCATTTCTATTCTTGGCAGTGATTACAGCGGTACCTTCAGGCATAAGTGTCCCAACATTCGATTTTCCTGAGTTACGAGTCATCATTCTTTTGATTTTTTTTGCTTTGACTTGCGAGAAGAAATTTGAGTTATGAGTTATGAAGCTTCAGGAACATCACCACGAGTTGTTGTGGTGAGCGAATCCAGCATCCTGCATCTCACTCCTTCACTTCACTTAGCCTGACCAAGGAAGCAGCTCTTGTGTTTTGTGCTCACACTTGTGCAGTTGTTCAGCCAAACTTTCAGTTCATTGAAAAGAAACATCCAGAAATAAATTGCCACTTTGTGTGGCTGCAGTATAACGAGACTTCCCTCACTCATTTGTGAAAGGCAGGAATAAACAAACCTGGGGTTTTTATGAAAACACGTTGCAGATGAAAGTGAGGAGAGCATCAGTGAAGATGATTAAGTTTCTTTCTTCTTTCATCTGGTAATCAGTAGTTATTAGTGGAACAGAAAGTTCTATAATAACAAAGACAATGATTGTTCCAAAAGCACAACAGACAGGAAGTAGGACAAAACCAGAACATAAACCAGAATGAAGAAAGAAGAATGATGAGAGGAAGAAGAAAAAGAAGAGACGATGTGTTCTCTCTTGGACTGACGAGACACAGGTGCGAGACATCAGGGAGACGAGGCCAAGGAAAGTCAAACAGGTGTAGAGTGTGTGCATGCGACATCACAGCAGCGGTTACGCCCACTGAGCGGCAGCGTTGGTTTAAATACATCTAAACTTAAGAACGATATAAATAATCGGGGAAGAGCTGATGTGTGATTGGTTGTACAAACAGGTGTGAAAAGCAGTGGGAGCTGTCCTTTTTACAGGTACTGAAAACTAAAGAAAACAGAAGCAGATGAATCGCTGTCTTTTTTCAAAAGGATAAAAGCTGCGCTGTAATGCTTGGATGAACACTGGATGTAAAGTAAGACTGACAAATAAACATGATATTCTGCAGACTCTTTAGTATTTAAATAGTTTTAACACAACTGTCCAGTTAGTCTAGATGTGCTTATGTCTCACTTTCCAACTTAAAACGTAAAACAGTGGAGAAATAACCGAGATAACGCCAAAAAGCTCTGTAAGTTTAGATCAACAATGTAAAACGTCATAAACATCTGTAAAACGTGTCAAACGGCTCCTTTGAATGACAGAAACATACCAGGTACCAGTTCACAGCAGCAGTCAGTCATTTAGTCGCTCATCTTCAGGCTTCATTGTGGCATTTTAATCAGGTCCATGTAAATGTCAGGATACGTGATTTCTGGCCACATGTCAGTGTTGGTGGACCTCTGGTTCATGGTAGCTCGTATGGACGTCAGTGTTGGTGGACCTCTGGTTCATGGTAGCTCGTATGGACGTCAGTGTTGGTGGACCACTGGTTCTCTGGTAGCTCGTATGGGACAATGTCCAGTGGTCCTTAATTTCATGTCATAGTCCACATTTTTCCATGTCTGTGTTTACTGCTACACTCCACCATGTTGAGTCAGGTTTGTTTTGCCGCTCAGTCTGACTGAGAGGGGCGTGGCCTCGAGGGGAAGTGATGTAAACACATTCCCTCCATACGACAAGACAAAGACAGACTTTCAAAGTTAAAGGAAAGTTAACAGAAATGGACAGAAGCGATGAAAAAGGAGCACAAGATAAGACTCAAGAACACCAACATGAAACAAAACCCAGATCCTGAAAAACATAAAACAAACCACGGCAGGAACAGAAACAACTAAACTAATGTCGACAGCAGTGCTGTGTGTCCAACCAGAGAGGAGCTTTAGTGTTTATTATTATTAGTGTTTATTCAGTGAAAAATAAATAAAACTGTGAGTAGCACATCAAGTGAATCACCAGAGATGATGAGGACCTACTGACTGTGGACCAGAAAGTAGGGTTAGGGTCAGTTGATTTGCCCATTGATTATGCTGGATTACGTCTCCTTCCTTTGGACCCCCCCAGCAGTGAGAGTAATGCTTTGGGAAAGTTCACACTAAGTGAATGTTGTGTGATTGTTGGATCCCTGTGAAGGCACAATTGAATAATGGAATGAGATGAGATTTATTTGAACATAAGATCAAACAGAAAACAACATGGTCAAATATGTGAGAGCAAGATAAATAAATAAATAAATAAACAAGATTTACATCTACATGTCAGTTCCCTCCCCCTGTATGAATGAAGACGTTTCTCTGATGTGTCGAATGCTTCGAAACAATATATCAAAACCAAACCACGACCTTGTTTTAATCCTACTGAGAAGCTTCACAGTGAGGGAATTAAAGAAAGGACATTCAGAATAGCTGTCCCAAAGTGCTCGTGAGCTCATGTTGATGTGACTTTCATCCACTACCCCCCCCACCCCAACCGCCTCTTTAGGGGTTAGTTTAGGACATTGTTGCTTGCTCATAAGTAAAGACAACTTCACTTGTCCATATACTCCAAACAAACATAATACAACAAACAAAAAAAAACAAGCCCAGGTAAGTCAAACATAACTTTAACCCACGGTGTTCTAAATACACCACATATGTCCAACTCTGGCCCAGCACGTCATTTAATGTGGTCCGTGAGAGCTTGAAGGGCCAATGATTGTCTTAAAATAAAAGTGCATGCTGCTTCATAGCATCATTGAAATTCAGAATATGTGTAATTGTATTTTTTATAACTGTCGTCAGGGGCGGGTTCTCATACAGGCGACATGGGCAGTTGTCCAGCGGGGCACCCACATTCCCCGCCCCCGACATCATACCAGCGCATCTTTTGATAACATGGACACCGATCAGTTTTCCACCCATTTCAAGGGAGTGGGCTCCCTCCATTTTCCAACAGGACCCATACTGGACCTGATGGGTTTGGTTGGGTTCGGGCTTAATTTCAATCATTTGCGCAGACTTGGGCGTGGCTGCGGCTAGCGCTCAGGCCTGCGCTGTAAATGAGTGGTAGCCTCTGGTGGTTCTGGTTGCACCGGCAACGAAAGCAAAGACTGACCATGTGCATCAAGAAGATAATGAAGATGCATTTTAGCAAAAGTCAGTATTTTACAACAAAAAGTTTCAATATAAAGTTAAAGTCATGAATTTACAAAAAAAAAGAAAAATAAGTTTGTTTTTTACAATCCACCCATGCAGTTCCACAAGAGCCATGGTTTACAACAAAAACATGGTAGTTTTATTCAACAACTGGTCAAAAATGTACTTTTTTTTCCAAGCAATATGTCTTTCAGGACATAAAATTGTCATGATTTAGGCTCTGTTTGGATTTAGTTTGGTGATTTGGACTTGGTTTGGGTCCAGGTGGTTTGGTTTGGTTATGCTCTAGGGTTTTCTCAGTGTTGCTGTTTTCTTGGTCCTTGTCCTCATCTGTTTTGTCTCGACTGCGTGCTTTTATTCCTTTTCACTTTCCTGATCCTCGTTTGCCTGATTGTTTGCACCTGCGTCTCGTCACCTCGCCACGCCTCGCCACGCCTCGCCAAGCCACGCCACGCCACGCCACGCCACGCCTCACCACGCCACGCCACGCCACGCCTCACCACGCCGCGCCCCGCCTGCCCTGCACCTCTAAGTTGGATTATTTCTGCCCCTGGTCTCCTGCATCTGGTTCCTCCATACAACATCATGTGACAAAAGTCACAATTTTAAATTTTTAAAAAAAGTTTCAGATTTTTTTTACCCCATATCTAGCAAAAATATATTACATACTATAGAAAAATAGAAAGCTTACAATTTTACAACATTTAAAGGTAATTTTATGTCAAACAGTTATGATTTTACAAAGATCAATATTTTAATCCATAAGAATTGCAAATCTTGTAAATTTCTAATTTTTACCACATACGAACAAACAAAAAGTTGTGATTAAAAGGAAGAGAACTTTACATATGTAGGCCGTCAGTTTAATGTGCATGAGTGACAGATGAATAAATAATCAATACAGCGAATGTTATTTAACCTTGTTTTAACGAGCAGCTGCATTTACGCAGTCACAACCTAAAGTTGAGGTGGCCCTCGCAGAAAATGACTTCGACAGCCCAAAAATCCACCGCCATGCCTCTGATGGCGTCTGTGGTCCTTCTTCAGTCCTGTTTTAACAATGAGCAACTCACCTTTGGCTGGATGACCGCAAACAGGTCCCTCCCAATGACCAGCTCCTGGGCGAAGCAGTAGTGCTCTTTGGACTGGAAGGCGATGCCAAAGAGGCCCACGATGCAGGGGTGGCAGGACAGGTGTAAGGAGATGCAGTACTCCCGCAGAAAGCCCTGCAGCTTAGTGGAGGCTTTGGGCATCACTTTCAAGGCCATGGGAGTCCCTGTGGATCACCCACGTGGCGTTATTACAGCTCCTGCTCATCATCTCTGAGTTAAGTAACAAATGCTGGTAATGACTGCATGAGTGGGGTGTCAAGTAGAATTTACTTCTACGTTTTCTAACGTGTGACATAACTACCAGGTTACACACACAGATACACGCCAGTGGCTTTTTTCCAAGTTCAAATCCTCAAGGGCCTCAGCATGACAGTCTCAGGCCAGCTCAAGTTCTGCGATCTGCCTTCTACTTGGGCTGCAGTGAGCAGCTCATTTATCTTTATGTCGACTTTTCTTAAAGTGACGGTTTTCTACCTACATGTTCCCAGTGTGGCTGCTCTCTAAACTTCCATCCTCACTTTTTTAGCACCTGAAAACTTTTTGACTCCATTTTACATTTCTGCAAAGCAAATTTAAAAATGTGGGAACGTTTTAGAAACTAGATTTATTGCTCCAAAGACCTGCTGGAAGCTGAAAATATTCCAAAAGAGTGATAGGCTTAAAAAAACAAAAATCTAGTAGATGGCATTGTAAGCTATGTGCAGGAGTAGCTGATTCCCTGCTGCATCATTATCAGAGACAGTGAAAGCGTGAAACCATACCCCTGTTGCGATGCGTGACCAGCAGCACTTTGCCATACTTCCCACGGCCGATCTCCTTGATGACGTTAAAGTGCTCCTGGATCTCCAGATGACCGATGCTCTGCGCCGTCAGCTCCATCAGCTCATCGATCAGACTGCCATCAGCCAGACCCAGCTCAATCATCTTTTCCTGAACAAAACAAGGACAAAGGTGACGTTTATTTCACCGTTTGACCGTTAAGCTTACTGGGACATTTCTTTCATAAATCCCCTCTTTGGACTCA
Source organism: Arrhamphus sclerolepis (assembly GCA_037176975.1). NCBI lineage: Eukaryota > Metazoa > Chordata > Actinopteri > Beloniformes > Hemiramphidae > Arrhamphus > Arrhamphus sclerolepis. The sequence goes on along the minus strand of JBAMYA010000022.1, from coordinate 2,404,029 downwards.
AATTAGTAGCTTTAATTCAAACAGCTTTATCCATCTAATAGCTCAAAGTGAGCAACAAGAGCTCATCCCATGATTGCTGTATTTTACTAAAACCACATTTCTGCCATCAGACCATGGACATCAGTCTCTTTCCTCAAATCCTTTTGTAAATGTGTCAAGTTAGCCATTTTGGACTTAGTTGTTTTTATAAAACGGTTTTCCTTATAGGGTCAATCTACGCACCTATGTACCTGTATGGACATGCACCGTGTCTTATCAGATAGTTCTGTTTTATAATCTGAACAGCTGCAGCGGGCTGAGCCTCCATGAGAACCAGCAGACCTCCTCTAGACCTGGTTTCAGCTCTGGAGAAAGTCGCGTACCATTGGCTTGCGGTCTGGTTCCGAGGTGACAGTCATCAGTTGTTTCAGGCTGCTCTTCTGATTTTTTCCATTCCAAACACTTCCAAACTAAAGCATTCACGTGATGACAGGAGTCAATGACTGTATATGAAGAACCAGGCAGTAAACAGACCTACTATCTTTTGGAGTCAACCCCTGGTGGTCAGTCAAGGAAGTACAGTTCTGTTTCATTTCTGGGTTTCTAGCAAGCTGGATGAAGCCCTTTGAGTGACCTGCACCTGTGAAAACCAGACTGGAATCAAACCGAAAGCACCTTCAGGGCTCCGCTCACACTGCAGGTCTCATTTTTGGTCTGGTTGTTTATATACATATTTAAAAAGTGACCTATAGCATTTGAAGTGACCTGCATGCATGAATAAAATAAAATAAAATCATTTAATCTGTTCAGACAGCCATAAAAGAATCCGATAAGGGCAAAAAAAACAAAAAAAAGAATCCCATTTCATGTGACTTTTGGCTGTTTGGTGTCTCGGATAGTTTATCTCCATATGGATCCATGTCTATCCCAATGCTGGAATCAGTAATGGGTTCTCAGTGGGAACTTCCCAGTGGGGGCCCAGACTCCCTTTAGCAAACCTGATTCAAATGAGTGGGTGATTGGCAGATGTGTGCAGACCTGAATAACGAGCTGATGGTGATCTGTTGGTCTGAATCAGGTGGTGAGGAAACATGTGAGACCTGCAGGAGGACTCCAGTTTGAGACTCCTGCTTTAGCCACTTTCTCAGCAGCCCGTTCTTACTGTTGGTATTTTTTCTCCTCAGTTGCCTGTATCATATTTTTTTTTGTTTTATGGTAAAGTTGATTTCTGGGTGCTCACATCATTCCCGATGAGCAGCTTAAAACAAATGATTTACACTACAGCACATGAAAATGACAAGCGGCCCAGTGAAAAGTGACTGAGTTCTCTGCATGAAACACGCTCACGTTAAATTCCTGATCTGCGAAAAGCTCAGTGTGTGTTTAATGTATATGTGAGAAACTGAGCGTGTTTGTCCAAGAACAGAGGATGATGTTTGTGTGGATTCTGTCTCAGAACCATTGTTGCATTCCCAAACCAGGTTTTAAATGACACAGTTATCCAAGTATAAACAAATGTAAGAACAGCAGCCGCATCAAAATAGTAGAATCTGTTGTCTAGTTTTCAGGCGTGCGTTCTAGGGTTTATATTACCACATGTTCATATTTTTCTTTTTTTGTTGATCTTAGGAGCACAGGTTAAATTCATAATGACAACATTCAGAAATAGTTCTAAAATCTTACCTTTTCTCTAAACTGTGGCCAACAGAGTCTGAATAAACTGTGGTCCAAACATTCAAAAATATGTCACACACCCTCAGAAGAGCATGACAGAAAGCAGCTGATCAATAAATACGCCGTCCGCCTGCAGGCTGGACGTCCGACACCTTCGATCCTCCCGCTGCTGCTGCTACGAGGTCTTAAAGCTTTTCACTGCTCATCACGCCGCTCTCAGCTGCTCTCACAAGCCAGAGCCCACTTTAACAGCTGATTATAAACTGCCTCTCTCTCTCCCACACACACACACACACACACACACACACACACACACACACACACACACACTGGCCTACATAGAACATAATCAGCTGTAAATGCATATGTCCTGCTGTCTTACCAAGGAGTTCATTCTCACATGACACTCATTCAGGTGTTTCTGATGTCTGTTTCATTAAAGTGTCCACATTGCGTCCATTTCACACCTTACATACTGTGCAGTCATGGAAGAGGATGTCAAAGCTCCCTGAAGCTACTGCCGGACTCACGTGGTTTGTTTAAGTGTGTTTCCACGACTGCGGAAAATGGAGATTTCGTCAAAAATTCCTTCAGCTCACTTGATTTGTTGAGCATCTCAAGTGCTGTCTGATTAAATCCAGTACACATCAGTCCAGTTTATTCCACCTGTCCATCTGTCCGTTAACTTCCACTTATCAGGGTTTTAGGTCATGCAGACCTCAGCTCTTGGCCACCTCCTCCAGCTCCTCCAGGAGGATACTGGTACGTTTCCAGGCCAGATGGGAGATAAAATCTCTCCAGCTTGTTTTAGATGCTGCCTGGGAACTTCTTCTGGCTGGACATACCTAAAACACCTCTCCAGGCAGGACCACCGGACGAACCATCTGAACTGGCTTCTCTCCAGGTGGAGGAGCAGCGACTCTGAGTCTTTCCCAGATAAATTAATTTGTTGTCCTCTGTCTTTGTGAGACTCCAGCTGTCCTGCTAAGAAAACTCCTTTCTGATCCTCATATTCATGATCTTGTTCTTTCAGTATCTACCCACAGTTCTAACCATAGGTGATCGTTGGAACATAGACCCACCAGTAAATTGGGAGCCTTGTCTGTCAATCTCCTGCGCCAATCTCCCCTCATTTGTGAACAAAACCCTTAACGAGATACCTAAACTCCTTCATTTGAGGTATAATACAAACCTACTTCAACTGAGAATCACGGTCTCAGATTTGGAGATGCTGCTTCACTCTTGCAAACGGTGAGAGGTGAAGATCTTGCTTCGATGACGCCTACAGGATCACATCATCTGCAAAGAGTGGTTGAGAAAAAATCCCAACAGCACTGAACCCCTCAGCCTCTTCGATGCACCTGGATATTCAGTTCATCCAATGTTAAATCAATTTTAAAACAAAGTTAAATCAATGTTAAAACAAAGTTAAATCAATGTTAAAACAATGGCAAATCAATGGTAAATTTATGTTAAATCCATGGTACAATGATGATAAATCCATGGTAAATCAATGTTAATGAGGGCTATATTTCTCAGGATGGGGGATTACAGAGAAGTGAAGATTGTTGGGTTCCCTAACTATGCTATTTTGTTATGAACTGGTATTATATTATTGGAATTGGGATCAGTTGGAATTAACTGAATTACCATTATTTGGATTGTAATGAAATATAACTGGACTGAATCTGATTGCCACTGACTGGACTGAATTGAGCATGTCTTCTCAGGGAAAACTGAATTTGTTGAAGTAAAAAAAAGCCTTTTATTCTGAGACGAGTAAACATGTTTGTGCGTATGCTGTATTTCAGCAATAACAATAACAACACACTTATGTAGCACATTTCTAGTTCAGGGACCACTCAAGCCACTTTTACAACAGAACCAGTTTTCTCTCACTGTGTTTGTAAAAAAGGATGGTCTTCAGCCTGACCTTAAATGTAGAGAGGGAGTCTGCCTCCTGGACCGAGGCTGGGAGTTGATTCCATCACAGAGGAGCCTGATAGCTGAAGGCTCTTCCACCCTTTCTAGACCTACAGACTCTTGGATGCACTTTGTTATAACAAGAAAACAAGCTAAATCTGTCATTAGTAAATGACTAAATGACTAACATGCTCATGGTGTTTGATAAATGTTTGACCTTAGCATCAAATTGTTGACATGTTGACTTGAACTTTACAAACAACATTGGGACCATCCCAGAGGGAGTCTTACTTTCACCAGCTAGGAGCCGTGGACGCGGTTACGCTGCGACACTCACACAGAACAAATCCTTTGGGGTGTCACCTGCTGTTGTTGCACCTGCAAGTACATAAGTGTGTTGTCTGTGTATCAATAACTGCTAACTCACTGAAAACTGCGACCCGATTTTGGATGTTATTTTGGGGCCCATATGGGCTCAACTAATGATCCACAGAACCAGATACTGGAGTGTGTTGACTTTTGCAGTCCAGCGGATGTTTAATGAGGTGTGAGTTCATGCCGTCTCAGGCTTCTGGCTTACCTTCAAACTATAAAGGTCATTCAGTAGGAAATAAGTGTTATAAAGGCCCTAATAACTTTAGTGGGACTTCCGAGTGAGTTTATTTTATTGAAGGATGTATTCAGGCTTTACTTCTTGAGATGAGTCAGTGTTAATGTAGCTATATGTAGTTATATCTAGTTTTTCTTATTCTATGAATTTCAAAAAGCAATCTGTAGCAGTCAGCTGCCATCGCAGTGACCCTGTCCAGCACACAGCCATCAGTGATTACAACTATGTTGTGGCCTGTTTGGCTGTTCGTCATCATCATGTTTCACTGCCATTACAGACATGGGCTCATGTCATATCTGGGATTATTTACATCCAGGACAGCGCTGAGCAGTCCTCAAGACGCCAAGAGTCCATATCCCAACTTCCTCTCCCCTTCACGGTATCACTTCTGTCCTCGCCGTCCCACAGGAATGGAACCACAGAGCCGTGCAGACGGACGGACCAGCCGCGTGCAGCCTGAGCTCTTGCTCATCATTTTGGCAAACATGTCAAGATCAGCTCTGCGAACATTCTCCGTGAAGTGAGGCTTTAGCTGTCAGCGCTCGTGTGTCACTGAGAAGAGAAGACTATTTTCCGTGATTAATATTAGAGAGGCATTTGAAATGTTCCTGTTTTTGACACGCTCTGTAAATGAAGCAGTAACAGACCACAGAGAATATTAAAGCGAATTGTTTCTGCCTCCACATCACGGAAAGTTCTTCATCAGATATGAGACCGATTTTTCCGTTGGTCGGGATGACAGTCCACCTAATTAATCAGGGAGGATATCCTAAAGTCTGCATCCATATTCTGTGTGTCTGTGCCAGGTCACACACTTTGCATTTACACGGATAACAATACTCCCAATCCCTGACAGCAGATACTTTTGACATTAATCTGGCACTACTGGCAATAGTTATACTGGCCAGGTGTGAGCAGGGGTTATGACTGGTGTGGTACAGGCCAGATGTGGTCCAAAGGGTTAAGGTAGGTGAGGTTAGATAAAATGCAGATTTAGGCCACATCTGGTGGACATGTGGCTGCATTCAAGTCGCCACATTCATCCTGATGCAACACCATCATTAAAGGTAAAATGTGGGCCAAGGAAGTGTCTGACACTCAAATAAAGACAATGTTCTGAATAAAGAAGTCTCCAGTAAATAGTGATAAAATATATAAATATCTTAATCCCCACATAATATCCTTTTGTTCTTGTAGCGTTTTGCAACATTATATATTAGGGGTGTGCAAAGCAGCCAGTATTTGTATCTGTATTTGTATTTGTTGAGGGGGGAAAAGTATTTGTATCTGTATTTGAGTAAAATTCAAACTATGCTTAACAATGCAGTTTTTTTGTGTTACACTTCTAATTTACGTTATAGTGTAAGTATTCTTTATTTACATCCATTATAATAATTAAGGATATGCAATATTGGTTGATGTTTTTCCATGAGTCCAGCAATGAACATATAACAAGGAGCATCACTGAAAATAAAGTAACATAACAGCCATTACCTTATCCATGGTTAAACCAACAATAAAATACCATTGTGAACATTATGAATCCACCACCC
>JBAMYA010000022.1:2386856-2398190 GCA_037176975.1 Arrhamphus sclerolepis | reverse complement strand
GAGAGCAGCTGTTTTAAGGTGGAATAACTGAGGTGGAGAGCAGCTGTTTTAAGGTGGAATAACTGAGGTGGAGAACAGCTGAGTTGACGTGTACACGTGTAACTTGTTCCTGTATGTTTCAATATTTAATAATAAAACGTCTGAGGGTTAATTAAGCTCAGAATTGTAACCGTAGCCAGAATCATCTTTCTTTAATTTATTTATTTATTTTTGGTTTAATGTTGGAAGACAAAGCCACGCACACGCACACACACACACACACACACACACACACACACACACACACATATGAAATGAGAGGCGGTGCTGAGTTTGTGGCTCCAGCGGTCGGCGACAAGTGAAAAGATCTGTGTGTGGCGGTCGCAGCCGTTCTTGGTCCTTTGTGTCTCCTCCAAAGACAGCAAGTTCACAGAGGCACAAAGAGACGGGAGAGGAGGGAAAGCGGGCACATGCTTCTGTTTTCTTTTGGTGTTTTGTTTTTTTTTTCCACCCAAGCTTCTCTCTTCAGCCCTTATTTCTTTTTTTTTTTTACTTCAAAGGCTCGTCCTGAGTACTTGAATACCCGTCATGTCAGTTTAGACGTACATTCACACGGCTTTTGTCACACAAACTTAGCTTTGTAGACTGTAATGATGAAATTAAAAGATGACGCTGGAGTTCGATAGAAAAGCGTCTGCAGTTCGCCTCAGGTGAGGAGGCGAAGACGGCTCCTGTAATCTCGTTGTTCTGGAGATAAAGAGACTTTCTCCAGTAAAACCATCCACTCAGCGCCTCTGCTGCTATCCAGTTACGCTGAAAATAAATAACTACTTCCCACCATGGGGAAAAAAGCTCCACTTAAAACGCACGGGCCATCTGCTAATGCTCCATTTAGCTTTCCAAGAAAGCAGGCCATCTTGGAATAGAAACGCCAGGAGGATAAATCTGCGTTCGCATTATCGTGGGCCTGAGTGGTGTAAGTGTCTCTTATCGAGTATGATCCCATTAGCGGGGCAGTGCTGCACAGATTCATATCCCCACTTACACATTTATGCCTCCACTTTCTGATGCCGTGCGCACGCACATGCACGCGCAGCTCGGCGTTGCCATTGCGATGCACAGGGACCGCTGTGCGCTTGTTGCTAATGAGCGGTTCTGGGATGGCTGGCGTTTCCGTCCCGGCTTTTCCTCTCAGCGGCGCTCCATTAAGGCTCAATCAATCATCAGATCAGCAACTGGAACCCGTCCGGTGCTGGACGTGGAGCACCTCTCTCCTCCTGGAGCTGCAAAGATTAAAGGCTCCATTTTCTTAATGACGGCTTGAAGAATGCCTCAAGTGTAAAGACTATAATCATATAAGCATTTATTTCATTCCACTTCAAAAAGGTTAAACTGACAAAGTTATTGTTGTGTTTCTTGGTGGTTACAGAACAAATGTCAGGAAGAAAACGTCCACCCAGATCATCTTCCATCATGCTGATGTTTTACAAAAGAAAATAAAATATAATCATCAGGAACAAGGAAACACTTCCTCATGGATCTTTTACAGGTTTTATATCAGACGGCCCCGATCCTCCTCATTAATCCAGGTCTGGAACTGGAATCACGACAACGCTGACCTTTGACCCCTGAGAGACCGAAGCAACATGAGGCTCTAGGTTTTTGAACACAAATGCCCCCCTCCCCCAACACACACACACACACACACACACACACACACACACACACACACACACCTGTATATGTCATCACAGGCCAGACTGCTGCATCTCTGTACTTGTGAGGACATATTGACTCTAAAACACAGTCCTGCACTTACTAATCTTAAGCTGGTTACCACAGTTTTAAGTCACAGCAGACCTGCAAAGATACAGTACATTTTACGTACAGAGATTTTCAGAGGACCAACAGAGGCTCCATACCAAATACAGTTGTGCAAACTTGCTGTAATCAGAGTAATTTCTTAAGCTCACCGGCCAATCAGCAGGCTCCACAATGCAGCTCTGTTATAATAACAGAACCTTTGTGATTTAGTTCTAAACCCTCAATACTTATGACATAAAGAATACAATGGATGTCCAATATTATTAATCAGCAAATACTGAGTATTTCAGTTTACAGTGTTTCACATGAGATTATTCACAACTTTGGTGTCCTTTAAAGATATTAAAAGTTAATCTGACTGATAGGGATCCATGGTATTTGTCTGTTCTGCTCCGTCAGCTCTGCTTGACGGAGTTAATGCTGCAGTTTTTAAACTCTGCTCCTTTCTCTGCTCAGTCCTTGTCTCTGCTGAAGTGTCAGTGAGTAAGAAAATCTTCTCAAATCTCTGGCTGCAATTGTGTGAGTAAAATACCCCCACACCTGGAACAACTGGAGCTGGCGGCGCTGAGAATTACAGTGGAAAATTCTGGCAAGTTGAAACCCTCACTAGTTTTGATTTTTATTTTATTTTTTGTTGTGTTCTATCCAGAGTCAGTTTATCATCAAGAAAAGCTTCAAAATCCTCAACTTTTAGAAGCCAAAATTCACAAAAGTCACACAGCATTTATTTTCATCTGAAGCAACAAACTTTGATGTTGATGCACATCTTCTTTACTATTTCCAGAAAATAGTCTCCTGTTTCTTGGTAAATTGTGAAAAACACCCAATAGAAACAACCACAAAAGCTGAATAAATATGTCTCCATGGCTGTACTCCAAAAAACATGAATATGTGGCTTTGTTCCTCCAGCCTCACCGTGGCTTCTGATTATTCCTCTCAAGCGAAACCTGTGTGTTAAATCAGCTGCTGAAACAGCGGATTCATACACAAGCCTGTTTGCTGCCATTGTATGTGTGAAAACGCCACAAAACCCCTGGTGACAAATAAAATGAGGAGTGACCCTCACACTGGCAGAGCTGCAGCTGGCTGAGGTAAACGCCAAGACTGTTCCTAGACTGCTCCTAGACTGCTCCACGACTGTTCCTAGACTGTTCCACGACTAATCCAAGACTGTTCCTAGACTGTTCCACGACTGTTCCTAGACTACTCCACGACTGTTCCACGACTGTTCCAAGACTGTTCCACGACTGTTCCACGACTAATCCACGACTGTTACTAGACTACTCCACGACTGTTCCAAGACTGTTCCACGACTAATCCATGACTGTTACTAGACTACTCCACGACTGTTCCAAGACTGTTCCACGACTGTTCCTAGACTACTCCACGACTAATCCAAGACTGTTCCTAGACTGTTCCACGACCCAAACAAGCTTCAAACTGCCCATACAAGTGCCTCATTTTTGTTCTTGGTGGTTTCATTGTGGTCATTGAGCTTTTTCTACGTCTTTTATTGTTGCTGCTGCATGAAAAGGCCAAAATCAGTCATATCCATCTGATCCTTACATAGAAAAAAGACATTTTTAAAGATGCAATAATTTGCTAAGGCAACCAGCAAAGTCAGTACTCATTCAGGAGGAAATAGGACATTTTGGAGGGAATATCTGATAATAGAACTGGTGCTGAGCATTAGTCAGGATGGTGGCAGTATGACCAATCAGCAACCATCCCACTTCCAGGTTGAAGCTCAGGTTGAAGTACGTTTTGTTGCAGTTCCTCAACTGACCACTATGTGCTGGCTCCAAAACAGAGCAAATCCTCAATGACCCCCATGTTAAAAGGGACAACTTTGCAGCAGAATTAAACATATTTACAGCCTGGTACAATCTTTTTTTTCTATTTATAGTTACATTTTACATCCATGACAACTGTACGGGGGTACATTATTTATTTATTCATTTATTTATTTACCACATCAATAAGTGTATATTAAGAAATAAAGATGTCCAGACGTCGTTTGACATGCTTGACTGACAGCTTTCCATTGGCTCTGCCGTTGGTCTTGACAGCTTTGTCCCGCCTCTTTGCAACATGGCGCCATGTGGTTGGAGGAGAAATGGGCTTCAAAGGCTCCCCATATAAATCTATGGGTCACATGACAAAATAGTTTGTACAGTAATTACAGTCAGTGGGAAGAATTTAGTTCTAGTAAATTACAAATTCTGCATCTGTGCAAAAAAACAAACAAACAAAAAAGAATAAAGGAAGGTTATTCACAAATTTGAATTGTTTCTTGAGGAAGAGCAAAGCTCTGAGGGAGACTGAGTAACTTATATCAGGAACAGTTGTTCAGAGGATCGTGTTCTTGGTAGTTGTGGTTTTGCATGTTGATTTGTGTCCTGTGATGAAACGGCGACCTGTCCAGGGTGCAACTCCTCCCACCTGTGACCCTGAACAGGGTTGAAGCCTGTGAATGAATGTTGATTTTATTTATTTACCTTTTTTGTTGCATGAAAACCCTCAAACATCAGCACATTTATCCACTAACGGACAACTTCACAGAGGGGACAGTCTGGAGTGACGTACACATTAGTGATTTCACTGTGGTCGAACATGAGCAAAGCTTCCAACACAGAAACGGGCTGAAGTCTTTCTCTGAGGATGAGGTGGAGTAAGCAGAGAAGATGTGGGCGAGGGCGGGGTGCTGGATGAGATGTGAGTGGACTTTTCATCTCGTCAGGGAAGATGAGAAGGACGCTGCATGAAGCAAAGTTCTGTTAAAGACGCGCTCGGGTTTCACCGCTCACCTCCAGGGGAGAACAAACAGACATGACTCAGCTGTGGGTTTTCACGAACTTGAAGATTCTTGTTACGGGTGCAAGTTGTATCTGCGGCAGCCTGGAGGTCCTCATTAGTTCGTGGACCAACACAGCAGCAGGAAATAATTATTAATGATGATGCGCTTTAGGCACACGGATGAATGAATGCAGTCAGATTGGAGATTTCTTATGGTGGAAAAACGTCCTATTCTTAAAGGATAATTCCACTGAATCATTTAGAGAGAGGGCAATTTTAAAACTGACTGCCCTGCTCAGTTTAGTTATTGATAATAATTAGAAGAATCGCCACCGGTCTCAGTCATGTTTGTACTGTGATGCACCTCAGAACATGTGAAACTGATTTTAGTTTCTTGATCGCTTCCAGGGTTGTTTGAAGCACATTTGGAGCATTGTAGATACGTTTCAGTCACAGAGATGAAGGCAAACTGTTTGTGTTGCATGTGAATTTTTCTCTTGAGTGGGTGAAGAGTTATTTCACCCAGGCCACATCATCACCATGGTTACCGTACAATAACAAATGTCACAAAATTGTCACTTTTTCTTCTTTAACTTAATACAAGCCTGACAATTTTTGTGTTGGAAAATATCAACTTTTGAAACATTTTGACATAAGATTACAAAAGTCACAAAGTTGTCAATTTTCTATTATTTCAACTTTTTGTCCCAAAATCACTATTGAAAAAAAGAAAAATTTACAGTTTTGACAAAAATTAGCAACTTTTTGTTGTTTGCTGCTCAGTTATTCCACTTTTTCATGTCCGAACCAAGCAGGCAGTTGTACTGAAATGTCCTCGCAAATGTTCGAGTCATAAGTCTTTGCACGCTCTCACGGGCCAGATAAAATGCAGTGGTGGGTCAGATTTGGCCCACGGGCCTTCAGTTTGACATGTGTGAGTTAGAGGATGAAATAAATCAAGACAAACACATGAAGAGCATTTTCCCAGTATCACCTAAAGTGGCTTATAAACCTCACATACATGTTTTTTTTAAGTGTGCTTCAGCCTTGCTTGCATTACTGCTGCAGCACTGCACACATAAAGAGAGAAAAGCATCCTCACAATTAAATGCATGAATCCCTCTTCAATATAGATAAGAACAGAGGAGCATCAAGTGTACGGACAGGGGCCATGAGCTGGCAAAAATAACTGAACATCTACGTTTTAGTTCCTCTGTGAGAACGTTAAGGCTGAACACAAGCACCTCGTCCAAAGACACAAGAGGAAATCAATCCTCATTCTGTCTGCAGCACAATGACTCTTATTACCACAGAGGCCGTCTATTTATGTCAAGCACTCCTGGTGGAGGATTTCTTGGATGTCACAGAAAGTCCTTGTGAGGACAGAACAGAAGAGACGACGCTTGATGAACACAGATCAGCAGCCTGTTTTTGTGAGAACAAATATATATATATATATATATATATGATAGATAGAACTTTATTAATCCCCGAAGGGAAATTCAAAATGTTATTTGCCTCATATGAAGGCGGTCCCCTGCCTCTGCCTGGCCCCCAGTGTAGATGGGCTCCAGCCTCCCTGTGATCTTGAACAGGATAAACCAAATATAGAAAATGGAGGGACAAAGACAATATAGTCACACTACTGAATAAAACCTTTGCAGAGCAAAGATTCTGATTTTTATTTCTCTGCCACATTAGATGACATATATGTGTTAGCATCTGCGCTTCAGCATACTTGTGTCTAAAACAGGTGAATATCAGTGCATGGAGGACAATCTTCATGGAGCATTGGGGATGTAAATATTTGCATATAGAGCATGTAGAGCGCTGCAGCCTGCTCTCACCTCTCAGCTGGCGCTCTGCCAGAATCATTGCAGTCACGCCGTTTCCTTCTTTAAAGTAGGAGACTTCACCATTTGGAAATTGGTCGTCATTTGGCTGAAAGTGGTATTTCTAAGACGCTCTGTGCATGTATATAATGGAGTTCAGATAAATATTGTCCTTATAAGTGATCTTTGCTATCCCTCTGTTTGAAACGCGACCATGTACCAGTGATATGAAGCTGCAGCGTGGGCTGTGTCTGGGGTCTTATCGACACCACGATAAAACGGCATGAACCCTGCTTCTGCTTCTTTTCCACCTGGTCTCCTGAGCTCAGAAAATCCACCTCCCTCCTCTCTAGCTTTTCCTGTCGCAGTCCCAACATCCAGAGTCCCTGCTCTCAGTCCTGGTCTCCTGCTTTTCCTCTTGTCTCTCTGCATATGGTCTCACTTTCCTCCTGTCTCTCCTCGACCAACAGCAGCCCAGTTTCCATCGGCGCCCTGTAGGTCTTTGTTAACCTGGTCCTGGACTGATCCAGAGTTTCATGGGTCTACTGATTCGCATGTTTACTGTGTTAGAGGTTTTAGGTTGGATGCTCTTCCTGACACAACCCTCTGCATTTGACAGGGCTTTGTGTCTGAAGTGCTGTTTTTAAATGTCAGATGTACTGGTGAATTGGCACAACTGAAGGGAAACTGCAAACTTTCACAAATGTGAAAGTAATGTATTCTGGAAAACTCTGATGTCATCTTCATGTGGGTCACAAAGTACCCCTGCAGAGTTCCTCAGGCTTCAAGCTTCTCACTGTTTTAGATCTCAGGCTGCCTCTGAACAGTAGGTGTGCTGACTTTTGATCTGCTTATTGGTAATTAATGGAGGGACGTCATCGCAGACATCTGTGTAGGACTAATGCAATGTTTCATTTTCCATTGGGGAGAAGCTGTAAAACTGCTACGAAGTTTTAAGTGTAGAAGAATGAGAAGTATGGTTGAAATCTCTGAAAATACTGCACCAGTAAAACCATTGGGTATTTTGATTTTATCTTGTAAATGACTTAGCAGAAGCTAAAGGCAAAATATACACTGATACCAAAGTTTCACAGTTTGAACAGTGTGGGCAGATCTTATAGAAGGAAAATGATGGGTGCACAGATGCTCCTTCACAGCAGCATGGATTACTTCCTTTGCTATATAGCATCCTTAAAAAAGGGCTTTCATTTGACTAATTATAATAGTTGCCGACTGTCTGTCCTGGAGCCTTGGTTTCTGCTGCTGCAGCTGTAGGTTGGGTTCAAATCCAGATAAACCACAATAACCACCTTCAGCGTGGCCAGAGGTCGGCTGCAGAAAAGCTGCTCAGGATTCAGGACGATACCCAAGGACACTTCAGCAGAGTGCGAGGCTACGACCCCGAGTTTAGCCTCATTAATCACAACACATACTGCTGCTACAGAAAAAAAAAAAAAAATAAGTAAAGGTCACCATGACAACAAGCTCCTTTTGAAAATAAAATTTCAAATGAGCCGCAGGAGCTTAAAGAGTTTACAATAAACATCCAGAAAGGCTGTTGCTGTTAGCAGACTGGATTCCTTTATGTTCAATGCACAATATGCACATGTGTAACACACAGCGGTAGCATTTTACTCAGACTCAATGAATGTACAAAACAATGCCATAGTGCTGGAGGGAGCAGGCGCAGTGTTTTCACGCACCCTTCCAGTATATGTCACTCTCACATGAAACTGTGTGGTTGAAGCAGCAGTGCGGTTGCCATGGAAATCCAGCTGTGCACGCATTCCTGTTGTTGGGCTGTTCCTCTGTCTTGGACATTCAGGATAACAGATCGATGAGATGAAGTCACATTTCATGTTCAACAGAGCATGTCCACAGAGTCATGAACAATATGCTTGTTTTAAAAGGCAAAAATCCAAAGCATTTCATTTATTTATCAATCCCAACGCTCCACCCTGAAATGGATCAATTTATGAATCTCTTTTGTTGATAGTTGTCCGTGAAATCTACAGTGATCGGCGCAAATCTGGCATTTTGGATACTGGCCCATCTCCATTATTCACTTTTTCCCCAGTTGCTTTAGTGTTTCAAAATTAAAATAAATTAATAAAATTCCTCATTGTGCCTTTAATTTGTCAACGATCTCTGCTTTGTTGTATCAGTTGCAAACTGGAAGTCAAAGTCCCTTCAAAGGAAATGCACATCACCATGAAACATCCCCATTAACTGTTTTCAGCCTTCAAAATAAAAGCAGAAATGTGACAGACAGACAGATGCCCGGGGCTGCCTCTGTAACCATGCAACAGTTATACATATTTATATCTATAGAGTGTGAAAAACCTTCCTGTCCAACTGACATATCACTTTAAAAACAGAATGAAATGATGGATATTCAAATCTAAGAAATGTATAAAAAGAGTTGAGTATAAAGTAGCCTTAGAGAGGATTTGTGTGTCTTTGTAAATCATATATCTGAATATTTTACCATAATTATATGAGAAAGACAATAACATTTAGCAGAAAAAGTGAACATTAAAGGCATATATCACTTTAATTTTACTTTGCATTTACTTGTGTGGTAACCTTGTTGGAATTTTACTAGACTGAAGAGTCATTATGTGGAAAAAGATTTTCAACTCAGTAACAAAGAAAAAATAAATAGATATCCTATGTTAGTTACAATATATTATTATTAGACACAGTAACTATTGCAATATCACATCACAGAAGTGACACAAACCTTTAATGTGAAATAAAAACCAGGATCAACAGTCACATAAGATCATTTTGCAATCTTTTTGCAGCGTTGTTTCATTAATGCTGAAGTACTTTACATTTCTTCAGTCCTGTCAGCTGTCTGTCATGTTTAATGTAAAATAATTTCCCTAAATATCTGTTGTATGAAATCAAATGAGCATTCAGCTTGTTCTTGTTTAATTGCTGTTCATCTTTGCTTAATCTTTTTATCTGAGATCATTTGTTGTTTCCTTGAAGTGTGAAGGTAAATATCAGTGTGTCAGTGTTGCAGATGCATGTTATCTTCCCATCTGACATGAGAAATCATTTCAGCTGTTCAGACACCTGAAGTCAGATGCATAAACAAAAGTACACACAAACATTACGCACACACCTTTTCTGACACACAAGTTAGTATCTATAGAGGTAGAACGTCCGCGTCATCCGTTCTTAAGAACATTGCTTTCTTGTAGGACTGAAGACTCATTACAGTTTTTTAAAGTATGATTTTTATTTAAATATACTATTCTTTAGTAGTAACTTCTACATAGAGCTTCAGAGATGCATAATAATCGTGTGCATGGGGGGGCTGCACCGGCAGGGTTGGAGGATCTTTCTTATATCCTCTTAAGAAAATAATGCGTTTATGAGAGATTGTTTTACTGGCTCAAGATGAAAGTTGATTCATGCGCTGCCTTCGCTTCCAGGCTGTGTAGGAAGCAGCTCTCTGTGTACACGTGTCCCTCTCCTCATTACTTTTGGACGCAGCAAACAGCTTTTGCTTTCATTTATTTCAGGAGCTGCCCCTGATGTTTTGTGATAACACACTTTTGTTGCCTCTTGTTTGTTATCCAATCTTTTCTTCTTCTTCTCCTTTTTTTTAAACCTCTGAAGGGTTCTTTGTTCTAAATTTACAGATCTCTTCTGCGCCTTGTTTCCACTGAACAGTTTTTGTTTTTTTTAAATTCTGGATGTGAAACCACAACCAGAATAAAAACAGATGCTCGTTTTTTCCTCTTCAAGTGTCTGAAGCGTCTGCATCCATCCATGACTAGAGACGCAGGAGGGAATCATGCATGTATCATACTGTACGTGCACACACGTTCACTTTAATGGAGTGTTATACACAGAACAACGTATGTTTTCCTGCTTTTTATGCGTATACGCAGGTTTAGTCAGGAAACTACACGCAGGTGCATCGGTTTGCTCAGTGGTGTTTTGTAAAGAGCACAGTGACTTGTTAGAGTCATGCCACATGATCAATATTAATTAGTAACAGCTATTCATTACATTTTTGTAAATCTGTAAACTCTATTTAACATGATGTGAAATGATGGTGTAAAGAAACATGAGCTGAAATAAAATGGTTTTAAATGTTCTGACTCTGCAGATGAAATAGTCTCTGTGTTCGACCGTCACTCAGTTTAACGAGATGCTGCTCTGGAGTGAATCTGCATGTTATTAGTGTGTGATGTTGTAAAGATCTGATGCCTTGTTCTTGTACATACTGAAGAATGGTAACATGTAAGTAATAATTCTGCTGATTTTTACGTGAGATTTTGTTAATGTGGCTAATAAAGTTTCTGATTTGCTGTCATTTTTAAATCCAGTCTGCTGCTCTGTGGTTTTTATTTTTGAAGTAAAATTCAGCTGCTCCTACTTTGTATTCAAAGATACCCCCCCCCCAAAAAAAAAAAAAAAGTGTCAGGCAGTAATATAAGCATTTGATCACAGAGACATCAGAGGTTTGACATCTCCTTTTCAATTTAGAGAAGAAAGACAAAAGAAAAAAAAGAACCATTATGCATCTTAAAGATGGATGCAAAAGTAATTTGAGAACAAATAAAATAAACTCAAGCAAATGTTTGAATATTACTTTTCAAAACCTATTTTAAAATAAATAACAGTTTCTTTCCCTCTTTTCCCACATGCAGGTGCTCACTGGAGAGCCTGCGGAGGCCCCCAGTGGGGTGGTGGACCGACTACTTCAGTTGTTGGATTTCTTGACACTATTGTTCACACAAGGCCATGACACATTTAACTCTGTACTGCACGATGTTGCCATATGGCCAAATCAGGCTCCTCTGTTGTGGAATCAACTCCCAACCTCAGTCCAGGAGGCAGACTCCCTCTCTACATTTAAGACTAGAATTAAGACCTTCCT
>JBAMYA010000022.1:2358943-2371886 GCA_037176975.1 Arrhamphus sclerolepis | reverse complement strand
CACACACACATATGTATATAAATATGTTCAATAAAATTCTGGATGTCGTTGTCGTCTGGATGGTGAACAGTGGCCGTTTGAATCGTTTTGGCATCGTTAGTTAATTAAAGACTTCTGTATCGGTCTCTTAGTGACTGTGGTGGAAGGTTGTTTTTCAAAGAAATTCTTATTTTATTTTCTATTTTTGGGAATTTATTTCGAACAAAATAGAACATGACAGAAAAGAATAACAACAAACAAACAATGAACACAAAACCATGTTTGAAAAGGAGTAGGAAGAAGTATTCACATATGAAATCCTCCCCCTTTATGTCCTATTCTTATAACTCCTGATAATTCTGGGTCTATACATTTTTTTGAAAAGTGCTAAATATTACTACATCAACTCCTCTCCAACCCGGTTCAGCGAATCCACCCCAACAAAGGAAGTACATGTACAAACACGCTGCTTTTTGAAATTCAGTCTTTCTTGAAGATATTGGTCGAGTGTTTGCGTTCGCCAGTTATTCTCAAATTCTGCTGCAAAAACAGCAACAATCGTTGGGTTTCCATTTTCATGAGTTTGGCCTCTCTCCACAACCGCTGACTTGTTTTTGTCATTCTGAATCCGTCCCCTTGTTTGTTGCTCCCATTGTTCGTAGTGCTAACTAACTGCATGCGGAGGCAGTTCAAGAAGCAACAGTTGGTCCCTCGTCCTGGATGAGGACGTCCTCTGGCTCGTTGTAGTCTGCACCTTTACATCTCCTCATGGCGACCCCTGGGCTGGGTTTTGGTAATTAATGAATTTGCACGCTCCAAACCTGCGTGTAGTTCACTAACATGCACACATTGCTTGCGAAAAACAGTTTTTTTCCAGTTCCTGAATCTGGAGCTGATTTTTAATCAGGAGCTGATTCAAGTAATTTTTTTAATTCATTTTAAAACAATTCAACTCCAATGAAAAGCTCAAAATGTTATAAGGGTAACCAGCAAACCTCCAGAGGTTAACAACAAAGTTGGGGTTAACCAAAACTAAAAAATAATGTACATACAAAAAAAAGAGCCCTTTTCAGGGAACAAAGTAAAGCAAATGTTCAAGTGCCACACGTTTATGGGAACTTCTGCAACAGAGTTTCCATCGTAGAAAGAATTCCACAAGCTACTTTGGGCCAGAAGTTGGTTCATAAATTCATTCCATGATCTCTTTTTTTAACTTCAGATGTTTATTTGTTTTATGTTTTCATTACAGAGTGCAATGAAGAACAGCAGAGGGAGCTAGAGCTTTTCCCCACAACTTCACAGACATCTTCCTTCAGACTTGGAGCCCCAACCCTTCCTGTTTTTCTGCACACAGGCCTCACAGCAAACCTGCAGGTTTCATGCAAATCTGTTGACTCATCTTGTAAAGAGCCAGTGTCCTTGAGTGATCTCAGACTGGCAGAACTGGGCCACCCAGGCTGACCAGAAGCCAATGATCTGATCCACTGTGTGAATTTTATTAGATTTTTTTTTGTAATTGTAGATGGCCAGTGGACACATGTCGAGGGCTGACGCCTTGGCAACGTCAGGCTACAGGCATGCGTGCCACGTGATGCTGTACTCTGACACCAAATCTCAGCTGTTTGGGAGAATTCCCATCAGGCACATCGTACTGGTGAGCGCCTCGTATGTGTGTTTCCACATGTGTACATGTCAGTGGCAAGTAGATGCTTTGAATGCACAATTACGAAATCCTATTTAATTGTTTTTGCTGTTGACACCCCCCCCTCCTCCCCTTCACCACAGATGCAGATGCGCTTTGACGGTCTGCTGGGTTTCCCCGGCGGGTGAGTTTTTCCTGGTGATGCCTTTGCTTCATCCTTAAGTGTTCTGGTACGGTGAGCTTCACTGGGTCACCGACGAGTGCTTTTAAAAGACATAAAACCTCTAAAACACAGAACAGACAAAACTCAGACTGAAAACGAAGTGCCCAGATTACAGGAAGGTCCCAGATCTGGACTCAGTCTGCTTCATTAGTCTTCCTCTAAATATGATTCACTTGTGCCTCTTTATCAGTGATTTTGAAGAAGTTGAAGCCAGATTTTGTGGTGTGTCATTTACCAACACTCACTGAAATTATGTAATTATGTATAAAACATGGGGACAAAAGTAAAACTGCATCAGCAAACGGAAAGAGCAGTCAAATCCATATTTTACAGTTATCAACTTATCTAAGCAGCAACCGAGAACAGGAAATGGTTTGTGTCGGCGTGGATGTGTTGTAACTTTAGAAGGCTCGAGAAGAACACTCTGGAGATGTCACCCATCGGTTACTGAAGTATTTGAAGCCCGTTTTTATTTTTTTAAAGTAAGATCAGGGCTAGCTGTGGTCCGGCTGGAGTAGCAGGCGGCAGCAGCCATCGGACTGCAGAGCCAGCCTGGACCTTTTTAGGCCAACCTGGAAGGGGTTTGAGTGTTACTGGTGGTTCACTCTGCCACTTCAGCCACCAGCTCAAAACCTGACCACAGTTTGACCACCGCGGGGCCGGTCCCAAGGGTTGGCTCCCAGTATAAACCACAGCTGAAAGTTCATCAGTGTACTCAATACACACAACCGGCAGGTCCCAGCGGAGCTCTGCTGGTCCTCATTTCAGCTCTGGCAGCGCTCGTTCCACATTTGGTCAACATGAATGTAGAGGAACATTAATTATTATCACTAACATAAAGTAAGTCCTGCTTGTTCTGTCCTGCGTGGTGCAATACGTAATAGCACTTCAGATAAGCCAGGAATCATACATAAGGAATAAAGCGTGGTCGCTTTAAGAATGTATCACTGCAGCGGCTCCACAGCAAACTGGCGCCGGACATTAAAATTCAACAAGCTTTCAACCACTTTGATTTATTGACCTTCGGGCTGACGAGTCATAGCAGAGGATTCCAGCTGATTGTGTTTATCCGACGCTGATCTTTGACCCTCCTCCCACTCGTCAGCCTCGTCAACCCGTCGGAGGAACCTCTGGAGGCGGGGCTGAGCAGGGAGTTGCTGGAGGAAGTGGGCGTGGCCGTTCCCATATCAGTGGAGGACCACGTGGAGTCGTGCTTCGCCCCGTCCATCTCGCACCGCCCCTCGCAACTCATCTTGCACTTCTACGTGAAGAAGATGGAGGAGGAGCAGATCAGGGAGGTGGAGAAGGCAGCCGCTTCCACCGCAGTGGACCACGGGCTGGAGGTGATGCGTCCGATCGTGCAGATTGACCTGATGTCATGCTCTGCTCCTCATGGCCTGTTTTCCCTCCCTCCAGGTCATGGGAATGGTCCGAGTCCCGCTGTACTCCATGAAAAGCACGGGCGGCCTCCCGACCTTCCTGTCGCACTCTTTTATCGGCAACGCTCGCTCCCAGCTCATCGACTCGCTGCTGCGCCTCCGCCTGGTGTCCCCCAGGGACCTGTATAAAGCCCTCACACATTCTCTGAAAACGCATGCACTCAACCTGGAGGACCTGCAGGGGGCGCTGGCCCACATGGAGGATCACCGGAAGCAGTAACGTGGATCCACAATGGAAATACCCGTCGTGTAATCAATGCATGTCATCCTCATCAACTCAAGTAGCCCTTTGTATTGTATTTTTTATTAAAGGAACAGGTCTGTTTTCATTTAAATGTCGAACTTAATCCAAAAATAAATTTCTTTCAGTTTTAGCTGTTATTTTAATTGGAGTGATTTTGTTCAGCACATATTATCTTCTCGTATCAATCACCAGCTCTTAAATCAAATCAAAGCCTTATTGTGGCGGACGTTGAGATGTGGGTAAAACACTGGATCGTCTCCCAGTTAGTTGATGTAATATCATGATGAACTTGTGATTTATATTAATTCCAACTAGAGATGCAGTGATTGATCTGCTGGTATTGACTGGCCTCTTTTAATCAAAGAATCTTGACATTATTGATCAGTACTGACCGACACTGTATCAGTACTGTACTCATATCGCTGTTTTTCTGATAACAGACCAGTACCAGTTATAATCGTTATCAGAACCAGTAAGGTACTCATACCTTTATTAGTACTGGTATTGCATAGTCCTGGAATCAATACAGTATTAGTATTGACCAGTATCGGCTGATATCAGTATTGACATCAGATAGCACAGTGCAGTACTGGTATTGTATTATGTAACTACTGGTATTAATACTGTACTGGTATTGGCCAATATTGGTACCAGTATTGGCCAATATTAGTAATATTTGACTTGATTATTAGTACCAGTATCAGCACCATTACTGACACTGGTTTTGGCATGGAACCAGTATTAACCAGTATCGGTATACATAGCTACAGTACAGGAACCAGGATCAGTGTAGTACTGGCATTGTGTGGTGTCAGTGTTGGTATGGACTCATGAAGTTCAATAACAATTACAAACATTAGATTATATCAGTACAATTCTGGCACCAAGATCAGAATGGTACTGGTATCAAATGGTATAGGTCGCGGTATTGGTATGGTTCTGGTTTTGACCAATATTGGCCAATACTAGTAGTGACCAGCTGATATCAGTTCAGTATCAGCCAATATTGGTACCAATGGCAGGGGATATTACGACCAGTATTGGTATGGTACCAGTATTGGGATCAATATCGAGTGGTGTTGGTAACGTTGTCAGCATGGGACTGGTACTAACCAGTAATCAGTATAGATGTGGTGGCACTGGTATCAGTGTGGTTCTAGTGCTGGTGCTGGCAAGGACGAGTCTCAACTTTGACCAGTATTGGTTCAAGTATTGCCCGATATTTGGCTTGTTAGCAGTTAATCAACTATTAATTATTTGTCATTAACATATTAGTTGACCAAACTCCAGGCGTAATAATTAATCGTTGCAGTCTTGTTAACTTTTAGAACGGCAGGAATGTCCTGTGATTTCATTGAGAGCAGATGAGTCGAGATCTCTGGCAGAGGCGAAGCGAGCGTGGAGGAGCGTGGTGTGGGACCATTTCACCAAAAATAAAGACAAGCGTTCAGTCTGTTCGTACACTGTGGCGCATCAAAAGCTGAGCTCAGCTCAACTTTTACCGGACGACTCAGACCTACCACAACGCACGGAGGCCTACAGCACGGAGGCCTACAGCACGGAGGCCTACAGCACGGAGGCCCACAGCGCGGCAGCGACGGACAACCTGGCTTCCGTTCAAGGCTATGGAGACGGACGCAGCAGGCAGGTGATGTCTTGGCTGAGCTGATACTGGTACAAGTGAGGGCATCGTGTAGGTAGTGTGCCTATACTGCTGTACTAGTGCGGTACTGGTACCATGGTACTGGTACAGCGGTGCGTTTCCGCTTACAGGGGAAAACTAGTTTGCTTGGAATTTAAACAGTCCTCAGTCGTTTCAGCCGTCGTGTCTCCACCTACTGTGACAGGGTTGTCTCCAAACCACATGGTGGCGGTAGTGCACCACTTTCACTGTCAGCCAGCAAAAAAGAAACAAAGATGTCGAAGAAATAAAGGCCTAAAATGATGCGACGGAACTGGTGGATTGATGACTGGAGGAGCTAAAGATGATTGTAGCGTTTCTGTCTTTTGTATAATGCATAATGGCGGGATAACCCACCATTATGGAAATGCAGCTAAAAAGTGATGAGGGAACAACAACCAAAAAAACATTTTGGGTACTTTGGTTTGCTGATTCTGAGCTCAGGACTCATCGTTGTACCTTGTGCATCAGTTCTGAGCAACCCACATGTGTAAGCAGCTTCGTTTTCTGTCACGGAAACAAAGTTGCTCGCTGCTCAATCTTTTCCTCCCGTTTCCATTGTCCATATTTCATGCTAAAAAAAACAACCAGATGACAAAGACGGCGACACTTTAACTATTCTTGCAGGAAGTTTGACACTCCAAACCGCCACCGTCGTAGTAAAGAAAACATGACAATAAAGGTGAAACCAGCACATAAGATGTGTTGCCTTATTTGGAGCTGCGTGGGTGCTCGGTGGTTTTCTGTAGCTGGAAGGATCAAACAGGCCTGATCAGCAGAAATGAACATCTTTACAGTCAGGTGGAAGCCGTTCTGCTGCTCCCGTGTTTCACTTATGAGGTCAAAGCACTGCGGATCCAGGGATTAATTATGTCCATGACATGCTATACGTCCTGCAGGCGGAGATTTGATGGTGTTTAAGTGTACTCTGGGTGCAGATAACGCTCCTGCAGCAGATGTTGGATGTTGGAGACATTCCCTAACAGTATTGCAGTCCCCATCTATTGTAGTGAAAGTGCAGTTTTGTTTTTCTTTTGTTTGTTTGGTTTTGCGGGGGGAGGTGTAGATGTTCACCGCAGGCTTACTCCACCACATTTAGTGCAACAAGGTGTGAGTGGCACATCCTCTGCATCCAGCTGCACAGTGTGACTGATTTCTTGGACACTTCTTCCATGCATCCATCCATGTTAGGCTTGCACAGATTGCCTCATCTTTGATCAGATGTTTTGTGTGTGTGTGTGTGTGTTTTATCAGCTGTTGAGTTAAAAAAAAAATAGCATCCTGCTCAAAAGACAGGAAGCCTCGAAGACTGGCAGAACGAAACGCCACCTCTGTGGTCTGTCTGTAACATGCTTCTGTGAAGGGTGCATGTGTGCGTGAGCATGTCTAGAAAAGAAGAAAAAAAAGGTTGCATCCTGTCTAAGGAGGAAGGATGCTGTCGTGTGAACAACACAAGGTCATCAGAGCAGGTTTAGAGAGAAAACGCGAGGAAGGAGGGAGGAAGGGGGATGAATAGGATGCAAGGATGGATGGATGAAAAGAGGGGAGCGAAGGATGCTGAGGGAGAAAGAGGGTATATTCATAGCAGCAGCGGCATTTATAGCCGCCCAAAGGAGAGAACCGTGGGGGGGCGGGGCTTAGATTGTGGCTCTCCTGCTTCGTCCTATGACGGCGCGGGAGGGAGGGGAGAGAGCGGAGTGGGGAGGCTAGTTGGCATATTTTGTAAAGACGGGGAGGAGGGCTGTTGCTGAGTGTGTGTTTGAGAAGCGAGAGAGGAAGAGGGAGGGCGGGGAGAACTGAGCGGAGAGAAATCTGACAGATTCAAACACACCGTGAACCCATGTGTGCGTGACGGAGCGAAAGAGGGATGAGAGGAGAGGCGGAGAGCGCAGGAACAGACAGAAAGAGAGAGAGGAGGACCACAAAGTGAGGTAGGTACGGCTGTCATGCTGCCCTCCGACCCGCTAACAGTCCTGAGTCTTGTGTTTCTGCGTAGTAAAAAGTCTGCATCCACTTCCAGGAAACAAACGCAGCGCGTGTTCGTCTAATTACATAACGTGCAGCATTTCAGCGTGTTGACACGCTGCCGTCGGTTGTCCTGAGGCGCTGATGTGGCCATTGTGTGGAGTCAGCTACGGTGTCTCCTGCTGGAAATATAACTCCTCACTGGTCTTGCTGGAGCCCTGCAGATCATCACATCATGCTGTTAAAGGATGCAAGAAGAAAGAAAGAAAGCATTAACGTGATTGTGCAAAGTGGCATTCCTGTTGTGCTCTTTGTTTACTGTACAGTAAATCTCAGACAAAAAAACAAAAACGTCGGTGCTAAGAAATTGACACGTTTTTGAGGTTTTTTCAGGTCAGTTGAACCTTGGAAAGATCTATGTTTAGCACTGGCTTTTATGATTTAAAGACAACACACCCGGGGTCATGTCTGAGGATTTACACATCAGGACTAATTAAAATAAATTAAAACAAAAATCACTTGTTCCTCGGCAGGTGTTAAATTTACATGAAAATAACCTCAAATGCACAACAACAGATGGTCATTATATATTTAACAAAATATACAACTAGTTTTTCATTGGAATTAGAATTGAGACGAGCATGCCCCCTGGTGGTGAACGCAAGGAAGAACAGTTAGCCAACAATGTTTTTGTGACAGCCTACACATGAACAAACAGCCAATTAAAGTTTGTTGATGCTAGTTTGGGGCATCAGATAGCTCACTAGAGGGCGTCTTCGTGCAGTAGATTCAGGTTCGAGTCCAAACCTTAGACTCCTTCGTTGCACATCTTCCTCTTCTTTTTGCCCTGTTTCCTGTGTCCACTGCACAAGTTGAAATAACACTCCAAAATACAGCAGAGCTACATCAGAGGTGATGGACATCCATCTGGACAGATGTAGGGTCTGAAAACGAGCCATGGGAAAACCTCATCCAAGAGGAGGGACCAACGTCCTTCTCAAACGACCACAGGACACAGTTGGTTAGCGCTATGACCAATCAGAGCAAAGAACCAGGTGACGCACTCAAAGCAATGCAAGCTAGCCAACAGGAGAATTTTGGAAAAGAGGGATTTTCCTGTTGGAGCAAGTTTTCCAGATGTCTCTTACCATTTGTAAATGAGGCCTCATCCTCCAGTCACTAATGTCGGGTTCACGCTGAACGACTTCAGCGGTCACGGTCAGTTGTAAATGTTCTGTCGTAGCTCAAAAAGGGTGGTGGTAGATCTCACAAAGATGGACGACCGAAGACGGCTGCCACAAGATATCAGCAGCATCAGATTTACTTCTGTCGTAGCCATGAGTCACCGTACGTTCAATCACACAGTGTAACACGCTGTTAATTAATTTAATTATTTACAGCTTTCACGTCGTGCAGTGTGACTTGAATTAATTTTGCAAGATTGTAAAAGTCGTACAGCGTGAATGTGACATTAGCGATGGTCACGGGAGTCTTTAATTGTCGATGACGATGACACCAGTTTGAATAACCGCGGTTCCTGTTCACCATTCAGACTACGACGTCTCAGCTCTGTCGTCGTGACGTTAAACCCTCTCAGAGGCTCTACAGGGACAGACTGATCTGATTGGCTCCGCAAGACCTTCGGACATAGTTGATGAGCTCCAACGCAGGGTTCGCTTGATGAACCTGCTGAGATGATTTGAATTTGTTTGCGGTACGTCTAGATTTACGATAAAATGAGATTTTTCTTCTTTTTTTTTTTAAAGCCAAGAAATTGTGATTTAGGATAAAAAGTAATAATTCTGTCAGAAAGTTTCAAATTTGCAGAAATCCGTATTTTATCAGAAAAGGTTTTGATATTAAATTTAGGGGAAAAAAAATCATGATATTTGTGAGATTTGAGATTTTTACAGCAAGATATCGATATTTTAGAAGATTAATTTACATGTTTTTTTTGTTTTACACACACACATATATATATATATATATATATATATATATATGTGTAAAGTGAATACTGCAAAAAAGACTTCTGGAACTGAGATAATGCACAGAATCACATTTGACAAAAACCCACAAAACACTCATTACTAACTGTCAAATGTGGTGGTGGGTTTGGTCAGAGTGATGGTGCGAACCATGAAGTCCTCTGAAAGTCAGAAGATCTACAACAAAATGGCTGAACAGGAAAAGTAACCCTCAAATCAGACCTGTGGTCGGGTTTTAAGAAAGCTGTGAATTAATTCAGGCCCGCAGACTTCGAACTGCAGCCGCACTTGTCAAAGAGGAGTGGGCGAAAAAGTCCTCCTCAATGAAGACTGATAAGACCATCCAGAAAACGATTACTTGGCGTTACTGCTGCTGAGGGCGCTTTCACGAGCTACTGGCTGATTCATTGTATTTTATTTCATTTTATATTTAATCCCAGGATGGAACCAGCATAGAACTGAAAGAGTGTGTGCTCTTTCATTTTCACAAATCAGTGGCTGAAGAGAAGCCTAGTTTTTGTTTTCTGTTTTTTTTGTTTTTTTTTAAAGATGTAGACCTCAAAAACAGTCGCATGCCGCGCAGGTTAAAGGCGACCATCTGGCTCTCGCTGCTTCAACAACGGCCACAGGGGCAGAAAAATGAAAGCAGTCTCCTGTTGTCAGCCAGGGATGAGCAACATTTGCGTATGACATGTACATTTGCTGCATTGGCACAAAGTGCATGATGTGTTACTAATTCTAAACCGCTCCACTTCCCTTGTGTTGTGTTTTCTTCTGTGAACTGTGGTGACTTCAGTGACATTACAGGAACTCAGATATTTCTTTCCTTTTTCTTTTTCTTCTGAATTTTAATCTCAAGTCATTATGTTTGCACCATTCTTTTTTCCGCCTTCTTCTTCTTAGGCTTTATTGTCTTCTGCTTAGGGACTAATTCATGTGTAAACGGTTCCTCAGCATCTGTGGTACCAAGAAGTATCAATACTCGTTTTTTGGAAATGAGTTATAGTTGTAATGATTTTGCATTTGAAACTAAACAATATGATATCAAAGAAAACAGTAGTTTCTTTAGTAGGCTGCTATTATGAAGAATTATTCTTCAGGTTAGGCCACATGTGTCAAACTCGAGGCCAAATTCGGGGCACCACTTCATTTTATGTGGTCGGCGAAGGCGTGCAAAGACGAGATTTTAGTGCGACTGTCCGTTTGATTCAGGACTGACGTCAAAAAGTGGAATAACTGAGGTGGAGAGCAGCTGGTTGATGCCAGAAAGGCACGAATGATCGAAAGATTTTACTAAAAGTTGCTCATATTTGTCAAAACTCGTGACTTTTGGTCAAATCTTCTTTCTTTTTTTTTTTTTTTACAACAACAAAAAAAAAACCCTGATTTCAGGACAAAAGTTTGAAATTATATAAAATTTGTGATTTTATGTCAAAATGTTACAAAAACTTTATTTTCCAAAAAGAATTTTTTTTAATTTTGAGTTGACAAGTTTACAAGAATAAAAAATGCAAATGTGTTTTGAAATTTTAAATATTGTGACCTTTTTTTAACAAAAAATGTTATTTAGAAATTTGACATTTTGCAACAAGTTTTGTTCTTTTTGTGAACAAAGTCATGATATATGTTCATTGGAGAGCTTCGCTTCCTCCTCTAACTGTCCAAATGATTTGAGGTTGTCGTCTCCATGTAGTGGGAGTCCATGTTCAGCCCAGTTCATGCCAGGTTGCATGGAGCCTGCTTCCATATGTGAGGGAATGAAGTCCTTCAGACACCTGTTTTAGTCTTTCTAAATAACAGTGTAACTTTCCTTCAGATCTGGGCTGTCCAAGTCCAGTCCTGGATGACCGCTGTCCTGCGTGTCTTATGTCAGGTTCACACTGTACGATTTTGGATGTCTCAGACAAAAGATGGTCAGTCGTAGGAAAAACGGCCCAGTTAGTTCAAAAACGGCCCAGTCGTAGCCCGAAAATGGTCCAGTCGTAGCCCGAAAACGGTCCAGTCGTAGCCCGAAAACGGTCCAGTCGTAGCTTGAAAACGGCCCAGTCGTAGCCCGAATACGGCCCAGTCGTAGCCCGAAAACGGCCCAGTCGTAGCCCGAAAACGGCCCAGTGGTAGCCCGAAAACGGCCCAGTGGTAGCCCGAAAACGGCCCAGTCGTAGCCCGAAAAGCCCAGTCGTAGCCCGAATACGGCCCAGTCGTAGCTTGAAAACGGCCCAGTCGTAGCCCGAATACGGCCCAGTCGTAGCCTGAAAACGGCCCAGTCGTAGCCCGAATACGGCCCAGTCGTAGCCCAAAAACGGTGGTGGTAGATCTCGCTCAGTTTGAACCCGGTGTAAATCATTAGCATACCTCTGGGGTTTATCTTGGAGCTTGCCAAGTAACTAGGAAGTAACGTTGCCGGATCATATTAGTGGAGTGAAGTTAAGCTGAAGTAAAGAAAAGCATTCATAAATGAATAGTGCAGTATTTGTGTCACTGTTGAAACAGGATCAAGATTGTCAGTGGAACCAAACTGAACTGGTCCCCCCTCTGAAGAGCAGATGTGGCCGGCATGCCAGCTTCCCACTCCCACACACTGCCCCGTTGTTTCGATTCACCTTTTAAGGCTTTTTTTTATGCCCCCATCAGCACCAACAGGTATGCATTTTGCAATTAGCTGTAAGTGATCTTCTGCATGAACGTCAACCATGGCAGGAGAACAGTGAGGATCTTTCTGAGCTCCTTGGCTCCAGTTTGGCCGCCCTGTTTGGTGGAAAACTGCCCGCAGGGCATTTGCAGTTGGGAAGCATCCCAGAATCCAAAATGCATGCCCTGTATATAATATAGTTATTATTCTGCTGCCAAGCATTCATAATTTGCACCCTTTTGCAAACATGCAGTATTTTAAACTGCATATATATGATACTCAGAAGCACTTTTGATTTGATGCCTTGAAACTAATTGTCCTCGTAGCTTGGGAGGAGATGTTTAATCTGTTGCTGAAAACAGGTGGTAGCACTTTTAAGTACGAGAATAATTATTTAAGAGAGTAAAGGCCTGTGGTTGCACACTGTGACACTTTTTCCTGTTTACAGTTGTAATTGCTGCAACAGTTGAGTCAAACTGGAATGACGGAAACCCTGAACATGTTCTGAATGAAACATGAAGCCCGAGCTGGTAACTGCTGCAGAACAGTGCTGTTTCAGTTTTTATAGCAAGTAGTGGCTCTAAGTAACATTTTTCAACTGAGCAAGGTTGGAACAACAATAGCAATACCTCCTCTGACCACATGGAGGCCACATTAAGCTACAGTAACAACAACAAAGCACTTATATATCTCCTTTCAAGTCCAGGACCCACTCAAGGCGCTTTTTTTACAACACAAGAAGCTTTCTCTCACTGCCGCTGTGGTAGGTCCCAGCATCACTGTGGTAGGACCCAACATCACTGTGGTAGGACCCAACATCACTGTGGTAGGTCCCAGCATCACTATGGTAGGACCCAACATCACTGTGGTAGGACCCAACATCACTGTGGTAGGACCCAACATCACCATGGCAGGATCCAACATCAACATGGTAGGACCCAACATCACTGTGGTAGGACCCAACATCACCATGGCAGGATCCAACATCACCGTGGTAGGACCCAGCATCACCGTGGTAGGACCCAACATCACCGTGGTAGGACCCAACATCACCATGGCAGGATCCAACATCAACATGGTAGGACCCAGCATCACCGTGGTAGGACCCAGCATCACCGTGGTAGGACCCAACATCACCGTGGTAGGACCCAAC
>JBAMYA010000022.1:2343277-2353277 GCA_037176975.1 Arrhamphus sclerolepis | reverse complement strand
ATCAAACTGGAGCAGCAACTTAAATTACACTTATTAATAATATAATATAAATATATCATAACATATTTAGAAATAATAACTAATATAATATTATATAATATAATATAAAACATAATTAGTATAATATACTATACTACACAGCTATAAGTTTATGTTCTACAGTTATATTCTGCCAACTTTCTTGTAAAATCTCAACTTTCGGTCAGAATTTTCTGACGTTAAACTGTGACTTTATGTTCTAAAATTACAAACTTTACAAATCATCGTCATAAAATCTCAAATTTCCCAAAATCAAGATCTTCAAATCCCTGACTTGAAGTTGTTTTGTTGTAAAAATCACAAAATTTACAACTTTTGGTCATGAAATCTGTAGTTTCATGACACAAAGTTGTAACTCGAAATTGACGAAATATTGATTTTCACAAAGTTTACAACTTTTGTCATAAATTATAAATTCTTGTTGTAAAATCAGTTTTTGAAGTATACCTGTTGTCAGAAAAGACAATCATTCTTTCACATGAAATCACACATTTTACAAAACTGCAACTTTTTTGACAAAAAAATCCCAACTTTTTGTTGAAAAAATAAAAACAAACAAAAAACTTTTTATCGCAACTTCTTATTAATGAAACTTGTTGTAAATGTTGACTTTTGCAAATAAAATTACGTCATTGTGACAAAAAACATACAAATTCTTGATGTAGAATCACAAATTTCACAATATGGCAACTTTTATCATAGAAAGTTGTTTTTTTTTCCCATAAAATCGCAAACTTTACAAAACTGCAACTTTCTGACGAAAATTCCTCACTTTTTGTCATGAATTTCATAGACACATCATTGTTGTTAAAATCAAAAATATTTTTGTTTTAAAATTGCAATTCTTTCAAAATTGCGACTTCTTAACTTCTTGTTGAAACTTTTTTCTTGTTAAAGTTGACTTTTGCAAAATCGTAACAGTTTGACATAAATGTACATTTTGTCAAAAAAATTACAAATTCTTGTTGTAAAATCAAAAATTGTGCAATATAACATAAACATAACACATTTTTCATAAAAAGTGTTTTTTCATAAAATCGTGAATTTTGCCTTTTTTTTTAAATTTTGCCTTTAAACTTTTGATAAGAATTCCCAACATTTTGTAGAATTTTGTAGAATTGCACATTTTTGTCTTAAAATCAAAACCCTGACAAAATTGTGACTAACTTAACTTCTCATTGAAACTTTCCTGTAAATGTTGACTTTTGCAAAGTCATTTTGACATAAAATTACAACATTATGTCCAAAGAAAATGACTGATTTGCATGATTGTAAGAAACATAAATTTAATATTGTCACAACTTTGCGACGCAAGTGTTACTTTTTATTGTAAAGCAGCTGTTCATCAAGAAAGGGGGCTTGTAAAGTTGGAGGGTGGGGGGCTGTGCACATGCCTGCTGTGCATGAGTCTTATTAAAGAAAAAACTTAAATTGCCAGCTGCTATTTCCAGATCTCAGTGTGACATCTTTTTTCGGGTAGCTAAAACTGCTGCTATGGCAGATTCACCTCGCTGCCTGACTCTGCGTGTCTGCTTTCTGCTGGAGGAGTGTGTCTGTGTACTTGACAAATGACTACATCCCTCTGAATTAGATTTACTTTTTCGTTCTCTAAGTAAACACGTTCCTTTTCCCTCAGTGAGGATGATGACGGTGGGCGACGACTCCCTGGTGGAGTGTAAGAGCTGCGACAGCGATGACGAACAGATAAACATTCCTCCCCCTCCTCCTGAGTTTGCATCCAAGGATTCAACTCCTGCCCCCCAGACCTCCACCCCTCCCACCGCACCTGCGACGCCAACCCCCACCCCCAGCCCCACCCCCACCCCCACCCCCACCCCCACCCATTCTGTCAACAGGGAACCCTAATGGCATCAACCTGCACCTGAAGGTCCTGATTCCCTTTTCTGTTTCATAATGAACTAAATGTTTTTTTCGGTAACTGGCCAACAAAAAATCCACACTGGATGAATTCCAGTCAAATTTTAAAATGTACTGCCATATTAGAGAGCTCCAACTCCAAAAACATTAACAATTATAATGGCAGTTTAATAATACATTTTATTTGTAAGGCACTCAAGGTCACTGTAGAAAAATAAAAATACAGGAAATACAATTAAAACACGTCTAAAATACAACAGAAGTACAGAATTTGCACCAGAACATTGATAGACAGATATTAGCAATCGTACACCTGCCTAAACAGGTTCTGAGGTGGGACTGGAAGACTGAAATACAGTCAACGGGCCTCATGCAAGAACTGCTCGTATTTTGAGTTTTCTTTCAGGTACGAGCAGAATTTACGAGTGATCCAGACCTGTTGTAGGAGTCACGTAAAGTTTTCTTGACTCACGGATTCTTTATTTAATTACTTTGAAGCAATCGGAAATAAAATATTCATTATACCCATAACTATGCTGACATTATTCTGTTTGACTTAATTGAAGGTTATTTTGACATCGTAATTCAGATTGCTGAGGACTGTGCTGCTGCAAATATGCAGCTTCGAGCCACAACTCCAGAGAGAAACACGCCCATCAAACCTAATTCCACCACATGTCCAGGTCCTCACCACCCTCGGATTTTTGGCCTTGGGAACCTTTCAGAGGGAGATAGGAAACAGACTGGGTATGTCCCAGTCCTCTGTGAGTCGTGCGCCCTCCTTGGCTGTCTGAGATTTGCATAATAAAAGGAATGTTTCCATTAGTACATTACCCATGTGAGTGATGAAGTTCCCCAGCAGAAAAACGGACTCCCCTCTAGGAGCACTTTCTAGCACCCCGACAAGGAACTCCAAGAAGGCTGGATACTCTGAACTGCTATTCGATGCACATGCACAGACGACAGTCAGAGCTGTTCCCCAACCTGGAGGCGCAGGGAAACTACCCTCTCATCCACCGGGGAAAACCCTGATACACAGACCCTGAGCTGAGAGACTATAAGTAAGCCCACTCCAGCGCAACTCCAGACTGGAACAAGGTCCAGAACCCAAACTGAGGTGGGCCCAACAATATCTAGCCAGCAGTTCTCACACAAGCTCAGGCTCCTTCCTCACCAGAGAGGCAACGCTCCATGTCCCAACAGCCAGCGTCAATAACCAAGGGTCTGTGCGCCAAGGCCCCTGTCCTCAGCCACCGCCCAGTCCACATGGCATCCACCTCCTATAGCCCTTCCTGCAGGTGGTGGGCCTACAGGAGGGCAGACCTATGTCATTTGTTCAGGCTTTACCTGGCCAGGCCCCATCAGTACAGGCCCGGACTCAAGTTACTCCCCAAGTCCTGGCTCCAGGTGTGACCCCAGTAACCCAGAGAAGGGTAGAATGTCCTCTCTGGGTTAGGAGAGAGGTTCTGCTTCAAGTGCACAAGTTTAAGTATCTCGAGTTTTGTTGACGAGTGAGGAAAGAATGGAGCAGAAGATTGACAGACAGATCTGTACAGCATCTGCAGCAAGTGTTTCTACTGGTCTGTTGTAGTGAAGAGAGAGTTGAGAGTCCCTGTTTAGCATTTGGTCTTCATTCCTACCATCATCTATGATCATGAACTGTAGAAGATCTTTGTTCCTACCATCATCTATGATCATGAACTGTAGAAGATCTATGTTCCTACCATCATCTATGGTCATGAACTGTAGAAGATCTTTGATCCTACCATCATCTATGGTCATGAACTGTAGAAGATCTATGTTCCTACCATCATCTATGGTCATGAACTGTAGTAGATCTTTGTTCCTACCATCATCTATGATCATGAACTGTAGAAGATCTTTGTTCCTACCATCATCTATGGTCATGAACTGTAGTAGTTCTTTGTTCCTACCATCACCTGTGGCCAGGTTATTTTGTGGTCTGACAGTCCATGTGAGACCTTAGGTCCCGATCCTGATCCAGGGGGATCTCTTCTTACTTCCAATTCCAACTGTCAACCAAACATAAGAGATTTGGAGGTTCTGATTCAATCACCATGAATGACCTGTCCAGGTTGTGCCCCTGTATTTTACCCC
This sequence comes from Arrhamphus sclerolepis, assembly GCA_037176975.1. NCBI lineage: Eukaryota > Metazoa > Chordata > Actinopteri > Beloniformes > Hemiramphidae > Arrhamphus > Arrhamphus sclerolepis. Next base: position 2,349,242 of record JBAMYA010000022.1, on the reverse strand, counting down.
AAAAGAGCTGGGACAGTAGATCCCTGTAACCCAGCACAGGAATATACCTGCATTGATGATGGGCAGATGATTCTAACACCTTGGATCAACCAATGGCAGTCATCCACTGGTGTTCCTACTACACTGACCATCATTGTGGATGTCTTTAGTGGACACTAATGTAGTTGTCCCTCTGCCTTCATCTGCTGGTACTGCCACCTGGAAAGGAACCAGACCAAATCTTTGTATCAAACAGGAAAAAAAGAAAGAGGACGGCTGCTTTGTCTTCAACAAGCTGAGGTGGAATCCTGAAGTCAACAAAAGGATCCTCGTTGCCCCGGGCAGCACCAAGAAGCTCTGTCTATAACGGTTATTAGCTGGGGTGAAGCCAAATCAGAGAAACTTTAAGAGGGGAGAAAAGGAGGCATCTTCTTGGGCCCTGCCACTTCTGCTCCACCTCAGACGTTTTTAGATTCAGTCTCAGAAAGTTCTGGTCAAAAATACTTCCTGAGATTGAGTCAAAAACTCTTAGAGAGCAAAAATTCATTTATTAATCAAGAGACAGAAATACGGGCATTAACAATGAATGAGTCCGCTCTGAAGCAGACTCTTTTATAGGACCCAATACGTCCTTTGTTCTCTTTTTTTTTAATCTTGCTGTAAAAATACACAATTATAGAACAAAAAAGACGGCTGTCATGTTTCCACCTGTAGACCTCCACTGTCCACTCATGCTTCAGTCATGCTGCTTCTCTGCTTGTGTCTGGACATCCAGAGGATGCTTTTTTATGTCTTTGCGTATTTCTAACTGATGTTTATGCTACACTTTCACACACCAGGCATACCACCTCCAGGTAATTAATGGAAAATCAATCAAAACCGACATTCAGCGGCAATAATCGAAGGAATCTTGCTCATGTCAGTTGCTTCAGTTATTTCTCTTCTGCAGGATTCATTTAATGACCATATGTAGCTAAACTGTGAGTGCTTCCTTTCACATATCTAAAAATCAAAGATATGGGCTCCTTTATTATAAAAATATTCCGTTTTTTCACTTCACTGCTGTAATCTATGAGGACAGAAAAAAAACGATCCAAAAAGTAATTGCTCATTAAACGTGATCGAGACAACTTGTTCAGTTAGTTGTGATATTGATTGGAGGGTCTTTGTTGTTTATCTGTCGTAGAAATTTGTACGCCCTCCATACGCCCTGGCCTCGGGCCGTGCAGCACTCCCTGCCCCCCCTACACACACCTCAGTGTGTGTCTTTCATGGATAATATAGCATACGCGGACGTAAGCATAACGAGTACAACTCCTCAGTGTTTCAACCACCACAAACATGACACGACTTCTCCTGGAGTCAAACTCTTCAGCTTTGTTGCAGATTTGCTGCGTATTGTTTTGTGACGCACTTTTACCGTGTACATTTCAGAGCAAAGAGATAGGAATCCAGATTCAGCAGGACGAGCTGCTGAAGGTCACCACTGAACTGCAGACGGTGAGCAGCGGGATCCCTTACCTCAACTGCAGCATTTATTTATTCTTTTCATCATAAAACGTAAACAGTGGACTGGTCTAATGTGCCGCGTGTTTGACAAAAGGCCCTGAAGACGTACAACCAGTACCACACCGACTGCCTGATCGCCGAGGGGAAGCTGAAGGAAGCTGAGCGGCTGGAGGGGAGACAGACCGGCAAGTCAGCTGACCTTGGCACTGGCCAATCAGGGGGCCAGAAGCGCAGCTCTGTGAAGAAGATGGAACGGTTGATGGAGAAGGTGTGTGTGTCTGTGTGTGAGTGAACGAGGGAACGATGAAGCCACAGGATGTCTTGACGTGAGGTTTCTGCATCATAAACCACTTCCTCTCCCTGTTTTCTTCTCTGTTAACAGTATACATCTGCATATGCTTCGTCTATCAGTGCTGGTGTTGTTCTCTGACTTGTTTTTTGGTGTGTGTGTGTGTGGGTGTGTGTGTGCACACAGAGGCATGGTAGAGTACAGGAGACCCAGCTGAAGTGCACCAAGGCTCGTAATGACTACCTGCTGAACCTGGCAGCAGCAAACGCAGCCATGAACAAGTACTACCTGCAGGACGTCAGCACTCTGATCGACGTAAGAAACCAGCCAGATTCCACAGAAGCGTTCACGAAGCCGTTACCTTCAAGTCACCTGAGCTAATTTCCTCCCGTCCTCCTGTCCCTCCCTCCTCGCCAGTGCTGCGACCTCGGTTTCCATCTGTCCCTGGAGAGGGTGATGAAGTGCTACCTGGCCAGCAGGTGGCGCATTCAGAAGACGGAGGAGACGGGCCTGAAGCAGCTGGAGGCGGCAGTGACGTCCCTGGACCAGAGCGGAGACCGGGATGCGCTGCTGCAGCAGCACGACGCCGCCTTCTGCCTTCCGTTCAGGTTCAACTACCACCCGCATGAAGGAGACCAGGTGAGAGAGGGAAAAAAAGAAAATGTTTTCCAGTGACTTCAACCTTACAGACATTAACAGCTTTATATTTCCACCTCTTTCAGGTGTGCGAGGTGAGTGCGGAGAGCCAGGTGCGGTATGAACTGGAGACCAGGTTCCAACAGCTCCAGTCCCGACTGGCTGCGGTTACCTTGGAAACAGAGGAGGTCAGTTTTTTCTCCTCATATGTCAGTCTGTGGGTCTGGGAGAGTGAGGCTACGTGCACACGAACGTGTTTTCATTTCAAAAAGTATCGATATAACGCGCAACAAACGTTTCAGATTGTAAACACATTTGACTGCACCTGTCAATCAAACTCGCATCACATGACTATCACACATATATAAAGTAAAAAGTGGACCAGTGAGGGGGTGGGAGAACTTCGGGAGTGTGTGGACAGTGCAGACTGGGATGCTTTCAGCTCTGCCAACAACAGTTTGGATGAATTGTGACGTCCTACATTAGCTTCATGCACCACAAATAATATAATAATAACCACAAACCCTGAATCAAGGTCAGCTCAGGTCACAGAGGGAGGCACAGATGTAGAAAAGAGGTGAGAAGAGCTGAATCACTTCACCGAGAGAGAATGAAATGACGATTCTCGGCCACTTTGAGGCGGTACGAACCGAATGAAGCCCCCCAGATCTGTTCAGGACCCGTGAACCTCACACCTGCCGCCATCAAAGAGGCAGACCTGAACAGACTATTGAAAAGACTGGATGTGTTCTAATATCCAAACTCCAGTGAGTACACTTAAATGCAGTACACTCCACACTTACTGAGTGCACAGAGTTCAGCAGGTCAGTGTTGTTCCTAATCACATACCCAAAGGTCCACTTACCAGAATTTACGATCACTCTTGCTGCCTCGGCTCGTCAGCCGCCAAAAAGGTTTGAACAGTGAAACAGAAAAATACAGACAATTATTAAGATGTAAGACCACAAAACTTATATCTGTAAGGTTCGGGAGCTGAGGCCGATCCAGTTGCTGCCATTATGGTAGCCATCCTTGATTTATTTTTCGAGCTGACTTGGGGCCGCCTGGCTCCGCCTCTTCCACTACGTAGCTAAGATGGTGGACATGAAGTACGAAAAGTGTACATTGGTCCACACTCAGCGTTTTGGACGTTTTGAGTACACCATCTGGGTCCTTTCAGTCCACTTATTTTCACTGCAGCCGTAATCGCAACACCCTACGTACTCGTATGGCACCTACAGGAAGTATGGACGCTGGAACACAGCCTGAGTCCCTCTGTCTTCCCTCCACCCTGAAGCACTCAGCCAGTCAGCTGTCTCCAGTTGTTCATAGACATTTTTAACACCCCTCTGGAGACCTGCTATGTGCCAGCCTGCTTCAGGCACTCAGCCATCGTCCCAGTCCCCCAACAAGACCAGGATCACAGGACTTCATGAAAACGTCGCCCTGATTTCTGTGGTCATGGACTCTTTTCATTCAGCTCCTCCTTGCTGGTCTCAAGGACATCACAGACTCTCTCCTGGATGCTACACTTGTCCTACAGAGCCAACAGATCTCCTCAGGATCCTGGCGTAGGATCCTGTTAGTGGACTTCAGCTCTGAATGTCGCTGACCACCTGGACAGGTGGATTACAGACGTCCTGACGGACAGACGGCAGCATGTCTTTGACCTTTGGACCACCAGTACTGGATTTTCTGTTTACTCCGTGTTTTTGCACCATAAACCATGAAACATCCCTAGAAGTGAAAAAAGCTGTTTTTTTTACTCCACCTGGCAACAATGATGCTACTACAACTGGTTGAAGTGACACAGTCGTTTAGTTTTGACAATCACACAATCTGTGATTCTTATTGAAATATTATGACAAAATAAATTGTCACAAGTTTGCATCGTTTATTGTACGAACGAGGCTTTTCTCACATGATTGCATCATTTCGCCCTCAGAATCACCAGGTTTGAACTTAATATATTCCAGTTTTTGCAGTAAAGTACTAACTATGTCACAAAATTGTGACTCGTCTTGAAAATCAATCATTTTTGCTGTGAGATTGAGAATTTCACAATGTTGCAACTTTTTGTTGTTAAAAAACAATTTTTTTGTCACAAAATATCAAATTTTGCACAATTATAACTTTTTGACAAAAGATTACTACTTCTTCCAAAACCATAAAGTCTTCCATAAATCACAAATGTTTTTTAAAACATCAAAATCACAATTTTTGATGTAAAATGATGAATTTATGTTCTAAAATTAAAATTTTTTGTAGTAAAATCATGAATTTTCCAATATTGTGGCTAAAATATCAACAGATATCGACTTTAAAACTTTGTCATCAAAAGGACTTCTTTTGTTTTTTTGTCCTAAAATTTTAAATTTCACAAAATCACGACTTAATGGCATAAAATCATGAAATGTATTTATTTATTTAAAAAAAATCCCATTTTCTTTGCACAAACTACCAAAAAAATGGCAACTTTTTCCATGTGAGTCAGTTTAAGTTGCTGCTCAGAGGTGCTCCTGCAGAACGTTGGTGGGCAGTTTCAAAAGGGGGGAGGAGCTTTAGCGCCACCTGGAGTCCAGCTGTGCACGTAACTTTCAGGGGAAAGAGCCCTGTAGAGTGGAGGTGGCAGTCTGCAGCTGGAATTTTTTCAAAGCAAACCCAGATGATATGGTCTAACGAGGAAATTAACAAACAAACTGTTGTTTGTTTTTTAAATTCTTGGCTCTCTCAGGTCAGTAAAACTCTTAAAGCCACACTCGCGGGCCTGCTGGACACGATCTGCGACAGCGACTGTAACCCCTCCCCCGACATATCCAGCAGCCTATCGCACGAGGCCCCTGGAGGAGGCACCGCCCCAAAACTTACGCTTGCCAAACGTCGAGCCAATCAGCAGGAGACAGAGACCTACTACTTCACAGTGAGTTGGCTGTAATTTGGAAGGACGTGAATGATTTTTGTTTTGTTTTTTTAGTAAACACTTCCTCTCTGATAAACATTAAACTATTCTGGGTGTCTTTTTTTTTTAAATCTCAGAAAGTGAAGGAGTTCCTCACCAGCAGCTCTCTGGCCTCCAAACTTCAAGCCAAACACGATCTTCTGCAGGACGCCATCCAGAAAGGTACTAACGCTCAGATTAGATGCCGTCAGATTTGTGAGTTCAGTCCAGCTGATGTTTTTTTTTCTTAGATTAAAAACCCAAATCCGACAAAGCTTCGACAGTCTAGAGAGAGAAAAAATGGTTCCTACTGAGTATGAAACCAGGAAACCAAGATAATTCATGTTTCATTTTTACTCAGAGGTCGGAATTTCCGACTTCCAGAGTAAAAGGAACGCGCCGCTTGTCTCGTCAACCCCTTTTTTTTTTTTTCTTTTTGGAGGTTGTGTTTTTTTTCTTACATTAAAGGCCCACTATGTAACCATACTGCTCCAGACCACATGAGGGCAGCATATCATGAGAAATCATTTATCATTCAAAAAAAAAAATCTTTATCCGCTAAGATTCAAATGCAGAAAAACTATAAAAAGCTGAGGGGAGCAACATTGTCCAGC
>JBAMYA010000022.1:2320698-2334323 GCA_037176975.1 Arrhamphus sclerolepis | reverse complement strand
GAAAGTACCGCTCCCTGTCTTGTTATACAACGTAAATTAATTTAACGTATACCTGCAAGGTTTGGTGCGTGTGTGTGTACATGTGTGCATATTAAGAGATGGAGAGAGCTTATTTTATTTGTGACATTATATGACAAAAATCATAATTTCATGTAAAAAAAGCCATGATTGGAAAGAGTTGCCATTATATGATGTAATATTTAATTTTGTTTTTATTTGTGACATATGATATAAAAATCATGATGTGAAAAAGTCATGATTTTGCAAAATGTGAGTTTTTAACAGACGTTTGTGTTTCACAACAAAAAGTTACAATAGTGCAACAAAATTCATGATTTTAGAACATAAAGTCATGATTTTGTCAAAAAAAAAAATTAATTTTGCGAAAAATCAGTGTTGCAATATTAAGTTGAAAAAGTAACAGTTTTGAAACATTTGAGATTTTATGATAAAATAAATTGATGACAGAACTTAAAGAGTTGGAGCCAATTTGCAATTTTGCAACATAAAGTTTTCATCTTACGTCAAAAGTAATTTTTACACCATAAATTCTTGATTTTTGATTTTTGATCAGAAAGTTAGAGTGGTGTTTGGTTCTCTGCCTGCCTGGGGAGGGTTGTGGCCCCGTCTGGCAGCCCGGCCATGTTATCTTCAAAAGCAGATATTTGATTACAAAAACAATTAATCTACAAATTCTTTTTATTCAGTTAGTCAACTAATCTGTTGACTAATTTTTTCGATTAATCTTGCGATTCACTTTTCAAATGCCAATTATTTTTTTGATTAATCTAATGATTAATTTTTCAGTTAACGTCTCCATTACTAAATGAATGTAACCATTTGCACAATATGAATATCAAAACATGTATTGTTACTGTTTTAATGATTGACGTTTCTTTGACTCTGCTCTCCAAAATGAAATCAAATGAGATTAATAAAGTTGTGAAAAATAAAGCGTTCAGAAGTCAGATGGATCATCCAAATCGCTATTTTTACAATATTAAAAAGGCTCGATGTCGCATGAAACTTCAGTCGTAGCATCATCAGAGTCCCTACACATGAAATCAAACAGAGAGCAATTATACAGACGTAATTTTGCTTTTGAATGAAAGTTTGACTCGTGTACACGATGAGAAAGAGCCGTCATCGCTTTAGCGCCGGCGTTTCAGTTCAACGATGCTTCACGTTGGTTCCAGCGGCGCATTTGCAACTAATAACCGGACTCACGCAATGTTACATTACTACTAAAATCAAATTCAGCATCAGTGTTTCAGAATTGGTGGGAAAGGGACAAAAAAATTGAACAGAACTTCAGGCGTTTTGTTGGCAGCTTGACACACAGCTGCAGGGTGTTTTCATGGCTGTTGTTCTACTGTCACGTGCTCACGGCCACCTGCATGGTCTGAAACCACCGCATCACTGCCTACGAACATAATATCCCCACGCTTTAGAAGATTGTGTGCGAGTTTTTTTATATGTTTTCTGGTCTAGGTCATCCATTAATCCATGACGCGCCTTGTTGCATTTTATTTATTTTTTTAACCTTGTTGACCAGAATATTTGCATCGATTAGGTCGATGCGTCGTACCAGCCCTAGTTGTAATATTAACTTAGACAGTTGCAGTCTTGCAAAGCATTCAGATTATTATTATTATTTTCAATGGTTGTAGAAGTATATGTAGTGAAATAAAATATATATTATTAAGAGAGGAGGCCTGGAGGAAGAGATTTATGGATGTAGTGAAAGATGACAGGAAGGTAGTTACTGAGGAGGATGGATGGATGGATGGATGGATGGATGGATGGATGGATGGATGGATGGATGAGTCAGTCCTTTATTTATCCTGCAGGGGAGATTCCAGAATAGGGTTAGATGGAGGCAGATGATTCGCTTCGGTGACCCCTGAGGGGAAAAGCTGAGAGGAAAAGAAGAAAACGAGGAAAGGAAGTGACTTGTTGGAGTTGGTAGAAAAGACTTCAGCACCTCTGGAAGGATTCTTGGTCCATTTTTCCAGATCTGCTTCAGCTGAGACACATTTGTAGGATGCAAACGACTTTCTGGAGGTATTTTCACAGCATCTTTTTATGGAGTTTAGACTCTGACTGGACCTTTTCTTTTTCTTTTTTTAAAGCCGTTCTGTGGTAGATTTACTTGTCCTGAATCGACTCTGACATTATCCTGGAAGATATTTTTGGTAAACTTGGGAGTAGGGCTGCTGAATTCACCTAGTTGAATTCTTTTGAACTTGTGTGAGCTGTGCATCTTCAGCATGTTGTTGTTGTTGCAGAGGAAGGAACCAGTTGGGGAGGACGAGTCGGTACCAGAGGAGGCCCAGAACGTGGAGTCGCTAATGGCCGAAACACTTTCAGTACGAGTGACATCAACTCTCCTGCTTCTTGTTTGTTTTCTTGTCTTTGTTTGTTTGTCTTTCTCACCCGTTCGCGCTTTCTTTCTTCCTCAGCCTCTGACGGTAACGCAGATCAAAAAGGTGCGTTTGCTCGTGGACGAGGCAGTGGAGAAAACCGACAAGGAAAGGGTGAGGCTGGAGGCGGAGCGCTTCGAGTACCTGAGGGAGATCGGCAACCTCCTGCACCCGTCCGTACCCATCAGCAACGATGAGGTAGGTGCTTCACTCATGATGATTTCAGTCATTATTCCTGCAGCATCACATACCATAAACAGGCATCAACACGTACATAAAATATCTATGCTTATAAAATAGAATAAGAAGAACCTGAAAACATCTATACCTATTAACATTCTATACATCAAAGTTAAGTGTGTGGTACAAATCTGATCAGTCCAGTAATAATTACAGTTATTTTACGATGAATTAATAAAAGACAAGAAGTTAAAAAAAACAAAAACACGACGGGAGCTGCTGCTGCAGGTGACTTCCTCTCACGTTTATGATCCCAAAAGGGAAAATATAGACATGAAAACAGATGCCAGGTGACTGACTGGGCTGTGTGGCAGAAATCTCCAGAGATCTGTGTCTGGCTGCAGCGCCTGTAAGCTAGCAACAACTGAGCTGATGATGTCACATGGCAGGTAACAGTGAGCTCTCAGTAGACGGCACAGTTGCAGAAATCTGAATCTTAACAGAAAAACGCTAAAGAAATAAATGTCAGTACGACCAGTCACCTCAACAGACTGTTACTGGTGCGGCTACAAGACGGGTCCTCTGAGCAAACCCGTTTACAGCGGTCCAGCCGGGCTGATGTCAATGCTACTCAGTTGATCAACTTGATTGCGGATCAATAGGCTCCTGCTGTTTGTTTTTTTTCTTTTTCTCCAGGATGTGGACAACAAAGTGGAGCGTACGTGGGGCGACTGCAGCGTCCAGAAGAAGTACTCCCACGTGGACCTGGTGGTCATGATCGATGGTTTCGATGGCGAGAGGGGAGCAGTGGTGGCTGGAAGCAGAGGTTACTTCCTGAAGGTGAGCTGCTCTTCTGCACCGACAGCTGCAGCGCAGATGTTCAGATGTTTGAGCAGATGCACACAAATCACCAAAACAGGATTTGTTGAGGGCCGCACAGATGCGCTTCAGACACAAGAGCGATAAAACCTATGTTTTTCTTCCTGATCTGCAAATTTAAGCAACCAGATGTGGAGTGGTTTCCTCTCCCCCTGTTGTGTTCAGGGTCCCCTGGTGTTCCTGGAGCAGGCTCTGATCAACTACGCCTTAAGGATCCTCCACAGCAAGAAGTACACCATGCTCTACACGCCCTTCTTCATGAGGAAGGAGGTGATGCAGGAGGTGGCCCAGCTCAGCCAGTTTGACGAAGAGCTCTACAAGGTACGCAGACCTTTACCGCCTTTATTCTGCACAAGAACGTGATGAGCGTCGGTGTCGTTCAGGAGTTACAGAGGCGCCCTCTGGAGGTCTTAGCATGAAACTGCAGATGTCCTCAAATAGATTGATACGTCAATTAGAACCATCACGTTTCACGTATGTATATGTATATGTGTATATGTATATCTATATATTGATAGATTTTTGTAAAATTAACTTTTTCTAATTAAAATAAAATTGTATCAAATATGTGATTTTATGACTTGTAATTTTATGTCAAAATGTTGATATTTTCCACAAAAATTTAAATTTTAAGTTAAAAAGTCACAAAAAGTGAATTTATACAACAATTTTACAAAGAAAGTAAACTTTAAAAAATAAAAAAAATGGTGATTTTACAAGAAAGTGATATTAGTGCAAAAGTCTCAATTTCATGAATGTAATATTTCTGCATGTTTAGATTTTATATTGGAAAGAACAGTGATGTTGCTAAAATCGCCATTTTACATGAAAATGAGCTTTTCCACAAAAGAGTTCAGATTTTTGAAATTTCCGATTATACAAGAAAGAAATTCAGAATTAGTACAAAAGCCTTGATTTTATGATAAGAGTTCTGAATTTTGAGATTTTGTGACAAATATTTATTTATTTATGCATAAACGAGTCCAGGAACCAGCAGGAGATCTGACAACGTCGCTGGCTGAGAAAATAAAGAACAACCGGCCCTTTAACAGTAACCATGGTGATGACGCAGTGGAATGAAAACAAGATGTTTGATGTAATTAATGAGCTCCAACGGAGGGTAGCGAGACGGAGCTGCTGAGAAAATCTCGATTTGATGGCGTTACGAGTTTGGGGTGCATGACGTCACATGTCGGCAATTAAACCGAATCCGCAAGGATCTGCGCAAACGAAAATGTGGCGGAGCACCTGTGGATTGTAATACTGATGGATCTCTTCGTGTTGGAACAGAATCAAAATGTTTTCCGTTAAAAGCGTCGTCTGTTTCTGAGTTCAAGCCCTCTGTGCTCCGTCAGGTCATCGGTAAGAGCAGCGAGAAGTCGGACGACAGCTCCGTGGACGAGAAGTACCTGATCGCCACCTCCGAGCAGCCCATCGCCGCCTTCCTGCGGGAGGAGTGGCTGAAGCCCGAGGACCTGCCCATCCGCTACGCCGGCTTCTCCACCTGCTTCAGGCAGGAGGTGGGGTCCCACGGACGAGACACGCGTGGAATCTTCAGGGTTCACCAGTTTGAGAAGGTGAGGGTTTGGTTCTTCAGTTCTCTTCAGAAAAAAACAAACAAACAAAAAAAAGAAAACACCCTCGTTGCCGGTTTTTGGGAGCTCAGCTCGTTTGTCTCTCGTCGTAGATCGAGCAGTTTGTCTACGCCTCGCCGCATGACGGCAAATCCTGGGAGATGTTCGACGAGATGATCGGGACGGCAGAAGAGTTCTACCAGTCGCTGGGAATTCCTTATCGCATCGTGAACATCGTCTCCGGTAGGTTTGTGGCAGCTGCGACCGACTCACAGAGACGTTGGCGGAATGGAGAGCGCGTCCTCTCTCACTTCCAACCGTTCTTTTTATGACACCAAACAGATCACAAACACCGTCAGAAGCCAGTCAGAGCAGTCGTTTTACAGAACAAAGGTGTTTTCCTCTTCTCTTAAGACAAAATTCTATACTTTTTTAAATGGCAAGTAAATATATATATATACATGTATCTATAAAATTGTATAAAGATATTTTTATATATATATGTGTGTGTATATATATGTGTGTGTGTGTGTGTGTGTTTTCTTTCCCCTAAACTGCAGCTCAGAGAACAAAGCTGAGGCTTAAACCACAACACTTGTGATAATCGTCAATAAAAACTGTAACAGCAGTCAGCAACAAAATAAATAACTTAAAACAATAATAAGTAACGAATGAGAGCAATAGAGAAATAAAGAAGAGTTCTAGCATGATACAAAAATAAATAAATAGATGAAAAAGTAAAGGGGAGGCTTTTAAATCTATTGCACTGAAGTAATCCAAAGCAAAAGGGGAACAAGGTCAGTCTGGAGTACCAGGGAATTGTAGCCTCTCAACCAGTTGGAAAAAATGCCCCCAAACCTTTTCAGATTTCTCAGAGGAGCCCAGCAGAGTCTTTTTTTCTAGTTTCCAGTGAAAAGAGGAAGGAGGAGGTGGAGATTTCCATTTAATGAGGATTTATCTTCCAGCTAGAAGAGTGGTGAAGGCCAGGATGTCTGCTATGGTGGAGGGGAGGGAGGGGCGAGGAGGAAACGCCAAACAAAATGCCAACCGCACAAAGCTCGATGTTTCTGCTGGAATTTGAGAAATTGTGTGAAATGTCTGTTTGTAATACGGGCCCAGCGCTGGACATAATGTTCAGTTAATGCCTTGGCTTCTTTACCTGTTGCTGTCAGGCCTTGGCTTCAAGCAGCAGAGTTCCTCTCTGACAGTTCAGTCACAGAACTTTGCCACGACTGCCAAACGCAGGATGTCATTGGCGTCCACGCTTTCAGCAAGTCAGTGCTAAATACCGCAGCATCTTTTAATCCAGCCGTTTGCTGAACTCTGACATTTTCAGCCATTTTGTCAATGTGTCACTGAACACTTCTAGCTGATGTGGGAATGTTCTTTATTTGTAACTTGATTGTTTCCTTATTTGGAAAATTTTCAAAAAAAGCATCTGAGCAACTGAGAAAAGCTTCCTTCATAAAGTTGCCATCCGTAAGCGGCTTCCTTTTCTTTACAAAGCGCAATGTGACAGCGAGCTTCAGTTCCGTGATTTTAACAGAAGTGAAAACTTAGAGGGAGCTAGCTTGTTTATCATATCTGCTCACAGCTCGTTTACTTGACTCTGCTTCATCTGCTTGGTCCTTGAAGGTCTTCTCGTGCTTCATCTGCTTGGTCCTTGAAGGTCTTCTCATGCTTCATCTGCTTTGTTTCTTGAAGGTCTTCTCATGCTTCATCTGCTTTGTTTGTTGAAGGTCTTCTCGTGCTTCATCTGCTTGGTCCTTGAAGGTCTTCTCATGCTTCATCTGCTTGGTCTTTGAAGGTCTTCTCGTGCTTCATCTGCTTTGTTTCTTGAAGGTCTTCTCGTGGGTGGAATGTGGGCGGGTCTGTTACTCAAACCCAAGGAATCAGGCCACACGTAAAACGCCGATTGTCGTAACACTGAGGCGCCAGTGTTTACGCCATGAGGTGCCACCTGAGGCACGAGTGCTAAAGGTTGCTGACCCCTGGATTAGATTATAGATTAGATAGAGCTTAATTCATTAATATTTATTAATTCTGTCGGGTAAATTCTGGTTCAGTGCTGAATGTATGTCTGACAGATGATTTAAAACATTTAAGTTGTTGTTTTTTTTCTTGTTCCTCCATGTATATATGACTATATAAATATGTATATATTTAAACCCTGATCATCTCTGCGCCCATCGTAGGCGCCCTGAACCACGCAGCCAGTAAGAAGCTGGATCTGGAGGCCTGGTTCCCCGGTTCAGGCGCCTTCAGAGAACTGGTCTCCTGCTCCAACTGCACAGACTACCAGGCCAGACGTCTGCGCATCCGCTACGGCCAGACCAAGAAGATGATGGACAAGGTGAGTGGTCGGTTAGACGAGGATGGTGATGTCGTGGCCTTGTGGCTGTGAACTGAGAGAAGCGACTGAGAAAGGTCCTCTCTTATGGATCCTGATGATGACGCCACAGCTCCTTGTGTTCCTAATAATCAGACCAGGCTTGATTGTTTTTATCTGCTTCTGTTCGGGACTAAAACCCCCAAACACGTTTGTTTGTTTGTTTGTTTGTTTTTCTTCAGACGGAGTTTGTCCACATGTTGAACGCCACCATGTGTGCGACGACACGTGTGATGTGTGCGATCCTGGAGAACTACCAGACAGACGAAGGCATCGTCGTTCCAGAGAAGCTCCGGGACTTCATGCCTCCTGGTGAGATGATGTCACTGCCGCCGCCGCCGCACATGGAGCCTTTTGATTGGCTGTCAAGAAAGCGACAACTTGTTGTTTTTCTTTGTTTTTGTTTTTTTTGGTGGGGGGCTTAAAATCTAAAATTTCACAAAGATCATAACTAATATCATAAAATTGAAGATTTGGTTCTCAAAAATTGTTTTTGTTCAAAACAAACCAAAAAGAAAAAAGTAAATTTTGTTGTTAAATAGCAAATTTTACAAAAACAAACTAGCAACACCCTGCAGAAACGGTGTTTTGTGGCTAAAAATCCGAACATATAAGTTTAAATCCTTTTCTGGGATGTTAATTCATCTTAACCCGTTTAAGAGCGCTTCAACTATTAGACCTTCCTAACACATAACAAGTTATCATTTTAATTCTAATAAATATAATTTTACATAGCTTATTTCAATGAAAATCTGGGTTTATGTTCCACATACACCACACAAATTCTTCCATCACATATGTAAATGTATAAAGAATTAAAGTAGCAGCAGCATATTTTTCAGCTGTAGAAGTCACACCTGTACGTCTGTAACTGTTCTAGATCAGGTGGGCCCTTAAAAAAGACACGATACGAAATATTTCACTTATGTACGTTAATTAACGTATGTTAGCTGATCATGTGACCGTCCACACTAGCTACATTTAGAGGAAATAACCTCTTCTTTTATTTTAAAAACTGCTTTAGCTGCCCAAAGCTGAAACGACACTTTAAGAGCTTCCAGAGGTTTTAAAAAAAAGAAAAGGCGAGTTAATAAAACTTTGTGTTAGTGGGTAAAAAAAACTACTAACGTGGTGATTAATTAAAGTTTATAATGGTCTCAGCTCGTAAAAATGGGAACTGAGACTGTGTGGGTGTCTTTAATAGCAGAAAATAAAAAGTTTCCAGGCCTTTTAGTTTAATGTGGAAGCTTTTTGCAGTGAAGAAACACCAGATTTCCCTTGAAGACCTGTTTACGACCGAATCACACTTTAAGGTCAGAGTTCTGGTGGATGTTGAGATGAAACTGACGTACATCCTCATTGGTGGTCGTTTTCCGATTGTTCAGCAGCAGTTTTGTTGGAAGTACAGCTGCGTTTTAACCACTTCTGAAGTGTCTGCTGATGTGAACCAGGGAGACTGGGACTCCTAAACCTCAAATGACTCCACATGCAGATGTTGGCTGGGAATCCTCAGTGAGGTAACGGCGGAAGACTTGAGGACACGACTGGAACAGGAACAGTTGAGGGATCGTGTCCGGTACAGTGACCCTAATTATGGAAGCAAATCCACCTTCTGGACTAAGCCAGACACTTTCCAGATGTGGAGATGCTCTGGACTGAGCGTTCACACCAGAAATCCCACAGACGCGTCTGAGCTGAAGAGGTTCTAGGAGGAGGAGAGCGGTCCAAAACTCCCCCGAACGTGGACCAGCTGTGGTGCACAGCTGCTGCTGCTAAAGGAGCTTCAAGCAGATGTTCACTGCACTGCTTCTCTTTCCTGGGATGTTTCATGGGTGTGCAGGACAGAGTGCACATTCAGTTTTATTTGTTACAAATTCCACAAAATTTGTAACTTTATCATAAAATTGAGGCTTTTGTAACAAAAAATAAATTTAAAAAAATTTTAACGTCAACATTGTGATGTCAAAAAGTAGCAAATTTGCAAAAGTCAGTATTTGATGATAAAAATTAAAAAAAATCACTATTTCCAACAAAGGTTGTGATATTTGCAATTTTAACAACCAAAATGTGCTAATTTAAGACGTAAATCCTAATTTTATGTCTCAACATCTGCTGCGCGTCACACTTTTCAGAATTTCCTGACAGTTTGTGACGCCCAACTTAAATTTAAATCTTTATTTTTTTCCCACCGTCCAGGTTTGACAGAGATCATCAAGTTCGTCAAACCCGCCCCCATCGATCAGGAGACGTCCAAGAAGGCCAAGAAGCAGCAGGAAGGAGGGAAGAAGAAGAAGCAGAACCTGCCCAACGCCATGGAGAGCATGTCCGTTAACGACTCATAGACTCCGCCCACATCAGTGGCGTTGTTTGATTGACAGACGACGTCAGCATCTGGTTTAGTCGTTTCTGCAGAACTGGGCCAGTTGGGAGGGTTGGCTCTGCTGTTCACGCCATCATCATCCTCATCATCTTCATCATGTACACTGATGAAGGGATTCTGTCACTCACACCTGCATCATTGATGGCGTTAAACTTTAAATTACATACAAGCTGACTTTTCTTTTTCCATGATTACTTTCTGTGAAAAGGCTTTAAAAGTTACCGCTGACGTCCAGAAAGAACCCACCCGTCTGCTTCATGCTTCCCACTCATCACCATTCTCAGCTGTTGCCTGGCAACAGATGTGCAGACTTGCTGAATTAAAGATGAAATAGATGAATATATGATTTCACAATGGATGAAGTGGCTCTGGCTGTAAACAATAAACACTGTTGATATGGACGTTTGTGTTTGTGAGTCCAGAGTTTGTTAGAAATGAGGAGAAACATCGTCGCCATGGTTACCGTTAAAGGGATGGTTTTACTTTCTTTATTTGGTCTTTCTTTCTCAATCTGCCATGATGTCAGACTTCCTGCTGGTCGTTCTTTCTAAACTCTGTTTTTTTGTTTGTTTTTTAAAAACTGAATTTTTCTGACAAAATCTTCAGCTTTTATTGTAAAGTTGAAGATTTTGTTCTAAAATCCAGTGTTTTACTTGTATAACTACATTTAAAAAAAAAATAAAAAATAGACTTCAAAAAAAGCACATTGTGCTGTAAAATGTCAAACTTCTCAATATCACCTTTTTTCCTCTTAAAGATGGGATGAAAAAAATCTCAAATTTCACAATAATAGTGACCGTCATAAATTGAGATTGATGCACAAAAGTCAGTTTATTTCCTTGTAAAATTATAAATAATATAAATGTAAATAAATTGACATTTTGTAGAAGACCAATTTTCTTTATAAAATTGCAAATTTTGCTTTTTTATATAACAAGACTTTTTAGCATTAAATCAAAAATGTCACAAAATTGACTTGATACTTGTAAAATTTCATATTTTGTAGAATTTCAGCTTTGTATTTCTTTTAAAATCACTAGTTTAAAAAAAACACTTTTTTCATAAACATTTTTTTGGTTTGTAAAATAAAATTTTGCAAATTTTATAACGAGTATTTTAACATTCAATCTAAAATGTCACAAAATTGACTTTAACTTAAAATTAAATTTTTTTCAGTAGTAAAATATCAACTTTTTGCAAAATTTTGATGATCATAAAATGTCATAAAATTGTAAATTTTGTAGAATTTCAACTTTTTGTCCTGAAATCACAAATTTAAAAAAATTGTGGCCTTTATCATAAAACTGAGACTTTTGTACGAAAATCACATTTAGCTATTTCCTCTAAAATCCCAAATTAAACTATAAAAGATTAAAATCACAATGAAGACTTTATTGTATAATCAGGAATTTCATAAAACTTAAAATTTATTTTGTTGGAAAATATCAACTTTTTAGATCAGAATAATTAACTGTACAAATAAGAGACATAAGAAAAAAAGGATTCATCACTTAAATACGAAGCTGCACACAGAAATCTAATTACACAGAAAAGAGAGAGTGTGTCAACAAAAAGGGATAAGATATCAGCCTCTTTAAAGATAAAAAATAAACAACTGCAGCTGATTGACCTTGATTAATTCATCCACATCAAAGATTTTAAATGTCATAAAGTTCCACATTTTCCTGATTTACGTCTACGTGGTCCCTGGTTTGACTCCTGGTTTTCTTTTTTCTTTTTTTTTGTTTGGTCTGGTTTTGCTGCTCAATTCTAAGAAATAAGCACCTCAAACTGAGAAACTGAAGGTGTGCATCCATTTAGCCGAAGCGCTCCACAGATGTATTTATTTAAAGTTGCAAAAACAAAATACGAGAGAAACTTCCGGAATCTCTGACGTCTGAGGAGCAGCAATGAGGAAGACGCGTCTGTAACTGATTGACCTGAGTGGACTTCACACACCTCCGCTTGCGCAGCAACGAGAAAGCGATTCTCTCTGGTTTGGTTCATTTTCCAACAGTAAGATCAACTCTGCTGTCATTATTTTCCAACTCTCGTCCATCCAGGTTTCTGTTTAATCCTTCATGTTTGTCCTCCATCAACTCCAGGCCTCGAGATGAGCGACATTTCAGAAGAGGACATCGAGATCTCCTTTCCTGTCAAGGTAATCTTATTTACAGTATCGCTGCGAATGCAGAAATCAAATATGGTATTTTGCTTTTTCCGTGATTTTGTGGTAAAGTTGGTTCTCAGGAAACTTTTGCTCTTTCTTGAAACTGAAGTTTCTGGGCCGGGTCGAGGTTCTCCGCCCCGATGGTCTCCAGGTCCTGGAGGAAGCTGCCCAGAGTCTGAAGGTCAGGAAGGACTGGAATGTTTTTTCTGATGGTTTTTAAAATGTCATCGTTCATTCTTAACATCTGCAAGGAACTTTTCCTTTTTCTTTGGGCCAAGTTTTTTTTTCATTTATTTCCATCCATCCATCCATGAACTCCCACTTATGTTCTTGGGTCGTGGGTAGAGCAGCTTGAGCAGAGAAGCCCAGACCCCCCGATCCCCAGCCACCTCCTCCAGCTCCTCCGGGGGAATACCGAGGAGTTCCCAGGCAAACCGAGAGACATGATCTCTCCAGTGTGTCCTGGGTCTGCCCGGGGCCTCCTTCCAGTCAGACATGCCTGGAACACATCTGGAGGGAGGCGTCCAGGGAGCATCCTCACTAGATGCCTGTATCGCCTCAACTGGCTCCTCTCCATGTGAAGGAGCAGCAGCCCGACACTGAGTCCCTCCTGGATGACTGAACTTCTCACCTGATCTAGAAGGGAGAGTCCAGCCACCCTACGGAGGAAACTCATCTCAGCCGCTTCACACTCAGCTGCAAACCACCCCAGCACATGTTGGAGGTCCACCTGATGAAGCCAACAGGACCACATCATCTGCAAAGAGCAAAGACACCAAACTGGACCCCCTCCGCCCCCCAGCTGCACCTAGAAATTCTGTCCATAAAAGTTCTGAACAGAATCTGTGACAAAGACCAGCCCTGGTGAAGTCCAGCTCTCACCGGAAAAGTATCTGACCAACAACTGGCAATGTGGACCTGACTCTCGCTCTGCCTGTACAGGGACCGGGTACTCCGTGACAATGGACCCCGTACCCCATCATAGGTGGATTTTGAGATTTTTGCCGGGGGGGCAAAAAAAGAAACATGTATACAGCGTCGAGATCTAAGGCAAACGCACCCTGGGAACAGCAGTCCATTACAATTCATGTGCTAAACAAACCTCATAAAATTAAAGGTTTTCACTGACATTGCGCTGATCTAGTGAGACGCAAGCGTCTTTGTTTGCGTCCTCCGTATGTGTCAACAATAATCTCTGGTGACATGAAGAAACTGTCACAGGAGGAGGGAGGATTTGAAAGGCGTTTGCGTTTTTGTGCACAGGGAACACTGGTCGTACTGGCGGTGTTTTCTTCAGCTGCAGTGTTGTTGGCAGAACTGTTGAACTGACTTCCACACATCAGGAAGCTTTCAAGCTGTCGGTGGGCGCTGCAGCTTCGGCCAGTGTGTAGTGGAAAGACTGGAGAGCTTGTGTGCAACATGGATCACACCAGTGGCGGCTGCTGATTTTTAAAACAGATGAAGCCCATTTTACACTGTCAGGGTTGGAGTGGTTCATACCATCCCAAAGATGAAGATAGCAAAGTTAAAAAGAATCAGCAATAACATAACTGTGTTATGTTAAGCAGGTTAATCCACAGAATCTAGGATTCCAAATTTTTACATTCTTATTTTTTTCTTATCTTTTTAC
>JBAMYA010000022.1:2299083-2312166 GCA_037176975.1 Arrhamphus sclerolepis | reverse complement strand
CATCTCCAACCAGTCTGCCCAGTCTCCTCTGACCTCTCACATCAACAAGTCATTTTCATCCACACAACTGCAGCTCATTGGATATATTCCCTCTCTGGGACCTTCTTCTCTGGAAACCCTGGAGATGGTTGTGGGTGAAAATCCCAGTAGATCAGCGGTTTCTGAAACACTCAGACCAGCCCGTCTGGCACCAACAACCATGCTACGTTCAAAGTCTCTTAAATCCTCTTTCTTCTCCATTCTGATGCTGGTTTGTCTTCACCACCTCTACTTGCTAAACGCCTTCAGTTGCAGCCATGTGATTGGCTGATTAGATATCCGGTTAACGAGCAGTTGAACAGGTGGAGCTGATAAAGTGGCTGGTGAATGTTAAAGAAAATCACGTTTACAACATAAAGTTGTAATTTTGACAGATTTATCAAAACTTGACATTTTACTACCAAACGTTGCATACTTAAGTTAAAATTAGCAGTTTTACAAAAAAAAAAATTATTATTAATATTATTTTACCACAAAACATTTGTATGGTTGTAGGACTGAATGAATGTGAAATTAAAACAAGTTTGGTATTATAAAAGAATAATAATAATACATTTTATTTATAATGCACTTTACATTAAAAGAACTTTGAAATCATAATTATAAAACCACAACAAATAATAAACCACTGTAATTCTATCCATTAAATAAAATCACTCAGTCAACCTTTGAATTCGTTGTTTATTTTATTTTATTTTTGCATACAAAATGGTATAATATTCTTTTGTAACGTTCAAACAAATGTTTTCCTCTTCCGTCTAGTCCGTAGCTGCGTGTGAAAATATATTACTACAAGAAAACATACCACAATATATTATAGCCGTGATACAGGGAGGACGTTTCTACCAAACCGGACTTTTAATGGATGCGGAACAAAAATATAAGAAGCAATAAGTAGAAAAATAGAGCTGGATAAAAAGCTTATTAATACCAGAGTGCTTCGTCTTTGGTTAGGCGTGTTTTAGTGTTTTTATTTCTGCTTTCTGTCGCGTGAAAACACGTTTAACAACCAATCTGCAGTTTAAAAACTGGACGTCCTTTTTCCCGCTGCACATACGTGACTTCAAAAGTGGACGTGACCTCGACCGACCTCAACACACACACACCCCTCCCCCCCCTCACACGCACGCTCGTCTGACGTTTAAAAACCTGGCGTTCGCGCTCGCTCTCGTTAGCTTGGCGTCTGCGGTGCACGCGAGTGGAACACAGACGTGATTGTCGGTTATGATTTCAAAGGTGCTGCTGTACAAACATCTCCACAAAGTTAATTACATCCTCGCCGCTTTGGTTGCTTTACGATAAAAATCAAGAAACTAAAATAAAATCCTCTCTGAGCGTTTCTGTCGACGTCTGATGGCGCCGATCGAAGCTGTTTAACCGTCGTTTCGATCAGGGGCCTGCGTCACAGAGCCGGGCCGTCGTCTTTTATAGCGGTTGTCATGGAAACCTGGCATCCGTGCCAGCGTCCAGTCACGAGATGGAGAGAAATGGAAAATTAGCAGCTTGACGTCAAAAAGCTGCACGAGTCGTGGTTTTACGATAAAAATGTGAAATTCTACAGAAGTCGTGAGTTTAATGACAAAAAGTTGGGATTTTTTTTTTGGCCCAAAACTGGCAGTTAAAAAAAAACCAAAAAGACTTTTTGTCTCACATTTGTAATTTGATGTCAAAAAGTCACAATTTCAAAAATTTGTTTTACAGAAGTAGCAACTTTAACGACATTTTTTTTTAAATCTGTGACATCAGAAAATCTCAATTTGATACCAAAAGTCATACTTTTGTTAAATTTGTTATTTTATGACAAAATTTTGGTGTTTATAACAAAAAGTTGAGATATTGACAAATTTGTCCATTTACAAAACAAGTCATAATTTTGTCAAAGTTGATATTTTTAACAAAAATTTGCAGTTGAAAAAGAATCAGTTCTACGCAAACATACAACTTTTATTAAAATTCTCAATTTTGAGACAAAGTTTGCAAATTTATGTCAAAATGTCGCAACTGTGTGAAATTCAAAATTTTTTGTCATAAAATTTATATTTTTCAATAAAAAAAAATCCCAGGTTTTTTGTAACATAGTTGTGATTTGAAACTTTTTTGAAACAAAAAAAAATTAAAATATTGAGAAGTTTGTTAATTTTACATAAAACATCAAAGTCATTTTATGTCAAAATTAGAAAAAGAATTTTGCAAAAGTCAGAATGTTACTTTGCAGCATTGAGTTAAAAAGTCCCAATTTTGTTCTTTTAATGAAAAATAATTCAGACTTTTGCATAAAAAACGTATTTATTTTTGTTTGTTTCAAAAGTGGTAAAAATGAGAAAGTCGGACGCATGCAGCTGCTTTATTTTCATCACTTGTCAGTCAATAAAGTCAGTGATTATGGCAATAAAAGTTGAAACGACGGCGCCACCTGCAGGTTCCATAAATGTCAGGAAAGGAAACCTCTGACCACTGGGGGGCAGCGTTGGTCGACTGAAGCGTTGTTTCTTGTGTGTCATGCTTGCTATAGTTGCTTGAAACGACTGCCAATCAAACTTGATGAATTTTGTTTTTGCCCCAGAAAGGGGGCGGGGTCATTTCACAAACATGGATATTCAAAATTTGTTACCATGGTGATCCTCATTAAAACCTGATGAACGAAGCTTTGCGATGGCGGCCCCTGAAAGGTGCAGTTCCCTCTAGTGGCGTTAGTGAACGAATCAGAAGGTTTGCTAACGAGGAGCCCAGACACCAGACCCGATCAAAAACCGCTAAGAGTCTGCTCAGTGCTTCTGCTGCGGCTCTTTTTTCCTTTTTTTGTTGTCGCTGCTTTCCGTCGCCTCCTATCGGCGCTGCGACAGCATGACCTTGTTGATGAAGTTGACGATGGCGGAGGCCGGCTGCTCGGGGTCCAACTCGGCGAACAGGTGGCAGACGTTCTCGGCCACGCTGCCTGGCTTCTTGGCCACAAAACCGAAGACCCTGAAAGAGACGAAAGAACAACCATGAAAACGCTCATTCTCTGTTTTTTTAAACAGCCGATTGAAAAATTTAGACAGCAACGTGTAAATGATTTGCTCATAAATCTCATGAACCCATATTTGTTGACCGTGATGGCATCAACACGGTAAATAAATGGGCTTCGAGTTTACTTCGAAGGTTTCATGTTTTCTATGCTCTCTGGTGACTAAAATCTGAGCTTATGAGGTCTGAGAGTCACTGCAAACATTGAAGGTGGTGCCCAGCTTCTCCAGAGTTAGAACCTTCACTCTGGACAGAAACACGGAGTCACGCAGGACCCGCCTTCAAAGTCAAACCTCCTTCGCAGGGAGGATTTTTGCGCAGGCTGACGCCATGCAGAGGCTCTAAACTCAGAGGAGCGACAAACAACCACACATCCACTTACTTAGCAGTCCTGCGGTCCGAGTTAGTCCACCTACAGCCGAGAGACAGAGAGAGACAGAAACCGGACTAAGACATGCGGCCTCACGTGCAGGCTGAAGCTGCAGAACCGGCCGACGGGTTTCTCATGCAACAGAAACACATGCAGGAGATCACGGATGCAGAGAATGATCTCAGCGCAGCGAGTTCACGTTAGTGAATGCATAAAGACGTCTTTCATTGTCCCACCTCCTGTCCTTCGGGTCGACGCTGCTGAACGTTACGCTGTTGACTGGGTAATGTCTCCTGAAGAAAACCCTGGAGGAAAGGGATTTTTTAAAAGTCTGAACCAGCAAAACTGTGCAGAGAAGACTTTTTTTTTTAATGTCTCACCTGCGCTGGTTGTCGGTCAGCGTGATGCCCTGCGACGTCACCTTAAACTGGACCACGGTGGCTGCGGGACGCGGGTTACGACCCAGCGTGGCGTCTGTTGCCTTGGAGATGGCCTGGGGGCCGGTCAGAGACTCCGTTTCCACGGAGTTCAGGTAGAGGACGTTGCAGGCTGATGGAGGACAAGCAGAGAGGTGAGAAGAAACATCTGACTTAAAGAACACAGTTCCTCTATAAATCAGCACCTTTTATGAAAAAAACAAAAAAGAAAAAAGGAATGAGGTTTTATTTACTTTATTTACTGAAGTGTAAATGTCTCACTGATATCATGATGTCACCTGCAGGTGTAGCCGCTGCTCTGGTACAATTTTATTCTGTTATCTGCAAATAACTGACATCTGTCATGTCCAGAGACCGTATGAGAAGAACTGAACAAAACACCTGTGATGTCACCCACAGCTGCTCCTCACCCCCTCCCCAACCTTTTACCTGCATTAATTTTGTTTTGATGGATTTTAGTGCTGCTCTTTATTGTTTCTAGCGTTCTGATGCGCTACTTTGTCCATGTGAGTGACTGAATAAAATGTGCTTTTGAGAAAAAATATTACAAAATATAAGCAAAATACAAAATAAAAATTGACACAAAAACATGTCAACAGAACTTAGGAAAGACTTCATGTGAGGAATGCGTGGCGGCGCTTATTGAAAAATACGATATAACTTAAATAATGAGGTTACTTGTTCTAATTTCAGATATTTCTACAATCGTCCAATCACAGATACTCTTCAGATTCATTCACAACTTTTTTTGTGAGAAAACATTTTGTTGTAAAACTGCAAAAACATTTTGTAAAAGCACAGAATTTGACAAAATCATGCAAAACTGCGACTTTTTTGCAGTTAAACATAAACTTTCTGATATAAACTCAAAGATATTAGTCGAGAGACAGAGCTCAGCGGTTTTCCTCAAATTCTGCTGCATAAAAACCCGGAAACAGCCGTTG
This sequence comes from Arrhamphus sclerolepis, assembly GCA_037176975.1. Classification (NCBI taxonomy): domain Eukaryota; kingdom Metazoa; phylum Chordata; class Actinopteri; order Beloniformes; family Hemiramphidae; genus Arrhamphus; species Arrhamphus sclerolepis. Next base: position 2,307,370 of record JBAMYA010000022.1, on the reverse strand, counting down.
CTGTGAGGTATCGGTTCCCTCAAGTGTTAATGAATATGTACAATGTTAAATTTGCCAGGGTGGCGTTGGGAGGAGCACGGAGGGAGGAAGTCACCTGCTCCTTGTTTCAGCAGGTCGGCAGCTGTGCTGATGTTGCTGACTGGCTGGACCTCCTGCACTTCGCCGATAAGATCTGAGAGGTTTCAAAAAAGAACGAAAACAACAAGGTGAGACTGGAAAGAAGGTTAAAAAAGGTCTGAAGAAGTGCTCCGTACCCCACTGGACCAACCTTTCTCAGGGATCTTCAGAGAGCAGGGCAGCGAGATGGGCGTGATGGAGTGTTGGTAGACGAGTGCAGACAGACTCCCTGTGGACAGAAAACAGGAAAAAAAAACACCTGGTGATGAGATCTTTGAATGTTCTCCGTGTTTTTATTGATGTGTTAAACGACAGTCAGATCACATGAACGAATGAATAAAAAGCGTAAATAAAAACGAGGCTCCAGACAGTTGAACTATCTTCAACCGGACAGAAAGACGTACCGAAGTAGGGTTCGTTCTGACATCCTTTGATCTTGACTCCTCGAGGACCCGTCTCGATCAGGAAATGTCTGACCAGCTGCTCCAGAGGGTCGCTCACTGGAAACAGAGATTTCCTGTGAGGACATCGCTGTTCTTCTGGAACGGAGCACCTGGATGGTATTTGGATTATTATTATTTTTCTTACCTTTGTTGTTGTGGTTGCTGACATTGGCTGGAGGTGTGGCCACCTTCAGGGCGAGGCCGTACGCCCCCTGGAAGGAGTTACTGTCCCTGATGAGGAAGGTTCCTGGTTCTCTCTCCTTCAGAGCTGCGATGGCTTCAACCAAACAAATAAATATTAAAATCATTTCAAACCGGACCGATGGTCCACGTCAGACCTGTAAAGAGCTCACCTTGCTCTCTAGAGATGCCGGGCTTGTACCAGAACCTGGAACTGTCCTGGACAAATTTAACGCTGACCCTGTTGGCGGCCTCGGCCTCGTCACGCGCCATGTCCTCATTTTGGCCTGCAGGTGGTGCAATTTCCCCAACAGTGGGCGAGAAGGTGACATGGTGATGATGCTGGTTGTTGCTGTTGGTGGAGGCAGGGTGGTGCTGCTTCTCTGGTAGAGGGGGCTGGGGGTGAGGGAGGGGGATGGAGACAGTGGAGTAGTTGGTGTAGCTGGCCGGGTGAAGCTGGGGGGCGTGGCCCGGGTAGTACAGCCTCTTGTTGGCGTCCAGGATGGGGCCGTGCTCCAGGGCTGCGTAGTGGTGATGTTGCTGTCCGTGGTTCTGGATGTAGTTTGCGTGGTGGGGGTCCGACCCACTCAGCATCAACCTCCGACCCAGGGTGGCAAAGCCGGGAACTGGGGCGTCGGAGACTGGGGAGCCTTCCATGCTGCCGGACGGAGGCTGTGGCGATGACGGCACAGGAACAAAGGTGGTGGGCATGGGGGGATCCGGAAGAGGTTTCATTGTCGGACAAGTTCCGTTGACTTGTACTGGAGCTGGTTCTACAGGACCGTTGGCCTGGGTCTGGGCCTGGCTCTTGGGCTGGCTGGCCACGATGGGGGGAGGAGCAGCAGTGTCTGAGGCGCCAGGATGGGGGTGAACATCTGGAGAAGGAGAAGCAGGAGGCTGGCAGTGTCCCTGACCAGGTCCTGGCCCTGCTGGTGTCGTAGACTCCACAGAAGAAGCGGGTGGTGTTTCTGGACTGCAGCACTGCTTCTGGGGACCGCCAGGTGACGACTGTACCGGCGCAGAGCGGTGACTGGAGGACTCGATCTGTATGGGTGTGGCTGGGCTGGACTTGGTATCTTTGGCAGGCGGTAACGATGATGGCGCCGTGCTACTCTTTGGGCTACCTGGGGTCTCCTGGACGACATTATTACCGCGATAGTATCCGTCCTGAGACTGAGGAGCCTCGTAGTCGTTGCCTAGGATGTCTGTGGTCCGGATCTCAAACTCCCTCCCTCCAGGACTGGGACTTTGGAAAAAAAACAGAGATGACATGATGTTATTACAACATTGTGAAGACTGCTGTGAGCAGGAACATTGACAGGTCTACTGGTTTGTTTGTACATGTCTGTACTCTCAGCTGCTGTCCAAGTGTCTCAGTGTCTCCATCATCCATCTCTGAGGTGTCCAGGAGAGACAACAACCTCCTGTCCTCTGGACTTTGTTCCAGCTAAGGTGCTCAAGACACCGCGGCGCCTCATCTCAGCTTATTAAGAGCTGCCTCAGTTCACACTGTCCCAGTCGCCTGCAGTTTTATCCAGTCTCAGACCAGTTTCTTGTTTTAGATCTGCCCAGAATCTGCATGATGGTGCTCTTTTATCCTCTTCTATTGGTGATGCTGGACCTCGCAGCAGCGGTTCTGCTTCTTCCTGACGGACCAGAGCTCTGCTCTCTGGTGTACCACAGGGATCCATTCTCGGGCCTCGTACGTGTTACTGCTTGGATTCATTGTTGCTAAATGCAACATCCCTTTTCATTTATATGCTCCAGGTCTACATTCTAGTCCTCCCTAAGATTTTTTATAAAATGTGAAATTGTAAAAAAATTGTGCCTTTTATCATAAAATTGAGGCTTCCTCATACGTTCATAAATTTCAAAAAGACTGACTTTTTTTCCCTAAATTACAAACTTTTGCTGTAAAATGGTGAATTTCACAGTGTTATTAAATAAAAAAGTAGATTTCTGTCATAAAATCTCAAATTTTACAAAAAAATCATGACTTTTATCATAAAATTGATACTTTTGTACTAAAATCCCCAAATTAAAAAACATTACGTGAAAAAAATCAGGTTTCTTTTTTGCACGATTCAAGACTTTTTACAATCAAAATTTTTGGACTTTTTAATTAAAATTGGAAATGATGAACTTTTAGCAACAGTTGTAAAACTGCAACTTTGTATAATTTCACCTTTTTATCCTGGAATCACAGTGTTTGTGTGTGTTTCTTTGTTTTATTTCTTTTTTTAAATTGGGCCTGGAGTTTGACGCATGAGCTGTAGAACACTGAACTCCAAACCGTTTGAAGTGGTTTTTATAGTCTTTACAGACCAAACAGAACAAGTTTTCGGTTCTAATTAATTAATTATTATAATTACACAACACCGGCAAGTTGAAACTCACGATGCTAAATATAATTCAAACTGTCTCATGAAATGCTGCCCTCATGTGGTCAGGAGTGGTGCTGCTAAATAGTGTGCCCTGAATTCACACATGAATTCTCCAGACAAAGCAAACTGGAAAAACTTATGGGTCAACATAAAAGCCGACTTCAGGGTTTTATTTATACACAGCAGGAGTCCCGGGGCTCTTTTCCAGATGTTTATTAGATGTTGATATCTGGTGTAAATGGGACTCAAGTCCTCTCAGAGGTCAGTAATCTGTCAGCAATCTTCAGAGTAATGAAGAGTGAAGGTGGAGTACCTCTCCTGGGTGCGTAGAGGGCTGCTGGTGTGGACAGGAGTGGGCGGTCCAGACATGTCGGACGGCGTGGAGCAGGCAGCGGCGTGGCCGTCTCTGTGGATCCTCTTAAAGGAGCCGTGGGTGACGTGGTCCCTCCAGCCCACGCTTTCACCAGAGCTCCGGAGGCCATCTGAGAGAGAAGGGCAACGATTTAGAACATTTACAGAAAGTAACGACAGTAAACGGGATCAGCTGCTGTCGTTGTGAGCTACATTTATGTAAAGAATACAGAGAAGGTCTGTGAGGGGTTATAGATCATCAATTTCCTCAAGGTTCCTGGTAAATGAAAGCAGACCGCCGTTCAGCGTGACTCACCAGTGTGCGAGTCAGAGCTGTAGGACTGCTGCGAGTCTGGATGCTGGTGATGGTTGTGGTTGGCTGGCCCGTTGCCATGGCTGCAGGGCCCCGTGGAGGTCGACACAGGAGGCAGCGGGGACGTGGACTCGGACTGGTAGCCCGAGGCGTAGCCCCTGCTTTCTGACGGCGAGGGCTGGTAAGGGGAGCAGGGGCACACCTGGCGGGGGGTCTGGTAGCCGCTGCTGCTGCTGCTGTACTTCAGGTCCAGGTGGGAATGGGCGTGCGACCTGGAGGCTTCTGGGTAAGCCGGGTGACCCGACGGCAATGGGTCAAAGGTGAAGGCTGGGAGGTCGTGACCCTGGGGGCCGTAGGACGCCACGGTGGCCCTCCTGTGCCAGTACTCGGCCTCCCTGTCCCTCTCCCAATGCAGCTCTGCCTCCCTGTCCCGGTCCCAGTGGAGGGACAGCTCCCTGCCACGCCTCAGACCTGGGTCCCTGTCCCAGAGCAGCTCCGACCCCCTCTGACCCTCCCTCCTCTGCTGAAGCTCCGCCTCTCTGTCCCAGTGGTCTAGCCGGAGGCTGTGATAGGCTGCCGCGTCCTCCCTCCTGACGCTGCAGTCCCTGCAGGGACAGCTGGGGGGCGGCAGACCGTCCATCAGCATGATGTCGTGGTACGTGGGGCTGGTGGACGGCTTCGGGTGGAGCGGGTGGGGGTGGAGGTGGCTGTGAGGCGGAGGGGGGTGGTGGTAGAGAGAGTAGTCGTCTTCTCGACAGCAGAGGCGGCCGGCGGTAGCAGCAGACATGGGGTGGTGGTGGTTGTGTGGGTGCGGGGTGAGGTCCGGGGACGGGTAGGGGCACATGTGACGAGACGACGCCACCTCAGAGCAGGAGCGGTGGAGGTAGTGAGGGGAGCCGCTCTGGCGGTCCCACACCAGGTCTGGAGGGGGGAGGGACTGGTGGGGGTGGGGGCTGTAGTGCTGGCACAGATCCATGTGTGATGGGGGGGCAGCAGGGCCGGGGCTGGCGGCGGGCGTGGCCCCGTGGTGCCCGTTGGTGCCAGGGGCCCGATCGAGGCAGTAGCCGTTGGGCATGAGGAGAGTGCGGTCGCAGCCCGGCTCGGCACACCGCCTGGACCGGTACCCCTCACGGCAGGAACAGGAGCGGCTGAGCCCGAGTGTCCCGGTGCGCTCTGATGGCAGAGAATCGCCGTCGTCCAGGATGGCGGTCTCTCTCTCTCCGTCCCGGCTCCCCTCGATGCCTCCGAGGAGGCGCTCCAGATCCTCCCTCTCCTGCCTGGTGGGAGGCGGCGGACGGACGGGCTCCTCCTGGTGGTCCGGACGGACGGACGCCGGGTTCAGGAGGAGGGAGTGGGCCGAGAGGGCCGAGTCAGAACCTCGAGTCATGAGGTGATCGGGTCGGTCTTCCGCCAGGGCTCCTCTCGGGCCGCAGCCTTCGGTGGAGGTCAGACAACCAGAACCTGGTCCTCGGCGCTTCTTGATCTGAGCGTAAAGACTTCCATCTACAGGACCTCTGGTGTGGGCGATGTCTGGCGAGAGAACGGAACCGTCAGCGGCGGTTCTGGACCCTCATTAAACAGTTTTATAAGACACTCACCTTCCAGGCTGTCCTGGTACCGCTGGTTAAAGTTCTCATACGAGTCCCAGCGGACCACCGGGTCGGCGGTGTTGTAGTCAACCGTGACGGCCGGGTCGTTCTTCTGGTACTCCCGACCTGAGAGACACGTTTAAAATACACGAGTCACACGAGTCAAACTCAAACCTGCCCACAACTTTTTCTTTAACATAACGTTTTTCAAATTTGGGATTTTACAAGAAAAACAGAGTGATTTCAGTAGAAAAGTCTCAATTTTAAGATAAAAATCACGATTTTTCTAAAATTTGAGATTTTATGACAAAAATTCAGTTTAACTTTTTATAGCTGTCTGGTGAAAATGTATCCTGTGATTTTGATCTTGCTCTCATTGCTAGAGAAGAGGTATACAATGCTCTCATTAAGTTAAATAACAATAAATCCTCTGGTGCTGACGGGTTAGACCCATGACTTTTGAAAATCGCTGATGAACATATTGCAGAACCCTCGACATACGTCTTCCATCTAACTAGAAACTGGAATAATTCCTAGTGCATGGAAGTCGGCATATGTCACTGCTTTATTGAAGGGTGACCGATCAAATCTTAATAATTATAGGCCGATATGTAGTAAGTTTTAGAAGGGCTTATAAGTGACCAGTTGAAAGAAATAGCATTTTAAATGAATTGCAGTCTGGTTTCAGAAAAAACACAGGCGTGTCACCGCCACTATGAAAGTCTTCAATGATCCCATAAGTGCTATTCATTCTAAAGAATACTGTGATGCATTATTTTTAGATCTGTCAAAGCCTTTTGACACAGTTGACCACTTGGTCTTGCACCAGAAGCTGGGTGATATTGGAACATCTTCAAAAGCTGCCATGTGGTTTGGCAAGTACTTGAGCGGCAGAACTCAGTCTTCAGGTTTATGGTGTGTCCTCCAAACCTTTGTTGATATAAAATGGGGTCCCCCAGGGGTCCATATTGGATCCAATTTTATTTACCATTTATATAAATGTCTTGTGCCAAAATGTAACTGATGTCAAATTTCACTTTTATGCAGATGACACTGTTTTGTATTGTTCTGCTTTTTCATTAGCCTGTGCCATAGATAAGCTGCAAAGTGCTTTTAATGTTATTCAGATTAATCTTAATCAATTAAGACTTGTGCTTAATTCTAAGAAAACTAAAATCATGTGCTTTTCAAAAGCAGGGATGATAAATAATGTTGTTACACAAATGAGAAAGTGATTGAACGAGTCTCAGTCTATAAATATTTGGGATTTTATTTAGAGGAAAATCTGTCTTTTAAATACCATATTGAGTGTCTTACAAAGAAACTCAGGGTGAAACTGGGTTTCTACTATAGAAACAAAACTTGTTTCTCCTTTGGGGTGAGAAAATGTCTGATTCAGGCAACTTTCGTATCAATACTTGAGTATGGTGACATCTTAAACATGCATGCAAATCTCTCCTCTTTGAAGATGCTGGATTCAGTCTGTCATGCACCATTAAGATTTGTAACAATTTCAGGTTTTTGTCCTCATCACTGTACTCTGTATGAGAGTGTTGCCTTCACTGCAAAATCATAGATGGAACATTGGTATTGTTGTCTTTATAAGGCCGTCCTGTGTGATTTACCTCCTCACTTATGTTCTGCAGTCTCAGGCTCCATAGATTGATAATGTACAATATTCCTCGTACCCGGACAGTTTTTGGGGAAAGTGCCTTCAAAGCATTCGCACCCTTGTCCTGGTATAAGCTACGGAGTCATCTTAAATTGGATTACCTCCCAAATATGGAAGATTTTAAAACTAGGATCAAGTATCTGTATGCACATGTCCTCTTACCGAACGCAGTTGGTGATTATAATGTAATTTGGTGATTTACCAAAATGTTTTACAATTGTTTTATTGTGATATGTTCTTTATGTGGACCTACTGTGCTGCTCTCTTGGCCAGGACCACCTTGCAAAAGAGATTCTGAATCTCAATTGGATTATTTCCTGGTTAAATAAAGGTTAATGAAATAAAGAGAAAAAAAAGTGATATTGTGAAATTATGACATTTTTCAGTAATTTTTTTTTTTTTTTACAAAAAAAGTAATTTTTGAAATTTGTGATTATACTTGGAAAAATTGATATACCATACTATCTTTAAGTATAAAGCCCTTTCACACAACCATTTTAGTAGAAAAGTCTCATATTTATAACAGTAGAACTCTTTAAAATTCTTATTTTCACAAACGAATCCATGAACTAACACAAAATCTGATACCATAGCTGGTTGAGAAAATAAAGAATAACTGTCCCTTTAACGGTAACCATGGTGATGATGTGGCCCTTTAGGGGTAACCATGGTGATGACGTGGCCCTTTAGTGGTAACCATGGTGCTGACGTGGCCCTTTAGGGGTAACCATGGTGATGATGTGGCTCAGGATGAAATAAGAGTTTGACACCTCTGATCTAAAGTTACCTGTGAGTCTATGGGAAGCCAAGATATCAGCAAGAAGAGCCCACAATTAACCACATTAGTTGCAGATGTTCCTCCTGATGTCACAGCTGCAGAAGATGTGCTGCTGCCACCATAATTTGATGTTTCCTGGATTCTGTTGTAAATAAAACAGCGATTTATGAGCTGAAACCCACCTTTGACCCTCTCTGGCCCAGAAGAGAAGATGAACTCCACGGTGGCATCAGAAGGGAAACGCTCATCTGGAGAGGAAAGAGGAGAAAAGGAACAGATGCATAAATATAGAGCAAAACCCACTAACGCTCAAGTATACATACATATATATATATATATATATATACATATATATATATATATATATATATATATATATATATATATATACACACACACACACACGCACACACACACTCCTTCTTCCTCTTTATGCCCTTCCCCCAATCCAACAGACATG
>JBAMYA010000022.1:2288761-2298983 GCA_037176975.1 Arrhamphus sclerolepis | reverse complement strand
GCAGCTGCTTTAAGGTGGAATAACTGAGGTGGAGAGCAGCTGCTTTAAGGTGGAATAACTGAGGTGGAGAGCAGCTTCTCAACCTTTGGTCCAAAAACAACCTTTTACATACATATGTATGTAAAAGGTTGTTTTTGCATGAAAATAATTGACTGTTGTAATTTTATATAAAAATGCTGCAATAAGTAAAAAAAAAAAAACCAACACAATTTTCTGACATTTGTTGATAAAAAAAAGTCTTGATCTTTTAAAATCCATCCATCCATCATCTATACCCACTATGTCCAGTGCAGGGCCACCGGGGTCTGCTGGGATCTATCCCAGCTCTCTCTGGGCAAAGGGCAGGGGTCCACCTGGACAAGTGGACACCACTCCATCACACTTTTAAAATCGATTTTCTTTTTTAAAAAAATGATTACCTTTTATTTGTTATTTTACAAGATAAAAAGTGAAATTCAGAAAAAAACATACATTTTTTGATAAAAGTTTCACCAAAAGTTTTCATAAATTCAACAGTTGTAAATTCATAAATTTTCTTTTACTAAAAAAGCAAAATAAATAAATAAACATTGTGATTATATAAGAAAAAAATTGGAATTTTAGTCTCATTTTATTAGATCTTATAATATAATTGTCCTTAATTCATAACATTTGTTTTCGTTTTTTTAAAAGAGGAAATCCAGGAAGCAGCAGAAAATCACACAGCTGGTTGGTGGAGGGGGGCTAACCAGCCCTTTAATGGTTACCATGGTGACGATGTGGCCCAGGTTTAAATAAGAGCTTTCTGATTTAAATCGTCTATTTGCTCGACAGTAGCTGTGAACGGCACATGAGGAAAAGTTTGGCTGGAGAAAAGGAAGTTCAGCTTCCTTTTTAATCACACAGGACAATGTTAAAAATGCCACCAAGAACCCAGAAACACCAAAAACAAACACGTCCCGGCTTAGCAACACCACAAACTCACTATATGCCTGAAGTGTAGACCAGCTGCATGGACTGGTAGATCTTCAAGAACGGGTAGTAGCCTAGAAAAGAGCAGAGAGAGGCGTTATCAGCATGAGGACAGAGGAATGTGCTGACTGCCATTCCCTCCTTGTAGATTTGATCATCAGATTAAAGATAAACAGGCGAGTGTGTGTGTGTGTGTGTGTGTGGACGGTAGATGCGGCCGTTTGTGGCTTCTACATCTAGAAACTGCTGTGATTCCAGAGGGACCACATCAACACAAACATCACATCCCATATAAGAGTTATCTGCACGTGCACTCTGGTCCAGGCTGACAGGAGATTATACATCCCAGTTCTGTTAACACTTTCCTCGCTCATCTTCTACCTAAACGCTACAGGTAGAAATACGCCTCTAAGTTCCTCAGGTGAGGGATGGATGGAGCAGGAGATCCAGGGGGACTCTTTATCGGTCCTCTGATGTCATGAGGAAGATGAGCCAAAAAATGAAGAGATCAGCACATGATGGTTAGACTGTAGACACAAGCGACTGGAATGCAGCCTGACAGATCAGAGCCACATCTGGACAGATGTAGCGTCTGGAAACCAACCTTAGTTCCTCCTCATCCAGGAGGTGGGAACAGCTGTTGCTTCTCAAACTGCCTCTGACACAGTTGGTTAGAGCTACAACCAATCAGAGCAAGGAACGAGGTGGCACATTCAGAGCGACAGAAGTCGACGGGAGACTGTTGTGGAGAAGAGAGACTTTATCGCTAGAGAAAGTTTACTTTTATTTGTAAATAAAAGTTGTTTGTAACCTCATCCACCACAATCACAAAGAGATTGTCACGGAAATTCAAGTATCTTATCTCATCTCTTATGCTATCTAAGGTCGGGTTCACACACTATGATTTCACCCGGACAATTACAAAAACGGAGGCGGTAGATCTGAAAATGACCAACGAACCCTTTAACATGAAAAATTTTTCTTCTAAAATCACAAAATTAAAAAAATGTTGCTTTATTTTTCTTTGTGAAAAAGCTAATTTTGTTGTAAAATTGCAAATTTTTGTTTTTAGACAAGACTTTTTAGAGTACATTAAAAATTTTTAAACTTCAAATTACAATTTTGCTTTTTAAAAGTTTTTTGTGGCTTTTATTGACAGTATGCAGAAGGAAACTGGCCAGAGAAAACAGAGCAAAAGGTAGGAGGTGTGGAGTTGAGCAGAGTTCGCTCTGATAAGACCTTCATGACAGCCGTTATCGTACGTCCTCATTCAAGCAGTAATCAGAGCGATGGAGCGTCCTTAACAAGCAAAGTTTGAGGGATGACGAAATTACAGAGAAATGTGAGGCAACGGCCTGGAAACAAGCAACGAGAGCAGGCAGCAATACGTTTTCCAAACAGACATACCTCCTTCACCCTGGAAGTTGGGGAGTGATGGGATGAGGACCTGGTGGAGGAAGAGAGGGCTGCTGTTCATCTTTATGGCCCCAGAGAGAAGGCCTCCGAAGTAATAGATATACCTGAAAGATGGAGACGGAGAACATAAAATGAGTCCAGAGGAACAGATGTCGGCTCAGATCAGCAGCAACGATCCTCTCTGCTGCTGCCAGACGGCCAGCATCAGTAGCCTTCAAAGGAGATGCAGAAGAATCATCCACCTCAGAGAGCAAATAAATCTCTGCTGCCGACCTTCATTGAGGAAACGTCGGGAATCTGTCAAATTCTTCACGAGACTTTTTGGCTGACGATCTTACACCTAAATTATTCTGATCACACCGACATTTCCACTTCAGCCGGTAGAGAGACCTTTCAAAAGAAATTTGGAAATGAAACAAAACTTTTTCTAAGGGGCTATCCATGTTTCCTGTAGGGCAAAGCAGACATTATAACAGCTGTTGTTGCAGTTGAGGCGCTTTAAACGGTTAATTATATCAATTTTCTCCCCGTTTGACCCCTCAGCTGACTGATTCAGAGATTTATTTCCAGGTGTTACTGTGCCTCCATTGTTCATTTTTGAAACTCACTATCTTTCTATTTAACAGCATGTCATCTCTCTCCTGACACTGCTAATTTTAAAAAAAGATTACTTTATAATGGTGGTAGTTTAGGTCACAATGTTTAAAAAATAAACATAACACGTACTTTACCCGCAATAAGAGACTAGTGAGCATTTCAACACTAAAAACTGAAACTCTTCAACATATGTAGCAATAGCATTTCTGACCACATGGGGGCACATCGATCCCAGAGGAAACTGTTCTAAGGAGTGGGGGTGGTCCGGTCTTTCTTGTTGCACCACTTTGTTCCAGTAGAGATGCAGTTTGTTGCGTCTAATGCCAGATTGATGAACTTTACAATTTTATAAGACTACGTGAAGTCATACTGCATGACGAGTGAATTTCAGGCTCTGGACGTTAGCTGACAGAGATCGTCAAGGCAGCAACGAGTTGCTACTCGTCAAGGTCTCGTTATACTTCTCTGACTCCGTAGTCACACAGTCGTCTCCATTGGGGCATGGAACTTTCAGACTTCTTCGTTGTTTGGTGAGTGCTGCAAAGCAGTTCACCTGCAGGACAATAGGGGGCGTAGCATTTTTTTCCAGAGACCAGCCTGCTGTCGATGACGCCCGTGGTCGACGACCATAAATGTTCTGGGCTAAACAAACAATAAACAGACTGAGGTAAATAAACGTTTGTGGGTTGTTTATTTTCCTCAGCCTGCCACACACAGACCTGGGGTCCATTTCAGAAAGAGAGGTTACTGATCCTCAGAAAGAGGGCTCAGTTGATCTGGTTTCAGAAACTGAACTAAACCTGGTCTCTGTTACCATTATAACTGACTCTGTGAACTAAACCTGGTCTCTGTTACCATTATAACTGACTCTGGGAACTAAACCTGGTCTCTATTACCATGGTAACTGACTCTGAACTAAACCTGGTCTCTGTTACCACTATAAATGGACTCTGTGTGTCTGCGCATTGATGGACTCAGAAGTAGGAACTTGGCTTTAGCAGTCCTGTTTTAGCTCCAGCAGAACTTATTACAGCTGTTGTTCTGCCTTTGTTGTGACATCTGAGATGACGAGTTAGCATGAGCTAAGATAACTAAAACAGCTAACTCGTGGTGCCTGAGCTAAGATGGACACATTCCAGCCATCTTCCAGGTCTGCTTCTTCTGCTCATCTGCCCATTATTTATTTATTTATCTTTTTGGATTAAAGGGAGTTGGGCCGAGTCTGTTCTGGTGCTGCGAAGAACTTTCTCATGAAATGCTGCCTCTGTGTGGTCAGAGGTGGTGCTGCTACATAGTGTACCTCCCACCCCCACCCTTCTCCACGTCACCCTCCTCGTTTCCCCTCTCATCATCCTGGGGCCTCTACCTGTTTTGGGACGGCTGGAGGGAAGAGGACACCTTATCTTCACAGAACTTCCTCATGGCGAGAGTACTGAGAGCCTGGTCCGCCCTGCACGTACACAAACACACACACAAACTGCTTTGAGCCAACAATTTCCATCGTGGGATTTTTGCACCAAACTGTTTAGATGCCAGAAAGAACATGGAGAGGATACAGCTGGCATCGACCACAGGATAAACCGGTTTCCACAGTTCCTGTGCAGAATCCAGACGGCTTAATTCATCAAATGAATTAACAGATACGCTCTTCTATCAAGCATTCAGAAGCAACTGTACATTTAACAGCTGGATAAAAAACAGTCTTATGTTCTTTTGGGATGTCTACAGATGTGCAAACTCACCCTGCAGAGATCTTGCTGTAGTGCATGTACGCTGCAATGATCACGCCTGTTTTACCTTTGTTGCCCTGCAGGAAGGAGAAGGGACAACATTAGGGGGAAAAAAGATCACAATGGATGGATTTAGGCAGCGAAGCTGATGCTAACACAGCTGATTTGGTTTCCAGTTTCAGGTTGATTGAGACACAAAACAGAGGGGGGGGGGGTACTGAAACAGAGAGCAGGAACACGGACAGATGTGGAAAAGCTACAGAGTTCAAATTAAAAACCCCCTTGTGGTGTTTTCTTTTTTTTTTTGCTGTACTTCCTAACACATTCCAAAGACATTCCATCTCTGAATTCCCGATGTGACCCCTTCAGATAGCAGTAGGAAGGCTCCCTCCACACTCCCAGCACAAATTAAAGCTTGTTTCCCAGAGTGCATCTCTGCCCGGAGGATTTCTCACTGACAGCGACTCGCTGATCCTCGTCGTTGGCGTGATCTGCAGCGAGCAAATAATTTCCTGGAGCTGGAATGTCCTGGAAAAGCCGGCGGGCCACAGACGTAGTCTGGTTTTGCCTTTTTCAATTCTGTGGACCAAAACCAATACATAAAACAAGTCGTGGGAGCTGAGTCAACCGCAGCATTGGCCAGCTGCTCTGTAGAGGGAAAAAAGTTTAGCTCTACTGGTCTGAAATGTTGACAGAAATTAATCTTTAAATGATGCATGCTTGTTTGGACGGGCCATGCCAAACTGAAGGAGCCTGATAGGCAGATTAAAGCCGATTAGTCTTCTATAAGCAAGTAACAGAAATGGAAAAGTGTCGCACTGTGGGTCAGATGTTGGTAAGAAACTTCTCCAGCATTAATCCATTTCACTAGCTTTTCTGTCTCCACGACAGCGTAGGAATGCAACTAAATACTTTTAGGTATTTTCCTACAGATTTCCATGTTATTAACACCACATTTACAAAGGGGAGGTTTTGCGGACCCATTGATGAATCACATTCAGAACTGGCTTCACTGCAGGAATGTGTTAAACTCTGTTTCATCCTGGGCCACACCATCACCATGGTTACCCTTAAAGGGCCCATTATTCTTTACTTTCTCAACCAGCTATGTTGTCAGATGTCCTGCTAGTTCCTGGACTTTTTTTTCCTGGATTTTTGTTGTAAAATCTTTGGCAAACTTTTGCTTAATCATGACTTGACATAAACCAGCCACTCTCCTCACCTGTTTATTCCACTTTCTGTTGTCAGTACCAAATCAATCAACTGAATGGAAATCTCATCTTTGCACGCTCTTGCAGGCCAAATAAAATGAAGTGGTGGGCTGGATTTGGCCACATATCTTGTGTTTGACACGTGCTTTAAAGGAACATCAGTTAGGAACAATCCTAGATCTGTTATTAGATGGTGAGAAGCATAAATATCTTCTTTAGGGAACCAAACAACGTGAAATCAAGCAGCTCTGAGTGAGAATGTAAATGTGTGTGTTTGCAGTAAAAAAGCAGTTAATGTTGCTATGGAAACAGCATTTTATTCAGAAAGGGTGAGCTCCAATAAACAGTTTCACACGCACAAATTAGACTACACACAGGGTTTGAGGTCTAATTAGAAGATGAGCATTCTTGAGGGCCTCATCTGCCTCCATAAACGTAAGCTTTCTGACCCGCATACGAGCAGGTAACAAGTTGAGCGAGCAGAAAAACCTCTGATCGAGCAGATATGAACTTCAAGAGCACTTTGGTTCTGTTTACTGGCAGTTTTGTGCTCTTACAACAGATTCTTTTTGCTTTTGACTGTTAAATTTGTGATCTTGATTTGTAAAAATAAACAAAGCTAATTATATGATAAAGGTCACGACTTTTGAGAAATTTCAGATTATATGACAAAGAGTTACTTTTTTTTTTTTTTTTTTTAAAGTTCTGATGTGAAATTCGCAATTTTACAACAAAATTAGCTTTTTACAACAAAATTAGCTTTTTACGAAAAAAAAAAATTCAGAAATGGCATTTTAGTACAAAAGCCTTAATTTTATGATAAAAGTAAAGAAATCTGAGATTTTATTTAAAAAAAAAAAAACAAGTAAAGAATTACCAGCACTTTAATGGCAACCATGGTGATGGTGTGGCCTAGGATGCTTTCTTACTTTTTCATTCAGTATCATCCAGCTTTATCGATTACTGTGACTTACATAAAGATCAAATCAAATGTTAAGACAAACTCATGCAAAAGGTTCACAGACTTTTTCCTGTGTTTTTGTGTACGTCATGTGACTCATCGTAAGCAGTTTTTAAAGTACTAGTACAACAGTTTCATCAAATATGAAATCAGCATTAATAGAAACACGTCAGTGTTTTAAAAAAAATGCTGCCACATCTGTTTGACTGGGAGCCTGAGAAAAAGTGGGACGTGTCTCTGAACTCTGACCTTGCAGTGCAGGACCACCACACGCTGGGGGTCGGAGGTCAGCCAGGTCTCCATGGCCTTACATATGGCACAGATCTTATCCAGCGGCGGGGCGTGGAGGTCTGGCCAGCCAAAGTCATGAACCTGTTGGTGGACGGAGACAATGGATTGAATTTGTGGGACTCGAGGAAATTCAACTGAGGGCTGTAATGAGAAACGCCAGAAGAAAGCGTCTACCTTTGGATTTAGTCGGGTGACATCGTGGCGCCTCTCAGAGAGATTCAGGAGCTGAAACAGAAACCATGTCACAGCACCAAGTTATTTCAATTATTTTATTATGGGTGTGACTGAGAAACAAAGACACTGCTCATTTGTGGTTACTAAATGTATTTGGTGGTTGCTGTAGCTACAGTGCACATGCCAAACTCCATTGTGCAACAAGACTCTTCAGCTGATTATAACTAAACACTGGAAGAGAAGTAAAGTCGTTTCTCAGCCAAGACCACAAGCAAACTACACGTTACTGTAATTGCCATGGGCTGGCTGGGCCAGCAGTCCAGATTCTTTACAAAATCACTCTGGTTCCTCTGGACCGGGCCAGAAGCAGGTCTCAGACGTTTCCTCACCAGAAATTTGTCCTGGTGTTTGGACTTGAGCATGGCGGCCACCTCCTTCAGGTTGATACGGTACCGCTGCTCTTCCAGCTTCGGGGGGAAGAAGACGGAGATGATCCTCTCTGTGATGTAGGTCAGGTCGAAGTCGTAGTGGCGCTCCATCACGCGCTCCATCACGCGGTCAACACTGAAGCTCCTGGTCAGACACAAACACAAGCTGAAATGTTCACGTTTTCATTGGAGTTAAATCAGACGAGACAACGAAAAAGAAATACCAACTAAAAACAGTAATTAAAAAATATAATACCCTATATCAATGCAAGACTAAATAAAAATGTTCTGAGATCCATCCATCCATCTTCTTCCGCTTCATCCAGAACCGGGTCGCGAGGGCAGCAGCCTGAGCAGGGACACCCAGACCTCCCTCTCCCCTGACTTCCTCTAGCTCTTCCAGGAGGATCTCCAAGTGCTTCCAGGCCAGCCAGCGACAGTCGCTCCAGCATGTTTTAAGATTACATTGAAAAATGTCCAAATTTGTGGCTCCTCTCAGATCTTCTGGCAGGCTGTTTCACTGTTTTGGAGCTTCATCAAATGCTTTTGTTCTTGTTTGTGGAGCAAATAAAGAGAAGACTCAGAGGATCTGAGGGCCCTTCCTATCGAAGCCTTTCAATCGATACCAGAGAGGTATTGATTTAGGAATCGTTTCAGAGTGTGACGGCCTGTCGCTGCCTCTACGATCTCTGTCAGCTAACCGACCAATAGGAACGCAACACTGTAAAAATAAACAAGCTAATTATATGATAAAGGTCACGACTTTTGAGAAATTTCAGATTATATAACAAAGTTACTTGAAGTGTTGAAGTAATCAACACGAATCAACACGTCCACACAGCACAGTAACCTAGCAACAACAGCACCAGATACAACGGAGAAACGACAAGAAAAATGTGCAAAAATAATGAAGACACTTCTTTATATTGATTTTATTTATTTCAACTACATAATGTGGTGCACATAAATATATTTTGTCCAATGTCTTTGTGTTTTATCTCCTTGAAGATGGTTTAGGTCTTGTTTATGCATAAATATAGAACATTATCGACGGATTTGTCAACTTTTAAGCACAGCAGTGGAATGGTTGTGGTAGCGCAACGTTAAAACATGCTGAATGGATGGATGGATGGATGGATGGATGGAAACAGGCCAGAGGAGGAAGGGTAAAAGTGAGAAACTAGATGCCGTGAGTAACATGATGGTCAGATCAAGTTACTCCACAACATGTGTGAGTCTAAACACTTCCTCTGAGAACAGAGGGAAGAAGGTGATTAGTCTGAGGAAGAGAGTGAGGAGTTCAGATTAGCAGACAGACATGTTGATATTGTTTAGAAAATCATACTTGAAGGGATGAATGAGATGTCGTTACCTCGGTAAGGTGTTCCTCTGCTTGGTGTAGGTCAGAGACTTTGTAGATCCCTGTTAAAAGGGAAAAAAACAATAAACTGATAGCTTATCCTTAAGTGATGGATGACTTCAGAGATGACATATTTCAGCTGTTTGGACATAATGGTGACGATCACGAGCAGCTGTTCAGTCAACTTATCTGCCCAAACTCGTCCTTTGATGACCGTCAGGTCAAAAGCTAATTCATAAGTCAGCATGAGCCCCGAATGCTTTCATGTCAAGAGTCAAAAGCCTGTCTGTGTTTCCAGTTAGTCTGTCATGGAAAAGAAAACTCTTCCCAAACGCCACAAATGCGAGAGGCGACCTTCGTCAGATTAAACCATCAAATCACATTTAACATTTTAACATTTGACATTTAAAGCACATGTCAAACTCAAGGCTGAGACAGTTCAAAGACAGTCACGAACGTCTAACTCAAACATTTCTGACAACATTTCAATGTGAATGCCTGTTGGATTCGGGACTGATGCTAACAAGTGAAATACGTGAGGTGAGGAGAGCCGCCCCCAAAGTCTTGATTTAGCGTTTAACGTTTGCAAAAGATTTTACAACAAAAAGTTGTTTATTTTTGTCAAAACTTGCGATTTTTGTAAAATTTATCACAAACATTTTATGATTTTAGAACAAACTGTTCTTATTAAGCAATAAAACTCTAGGACGTTATTCGACGTACTTGATTGACAGCTAGCCATTAGCTCTGCCGCTGGCTTTGATGGCTTTGTCCCGCCTCTTTGCTTCATGGTTTTAACGAGCGTTCTTTGAACCGACTGCAGACTGTGCAGCAGCCAGACGGCATCAAATCACCCCAGTTTCATTTTCTTTGCACTGGCTGCCAGTCAAACAACGATTTAGCACTGATTTAAACATTTTACTACCGACTTTTGGAGCTTTACATGTCCACGCCGCTAAATATCTTTGCAATCTTTTAACCCCTTATTCCTCAGCTCGAACACTTACATCCAAGAGCTCATTATAAAACTAGAGGAGATCCTGCGCTTCAATCCATCTTGCTTTGCAACTGATCAATTGTGTTAAATCTTAAAAAAAAAAAAT
>JBAMYA010000022.1:2272673-2288661 GCA_037176975.1 Arrhamphus sclerolepis | reverse complement strand
GTGGGGTGAGGGGGTGGGTTTTTCGGGTTTTTGAGGTGGGAGGAAAGAAGGGTGGTGGGTTGGGTGGGGGGGGTTGGGGGGGGACAGGGGGGAGGGGGGGTTGACCCCAAACCTGAACCCCCCCCCCCCCCCCCCCCCCCATTTAGCGCTATGACATCATAATCTGGTTTGTTTGTATATTTTATTGGTGTCCTCCTTTAATGTCTCGGTCTTTTGCTATTTATTTTATCTTACTTTTATCAGTGAAAAGACCTACAGGAATAAAGTTGATTGATTGATCTAATAATCGATACAGGGTTGTTTTAACACTAAAATGTTCCTTCAGATACAAACTAAACTGGCTGACAGCAATCACGTTCAACCAATGTTTGATGCGCTACACGTTCACCTCATCTTCTTCTCTTCAGCCTTCACTGCAGCAGTTTTACAGCCACAAATTGTGGATCCATTTTCCTTAAACCAAAGCGTTAACGTAGTGCAATAAATAATGTCTAAACTACCAGCACAAACTTTTATCGTCTTCTGAGGACGGATTCTATGGAGCCAGGGACATAACATCTGAAATAAAACCTCAAATTAGTATTTCATGGCCACAACTTGATATTTTGTGGCCTTAAAATAGTATTTTCTGACCTCAAATGAGTATTTCCAGGGTTCAAATTAATAATTTGTGGCCTTAAAACAGTATTTCGTGGCCTAAAATTGGTATTTTGGTGCCATTAAAATAGTATTGGTGACCTCAAATTAAAAATTTGTGGCCTTAAATGTGTATTTTTGTGGGCCCTGAAACTGTTGGCAACCTACACTGTGAAAACAATGGCTGTTTTGGTCTGTCAACTACCTGAGTACTGAGTCAATGACATCTGGAAAATAAAATTAGAAATTATGGTCTCTGATTAGTATGTGAAATAGCTAATTCGTGTTAACTGCTAATTTGAGGCTACAAAATGCTCTTTTGAGTCTATAAAGTGATGATTTGAGGCCATAAAATAGTAGTAGCTGCCATGTCTGGGGCTCCGTAGGATTCTCTTATTTCTTGTGCTCTATCACCTTTTTCTTCAAAAACAACCATGAACAGTTCATGCTGCCAAATTCAAACTGTGCTCCGACTTCCTCGCGGCCCAAAACCACCTATAGAGGAACCGGTGGCTCCGACGTGACCTCAAGCGTCAGCGTGGGCGTGCACGCTTTGGTTTGCAAGTTATAAAAATGAGTAATTATTTTATCAAGTTAAATCATTTCAGCCTTCAGGAGTCACGAGCTTCCAAATTTGTCTGCATCGCTGGAATTTTATTAGTTTAGTATGTGTGAAATTGACTTCAATGAAGCCACAAATTCCTGTCATTTTATTTCTTTTCTTCTGGCACATTTGAAACTTGTGTGACACTGAGGACATGGAGGCGAAGAGGAAACGTGAAAGTGAGGAGGGAGCGTGGAGGAGAAAGTGTGCTCACCAGGTGCTGGAGCTGTCGGGAAGGAGCGGTCGCTCTACGCTGCTGGATGCGAGGAGGAGGTGGTGATGTGGTGAAAGGGGGTGGAGTGGGGGTGGGGTGGGAGTGATGCGAAGGACGGCAGGAGGAAGCAGGGCAAAGGGAGGTGGTGGGAAGGACGTGAGGGAGGGGAGGAGGCAAAATAGAGGAAGGAAAGGAGATTTAATTAAACAAATATACTTCCTAATGGATAAGCATGACGACTTCCTACAGCAACATTCACTCCTTTGTTTTTCTGTTTGCTCCAAGAATGAACCAAACTGCGACCGAGCTGAGGTCTCGCTTTCCCAGAAACAATTCAGCATGCGGTGGTTTTTGGGTCATACTTCCTAAACTGTGATGAGACGGAGCGGGAAAACCTCGATTTTAAGGCAGCGTGCTGCTGAGGGAGACATAGAATACAAAAAGGGAGTAAATGTGGGGATTTACCAGGTCGTTGGAGGGAGCCGGGATGCATGCAGAGGTCACCTGGAACACACAAAGACAGCCACATGTGAAGACAAGTCTGGTTTTCACAGAATTCCACTAAAAAAACAACAACAGTGATGGCAGAAACATCCTCTCTGCTTCCGGATGCTGGCAGGAGATTATTAAAAGCAAACGCTTCCACAGAAAAACAGATAGGAGCTGAAAAGTCAACAAACAAAAAGCAAAGTTCTTAAATAGCAGTGAAAAGTTTTGGTAAATCTGCGTATTTAATTTCTTCTTCCTTTTGATTCATGTCCAGTTTTAAATACAAGTGCAACTCAAAGTGATTTACAGAATAAAAACATAACAGCAACAGGCGACAAATTAAAGTAAACACAATGATAAAATACATTCACTCATAAAAATATAGCTCCACTGACTCCCATGTTAAAGGTCCAACTTTGCAGCAGAATTAAACATATTTACAGCCTGGTACAAAAATCTGCTTTACATTTTACATCCATGACAACTGAATGGGGCTGAATTTCTGAATTGTTTTGGGCAAAAAATTATGATTTCATTTTTGATAGAATTTAGAAGCAGAACATTACATGTCATCCAAACCTGAAGCGTCAGAAATGTAAGAGTGTAATGGGGCTTCATGGATAAACAGAGCTGAGTGTCTTCAGCACAACAGTGAACGTTAATGATTTCTAATTATGTAAGACACCACCTACATGGACAAACTGAACTGTCTGATTAATATGACCTAAACCAGCGTAAAGCAGAACCCTTCATCCCAACAACACGCTCAAGTCTGTGCAATAAAATATTGTGGTCAACAGTATCAAAGGTCTAGCAGAGCCAGGACAGACAGAGGACCACTGCCAGAGGCAATGAGGAGGTCATTTCTATCTTCCTTTGGATATTATGGTCGAGGCAGGACATAGTTAGCTTTAAGCAGCTAGGCTTGGCTAGTCTCTTCACTAACAGAAACAAATAAATACCATAAGAGTCACCATGAATGGAGTGGACAGAGGAGTTGCACCCAACATGGCAGCACCACCACCACACATTCACTTCTACGCAGCACACGACACAAACACCACAACTGTCCTTCAGTGCTTCACTGGCTGTGATTTTAGTTCTCACTGACACAATCAGATGCTGATGATCAGGACATCAAAGACAGTTTCTGAAGGTCACATTCACTCTCATTCACACCTAAACTGAAATAGAAGTTGAGGGAAAATTAAATGTTTTTTTTTTAACTTAACTGACTCAGACAGATTAGCTTTGGCTAAATTGCTTGTTTGTGAAATGTTAGTTTGTTTTTCATTACTGATCCCAGCTTTCTTTCTAAAATATTTAAACTAGAAACTGAAACATAATCAACCAGTGAAAGATAGCAGGGGCTGCAGCCTCTTAGCCTTTGTTAGCTTCATAACACTGAGCATGTCCATGGGGACACCCCCATCTTGATTAAAAATGGCCCTGAGTTTGAAATGGGGGCCATTGTGGAACTTGCAGACAAACCTGAGGGGCCCACTTCGCACCTTTAGCTCACATGTGATCACCTCCCTGGCAGAAAGAGGGATGCGTCTTTCAAATTAATTTAAACAGATATTTCAATGTGGGGACAACAAAACAAATAACTTTTTGATCTGCTTTCAATTATTTGAAAGGGAGACAACGATAATTCTATCTGGATTATGTAGCACCTCAGACTGATCTGATGCCCAGAGCTGGTTTAGAGAAGCTCATCCATCCTTCAACTCCAGCAGACTGACGACTGTGATGCTCTTTTATCTCCAATCAGACACTTCAGCTCATCCAGAACGTCCTACCAAGAACCAAAGGAACTGAACACATTACTGCTGGTCTGAGATCCTTCCACTGGAAACCAGTTACCTCCAGAATAGACTTTAAAGTGTTGTTAGTTTACTGCTCCCTGAATAATCCAGAATCCACCCCTGATCTTCCAGTAGAACATAAACCAGTAGAGCTCTGAGATGTTCAGGCAGCAGTCAGCTGGTAGAAGCTCCAGTTAGGACCAAACCTTCATCTCCTCTGCTGGACATGGATGAATAAAGCTCCTCTGATACCAGATGTTCTCCACCTCCAGACACATTTAAAGTTCAACTGGAAACTCTGCTGTTTTCCTCTTCAGTCTTTCTTTAGTAGGATTTTACTGCTCTGTTCTTACTCTTCTTCTGTTTGTACTGTCCCTTTTCTGTCCAATTATACATTAAAGTATTTTTATTTCATTTTTTGTCTTTTAAATTAATTTATTTCCTCTTAATGCCTTGTAAAGCACTTTGAGTTGCCTTGGTGTATGAAATGTGCTCTACACATTGCCTTATGTAATCAAGACCTTCGTCCTCCGAGGACATCATTTATAATAATTCACATGAATGGACACGTTAAAGCCGTTGAACAGATACAAAAAGCCATCCATCCACGTCCTCTTATCCAGACTTAAGTTGTGGGGGAGACAGCCAGAGGAATGAGGCCAGACCTCCATCCCCCATCACCTCCCCAGCCAGAGGAGAGATAATCTCGAATGTGTTCTGGATCTGCCCTGGGGTCTCCTCCCAGCTGGACTTGTCCAAAACGCCTCCCCGGGGAGGCGTCCAGGAAGAATCCTTACCAGAACCACCTCAACTCTGAGTCTCCTGAACTTCTCACCCCAATCTGTAAGAGTCCCGCCACCCTGCAGAGGAAGCGGATTTCAGCAGCTGTGTTTTTGAAATCTCATTCTTTTGGTCACTACCCACAGTTCATGACCACAGGTGAGGGTGGGAACGTAGACTGACCAATAAACAGAGAGCCTGGTCTTGTTCAGCTCTCTCTTCACCACAGCAGACCAGAATGAGTCTGCATTACCGCAGATGCTGCACCAATCCGCCTGTCAGTTTCCAGCTCCGCCCCTAATCCCCTGCTGAACAGGACCCTGAGATACCTGAGATATCTCCATCACTTGAGACAGGAACTCACTCCCAACCCAGAGAAGGCCTGAGAACTGGGAACCATGGTCTCATTTCTGATTCATTGGTGTCCATCAAAGAAATACCTGCTGCTCTTGTTAAAAGTCACCTGATTCAGGTTTGCACATAGAAGAACTGGCCTGTAACATCACCCACATGCTTTTTTTTAATACTTTTGAAACCTCTACTTCCTCATTCTGTGCACCATGCAAACAGGTAGAGCAAACAGGGTTGGAACTTTATGTCAGTTACTTTTTTCTTGGCCGGTTTAGTTTATGCCAACCTATGATGTCTGTCCAAACACTGAAGCATCCTCACTGAAAGTATCCCTCCTGAAACAACATCCTGTGCAAGTGCTGCCTGAGCTGAGACCAGGAGCTCCGCTGGGACGAGCTTTTGGTCGGTATTTGGGCCTCTTGCAGGCGCCTGCAAGTTTGGTGAGCTGACCAGTGTAGCCTGTGAATTTCAAGCTGACTGACTGCGAATCCCAGTTGACATCCGTTAATTCTCCTTTCAGCCTCTGGCAATGTTCGTTTGTTAAGTGTTAGTCTGGCAAGTCAATTTGGAACAGCCCTTAAACGATCTGAGGCGAAAGTGACTTGACCAGAAGACCCAGATGCTGCAAGAGGCAAATGCTGACGAGTTAGAAACAGTCCTGCCAGTTAGCCATGACCAACAACCAAACGGGATCAAAGATGGCTGCTTCAGGCTGCTTCCAAACCTTTCCAGATTTAAAATCTAGCTATGGAAACCATCATTTTTTTTGTACTTGGCTGCAAAGTTGCGCATTTTAACTTTTGGAGCCAGTCTTAGGCTTGGGACATACTTGCAGTTTGATGATTTTATATAAAGCGTTTATATCGCAATTAAAGAAAGTACCTACAGAAGAGCTTTGTGACAGATCCCTTCTGGTCAACTGTTGGTCTGACCTACACTAGCGCCTCTAGAGTTCAGATGGATATTGCATCTCACATATGCGTTGCATATTTTTTGGAGGACATGCACGACCAACGCTTTTCATGAATGCATGTCAGTCACGAGCAAGTATATTCCAGGCCTTCGTGGTCAGTCGAGGAACTCCAATGTGTCTTGCTACAACATTGGCTTCAAACTGATGTTTGAATGATGGAATGGATTAGAGACCTCCGGGGAAACCACCAAAGGCCTACTGGAAAACCACTTGCTTCATCACATTTTTGCTCCAAATATGTACTCAACAGTCATAAGAGTATCCATAAGTAAATACTATTATCTCCCAAAATGTCAAACTAATATTTTAAGATCAAAAACATCAAAAGTCTGACAGCTTTATTTGGTTCAATGAACCAGCCAGAATTTGATCAACAATCAACTAATAAACTGTCCTTATGTAATAAAAAAACGTGACATTTTAACCTCATATCTCAACCCCAGAAAGTCCACTGACATCGTTTGATGATTAAGATGATGGCGATGTAGAACCATCTAGATGATCTCATAATACCAAGTAAACGCCAGAACAACTCTTGTTTATAAAGTGGTAAGTATGTGAAAAGCCAGAAACGAAAGCAGACAGCTGGAGCAGCGCTGAGACACAAACAAACATCCACAATGACACACTGGATTCCCATGTCTGCTATGAGCCTGAAGGTCAATGAACTGGAACCAGAGGAAGCTGGAGTTCTAATGAAGGAGGCTGAGAGCCACAATCATGCTTACGCAACACACTCATGCATGTGCGTGCACTCACACTTACATGCACGCCCATAGTCCTGCCAAACGGCCCTATTTTGGACTGTTTATTTGGACACAGGAAAAGGGCAAGGGCTTGTCTATATTTCATTGTGCACAAAGGGGAAGCTGCACAGGCCCTGAACCTGGGGGTGTGTCACCACACAGGTTTTTTCTTCCCTTCTCTCTTTAACACGAGGCTCCATCGCTCGCCCATGTTTCTACGTAAGAGTGGACATCAACAGGAAAGCAGAGGAACTGATAAAGAGCTAAATTCAGACAGAACTTGCAGGAAAAGGTCAAGCTTGAACACAGACTGTCAGATGACTAACGGGACTACGTTCCTGACTGAGTCCCTCTGAAATTAATGTCTCTTATCTCTTGTGAAAGGTGCCAAGATCTGATTTTTGTTCACATCAGTGTTTTAAATGTGACATTCTCAGACTCCAGTGTGAACTGGCTACAGCGGTGACCTGACCCGCATGCGCAGAAAGACTGAAGTGACGTCAAATGTGGTCCGTCGGGTGTACGGAAGTACCACAGCTGCAGTGAGCGTGTATGATTTTTTTTTTTTTTTACGTTTCTGTGCAGTGGAAGCCAACAAATTCACAAAGAAATTATTACCAGAAGAAGACTGAGGAAAAGGAGAGTAAAACATTTAGATGTTGTTGTAGTTCAAGCTCCTACCAACGCAGAGTTATGACATCAGTCACATAAAAGAAAAGCACTTTTCTCACCGTAGAAGTGTTACCTGGACTAGTATGACCTGGACTGCCTGGACTAGTATGACCTGGACTACCTGGACTAGCATGACCTGGTCTACCTGGGTTAGTATGACTTGGACTACCTGGGCTAGTATGACCTGGACTATCTTTATTAGTATGACCTGGACTATCTTTATTAGTATGACTTGGACTACCTGGGCTAGTACAATCTGGACTAGTATGAGCTGGACTACCTGGACTGGTATGACCTGGACTACCTGGGCTAGTACAATCTGGACTAGTATGACCTGGACTACCTGGACTAGCATGACCTGGTCTACCTGGGTTAGTATGACCTGGACTATCTTTACTAGTATGACTTGGACTACCTGGGCTCGTACAGTCTGAACTAGTATGACCTGGACTACTTGGGCTCGTACAGTCTGGACTAGTATGACCTGGACTAGCTGGACTAGTATGACCTGGGGACCTGCATTAATTTATAAACTACAATTGGTCAGCACATTGAGGATAAATGAAGTCTGTGTCACTCTAATTTACAGATTTAAATACTGAATGAGTCATCAGGAACTTTTTTGTTAAAGAATTAACATTTAATAACTAAATAGGCTTGTTTGTGCGCAGCTGTGGGGATAATATTGAACTGAATGGATCTGACCACTGACAAGGTTGCCATGGTAACAGTAAACAGAACAGCGACAGCAGGCGAAGGTTTTTTTAGTGAAAACTTTATGCTGTCAGACTGGTGATGAACAATAAAGTTTCTCATCACATGCTGCTTCATATGTCATCATCTCATGGTGTTCCACCGACTCCATCAGTTGTGGGATAAACCATCTCGTCTCCACCTTCCCACAGTCCCCTGAGCTGGTCCCCCCCCGCTTTATTACACTCAAGCCAGTTTTAGGAATTCTGGTGAACTTGTAAACCAAAAACTCAGAACGGTCCTCGTTCATGAAGCTCTTCTTATTCCACTGACATCCCTAATCTCTTCAAACTGACATGAATGATGATAATCTCTATCAGCAAATGCGTCATTCTTGTGCTGGGAGTCCTGTACTTAAACAACAACAATAACTCAATATAAAATGTGTCAATGGAAAATGCAGCTCGACAATGATGGGATCGCCCACTGGTTCCAGTTTCCAGTCCTGAAAGTAGTTTCCAGTAGCTTTAGTTCATGACTCAGGCTTCACCTGAATAGGATCTTTACTGCAGGTTATCCATCTCCCTCTTTTTCACGTTTTAGCTCCAGTTTCCCTCTCTTTCCTCCCTCCGTCCCCCTCTCCCAGTGCCCGGGCGAGGGGCCCTCTGAGGGCCACGGCTGAGCCAGAAACAACACCCCACGCCGTCCAGATTCCAGCTCCTCGGCCAACACTTACTCACAAACTTCCTGCTGGTGGACCTCCACCCATCGCCCCTCTTCTTTTTTCATCCCCCTCTCTGTGTTGTTCTCCCACCTTGTCCTCTCTTTTATCTCTTCATATCTCTCCTTTTTCCTTCTTTTTCCCTGTTAACATGCACTTTCTTGTATGTTTTCTTTCAGGCTGTTTAGTTTTCCTGCTACTTTTCTTCTTCTCCTCCCTTTTCATTATATCACTCCCCCTCGCTGCCTTTTTTTCCTTTTTTTTCTTCTCTCATGCTATTCATCTCCTAATCGCTAACTTTCTTCCTTTAACAGTCATCTCTTAATTCCAATATTTCCTTCCTCTTCCTGCACTTACTTTTTCCTCTTCTTATCGCTTTCTAACAAAATCTTTCCTGTTTGCCACCTCTGAAACTCCGTACTTCCCTTCCACTACAGTTACTAAGATCTTTTCGTTCCGTTCATCCTGCTTTTCCATCTGCACCGGTATGCTTCCTTTTTCATGGTCAGGGTTACGCTCGAGGCTGGTTTCTTCAATCAGGAGTCAGTTATTAAAGAGCCAACTTGCTCTGGTTTAAGGTTTTTCAACAAAATTACAGCCCCTGTTGTGGAAAAGGTTGGAACTCTGCGTAAAATGGAAATAAAAACAAAATATACACGATGGGGAAAGCTCATAAGCCCACATGTTGTTCACAACAGACCTCAAGAGACAAACGTTGGACGATAACAACTGGAGAAACCCTCTCTGATGTCACCAAACGGTTTCTGCAGAGCAAATGTTTCGCAGGTTGATCTAAAGATGGTTAAAGGCTGCTAAGACTGCTAGAGGTCAGGCATCACAGGAGCTACTGCATCCGTCCATCGCTGGCCAGAAGTCCAGTTAGATGGCTCAGCTGGAACAGGCTCCAACCTGCAGCCCTGAATCTTTCAGAACAACCAAGAAGGTTTCAGGGATGAAGGCTATGAAACCATGGATGAGCCTTGGCTGAAGCTGGTCATCTGCCGTCGCTCCTGCAGAGGCGGTTGAAATCGTACTGTGCGACCCCGACATCACCGGGAAGAACTCACAACCTCCTGGGGGTTCCAGACCTCTGCTTTTCTCCGCCACAAGTCCACCAGTTACCACGAACAAAGTAATCTCACAGTCAGTGTCAATCTGACGGGAATATAGCCTGGAGGTGAGGTTCAGCATGTTAATATTCCTTTTGTTTTTGTCCTTACACGTAGCTATTTCCAAATCAGTGGAGATCACTAGTCCTTCAAAACCAGATGTTTAGGTGCCTCCAAAGCCCCCAAGTGCAGCCTGCTGCCACCTAGTCGATACCGTTGTTGATTGTTGTGGTAATTGGATGTTCCATATTGTACAATTTTTAAATCTTCAATGTGCATTTCACTTCAGTTGTTGTAATATTCGTCTTCCTGGTATCTTTTGCTCCACCACTGTTTCTTCTCAGGTGGGCCCAGCTGGTGAAACTCAGAAAGCGCTGACCCTACTCAGCCCTCTTCCCCTGCTCTGGTTTTCCCCTCCGTCTCCTCCTGCCAGTCCTCTGTCATCTTCTCCTGAAAGCGTTTTGTTTTGCTGCAGTGGCCCCAGCTCAGTCTGGCTCTTTGATCCATCAAAACCAGAAGAGGCATTGCAAATGGATAATGCACAGCTCCAGAGCCGTGGGCTCTGAGAGGGATAAGGCAGGGGTGAGCTCGCAGCCTTGGTATGTTATTACTGCGAGGGCAAAGCTTGTGAGACCCCGAGACGCTGAGAGTGTTTGGGAGTAAATCAGTGTATCAGTGAGAGAATACTTTCAAAAAGATGAGATACATTCATGATGCTGGAAAGGGTATACATAAAAACAAAGAACTCTGCACAACCCTGTTGGCATGTCTGGGGTGTTCCAGGTCTGAAAATGAGTCGAATTAGCGACTTCCTCCCTCTAAAGCAGCTGTTTGGAACAGAGCTATAAAGTCGTGGTAAATAAGGGAGTTGTTGTATTTTGACCCAATCATGTCATTAAGATGTCAGCAAACTGCACCAACAAGTCATAAACGTGTCCTTTAATGCTTTTAATTCACTTCTATTTATACACTAAACTGATGCTTTATTGAATTAAGACCCTTCATGGAGCTAACTGAAAGGTGAAAAAAGTCTGCATGTCTTAAATGTCAATCAAATCCACTTAGGTTCATTTGTTTAAGTAAGTCCAGTATATGAACTCATTTCCAACAATTCTTTCCAGCCGTCTTAAAGTTGTTCTCACATATGATGAGTAGTTGTTGGCCAGTTTTCCTTTTACTTTTGGGGCTGAACTAAACTTAAATCATCTCACTTGGGTTTTTGTCTCCTCTTTAAAGACAGATGTTGAGATGGGTGTGAACTCTGGGAAACGCTGTCAGTAAGGGGGTCTGAATGGACCAGAAATATGTTCCTGGGAAAAAGTCTGACTAAATGCTGTTACGGTGAGAGAAGAGAGCAACTGCCTCTGAAAAACCATCTTCAAACCAGTCACAATAACCATTTCAGCATATGTGCTGAAATAGGGTAGAATAAATAATAGAATAGAATAGAAATAATAGACAAATGTCTGTCTGAAATGATGTAAATGACCTTCACAGATTCACATCAGAGTAGAATTAACCAGATTCCTCGTCAGTATGCAAATTATGCTTCATTTGCTGTAACTTGGATAAAGGTAGCACACAGCTGTAAGACCAATTTATGAATAGGCACATTCATTCATGACACCATGACACCTTCTTATAAATCACCCCCTTACTAAAAATCCAGATTCATTATCGGCGCGTATGAGCGTGTCTACATTAGCGAATTCCAACTGATGAACTCACCAAGCTCATTAATTAGCATAAACCCCGCCCAGGGGCCTCAAGTCTTGAAGGTTAGGGTTACCCCGAGTCAAGTCTCGAGTCTAGACAGGCAAGTCCCGAGTCAAGTCTCCAGTCTAGACAGACCCACTATGTGAAAGCGAAGGGTGGAGTGACTTTTGCAGAGGGTTGTTACAGCAGATGCATATTAATTTAGTAGCTACTGGTTTTATTGTATGCTGGTGCTTTCTGACTCAACCCTCCCTGTGTATCTGGTCTTGGGACTGGATACTTTGAGACACAGGGACTGGGGATTGATGGGTCAACCTAAACAGTTAGAGGGTAACCTAGCCATGACACAAACCCAGGTAATAATGCCAACTTTTGAAATCACAAAAAAAGGAGAACTTGTGTCTCCTTGAAGGAATCTAAAACATAAAACATATTTTTTCTTGACCAACATTTGTACTTACAAAGTAATTATTCATCATTTTAATGTCTACCTTTGTGAAAATGCTATCCATATGACACAATGCCTGCTCTGTTTCTGCCCTGGGAACCTTTCTTTCTCACTAACACACAATATAATCACGTAAAATCCCTCTAGAACCATTAAG
This sequence comes from Arrhamphus sclerolepis, assembly GCA_037176975.1. Lineage (NCBI taxonomy): Eukaryota > Metazoa > Chordata > Actinopteri > Beloniformes > Hemiramphidae > Arrhamphus > Arrhamphus sclerolepis. The sequence continues at coordinate 2,276,544 of JBAMYA010000022.1, read as the reverse complement.
CGAAGGCTCCAGTCGTCCCACACCGGCTGGCTTCTTCAAATCTGTTTTCATGGTCTCATAGATGTCTATTTTCTGTTTAGATTTATGAAATGTTGGCCTGTGGGAGGGCAAGCAGTGGCTACTAAGTATGTAGAAAGACCAGTTCAGTGGAAATCAAGCCAGTATTTTGGCTGCTGCTGCTGCAAAAGAAAACCTTTTGAGGAGGTAATAAATATTCTCATGCATAGTCCTAATTACTGTGTAACATACTGCAGAAGGTCACTAGCTGCTGTCATATCACTTAGCGTGGACAATGTCGTTCACTATACAAACACAGCGTGGAGGAGGTTGGCAAGTCATGCTGGACAGGAAATCATTGTGGAGAGCCAAACCAGTGGAGTGACACGGGAGAGCATTTTGGGTTTTACACCACAGGGGAGCAAACTGTGGACAGTCCGCTAACTCTGGAAACTAAATGGCTGCATTGCTACATCAGCCTGTTGCTCAACCTCGCCCCAATGAGAGCTGCTGGTACCAGGAGCAGATGACAGAGATCATTTATGACATGTCTAAATCACACACATGCAGCAAAGCAAACAAACGTGAAGAATATCTGTCATTTCTACCCAAATAAAACACGTTTCCAACACCAAGTGGCTGAGTGAATGCAAGCAAATAAAGACGAGAATGTGGCACGCCACAGAAAACTGGCACTGGCGACTAGCGGCTACGTTCCACAAACAAAAGACTGCCATCAGCTGAGGGTTAAGACAGCACAGATTACAATGGTGAAAGGAAAGAAAAAACACTTCATTTTCTACGGCCTCTGAATTTGTTCTCACCTTTGGTGTTTCACCATCGTACATCAAATTCCAGAGGAAAACCACTTAAATAATGTCATCTTATTTTTGCTATCTGAAGGTGCTTTTTATTTCTCTTGCAGTTAATTTGTAGAATATTCAAACTTACCAGCGGTATGTCTGGATTTCAAGGCTAGCTGATTTTAACTTTAAAAACTGTTTTTCCAAACTAGATCAAGCCAATTCAGGCTTTCACATCAACAATTATGATGGAGGTCAACCTTTTCAAAGTTTCCCTTCCAACAGAAACACAGCTGACCAGTGTGGACAAACGTCACACAGCTGGAAGATGAGAAGCCTCGTAACCAATCAAATTACTGAACCAAACACGTACTGAAGCTAACCAATAGCACTTTAAATTCCTGAGATATCACCTTGATCAAACACCCATGGACACGTAGGTCGACTGCTACAGTTAAATCTACGACATGTCTTTGCGTTTGGCACTTGAAAAAATGAGCCCACTGTGCCAAAATGACCAATCTGAAAGTCCACCGAAAGATTCAAAGGCCTCTCAGAAAAAATATCAGTGTCCTCATCTGTAGGCAAACCTGACAGTCACAACCAGTCCAGACCCTGTGCCCTGATCCCTGGTTACATATGAGTGCCACACTTTATGTAGCATTTCCTTTGATGGTCAGCCTGAGGCCCAACAGTCTCCTCGTTCCTCCAGCTCCCATGAGAGAGCCAATCAAAGAGCACTGATGAAAGCTGCAGAGAATCAGCGCTGAAAGCCGATGCTGGCCGTGACCTTTGGTGCTTTCATCATCACCATCATCTTCAGGGAAGCAGCTCAAGAACAATGAAAAGGGGCCTTTAAAGAGAAATAAAACTCAATCATCACTGAAGCTATGAGAGATTAAAGGAAGTAGCAGACATAAAGAAGAAGCGCATAGGAAGTTCACCAGCTCCTGTGGTTATTATTCCAGTTGGACATGATTTAATAACGAGGATGATATGTTGTAGCTTTATCTCACACACCTGGTTTCTGTCAAGAGTTCAAATTCCACAGAAGCTGTCTGAGAAAATTAAAATCACTCTAAAAAGGAGCCAGAAAATATCTGAAATATTCTATTCTACTGAAAATACAAGGATGACAATCAAAACTGTTTCACCTGCTGACTAAACCTGTTTTATGGGCTGATCTGGCAAACTTCAGGGTGATCTGGCAACCTTAACTTAATGTGAGAGTTGAAAAAACAAATGATCGTTTTGGGGAACCTTTACAAATCACTACAATACAAAGCTGCATTTACAAGTAGCTCTTAAAACTTTATCTTGAAAAACTAAGCCTTCCCCAGAGGCAGTGTCATCATCTCTGGGCTCGGAGGCGTCGCTTATGAACCATCACAGCGGTAACATGAGTTGCGGTCAGATAAATCAATATTCCAAATCTTTTTATTTTCTTTTTTTATTGAAGGAATAGCCGTTGTATGCTCTACAGCGAAGATGAAAAGGAGCATCTAGACTCAGCAGCAAACTGAAAAGCCAGTTTCTTTTTTGGAACGAGGCTGCAACAGCTGCAGTAATGCAGAAAAGCACGCAGAGACTTAAGAGCAACAAACGCTGCCTTCGAGAATGCATCACTTCCTGGGAAAATGGGTTAAAAGAGCTAAAATGTTCCTCCGCTGCAGCCATCTTCTCTGTTCACTACAACGTCTCAGCTCTGCCATCAGTCCTATCAGAGACTCTCTACAAGGACAGACTGATCTGATTGGCTCCCAAAGACTATTGGGCATAATTAATGAGCTCCAACGGATTGTAGCTACAGCACTTAACGGTGCAGAAGGAAAACTGTCTGTTCAGGTTCCTCTGAAAACCGGAGAAGGGCTCTTGACGAAGGGGGCTGACATGCTGAGACCAACAAGTCTAACCTTTTTTAATATATATGTCTGGAAGTCAAACCTGCAGTTGTTTTATGAGTTACCTGCGTGGCTCGGCTGCATGGGACTCCTCTAAATGCACCACACATGTCTAATGCCTCTTAATCATCCCAGGGTGGGCTTCATGAGAAAACCAGAGAGCACCCAGCCTCACTCAGGGGAGCCTGGCCAGCGCTAAGCAGAAACAACACCTGCAGCTTCCAGTGAAGCGTTTACATCCACAGATAATCTGACTTCTACAATTACTTTCCCTGGATTCAAATCCAAGAGAAAATACACTGGTTCATGTCATCTTTTTCACTCCAAGCAGCTGAGATGGAGGCCGACAACCTCGTGGATCACCTGGGTCTCGGTGGTGGAGCTTTTACGACCAGGTGGGATGCAAATTCCCTGCTATGGAGCTCAGGGTTTTCACTACTTCACTTACATACGCATAGATATGGGCATAGAGGAATGCAGATGGAAAACACAAACATGAATGTGCACATGTTGCTCGTGTACTGAGGGTTCTAACGGGCTCGAGGCCAAAGCACAAACATACCACAGCATTCTCATCCAACCATCTCTATCTTCCTCACAAGTCAAACAAACCCTTAAAGTTCGAAGCCAGATAAAAATAAACGGGGGTAAATAAACAAATCAGGAAGACTTGGTTTGTGATGAGCCTGGGAGACATCAACAATGGGAAAAAAAGTATTACAGAGTTGCCTCCATATCTGCCCTCTGTGGTCCAGCTGCATCTGCCATTCATCCTGTCACAGTCACACAATTCCCAAAAGTGCAACGTTTCCTCCTCTTTCTATATTTGCAGCAACCTTCAACATAAACAGCAAAGGGCTTTCAGATTCTGCAGATCACATGTATTGTCTGCTTTTAGGGATTGTCTTCTTTTTGCACGAAACCGCAGATCACAGCAAGACGTCACTGTGGTCGAATCATTATTCTCTCCTTGTGGTTTTCTTCTTCTCTTTTCTTTTCTCTTGGTGCATCATCTTGTTGAGGCCTGTGGAACCAGGCGGTTGGACTGCAACAGAAACGGGGGGGGGGGGGGGGGGGGGGGGGTTGTTGGGGAAAGGGGAAAAAAGCTCCCAAACCTCCCCAGCCTTGTTCTCCCCCTTCCAACCCGTCAAATTTCCCCCGTTTTTCCGT
>JBAMYA010000022.1:2242706-2272573 GCA_037176975.1 Arrhamphus sclerolepis | reverse complement strand
GCAGCTGCTTTAAGGTGGAATAACTGAGGTGGAGAACAGCTGCTTTAAGGTGGAATAACTGAGGTGGAGAGCAGCTGGTTGATGTCAGAAAGTCATTATTTAGAGAACATTTGGAAAAGATTTTACTGCTAAAAGTTAGCTAATTTTTTGTTTTTTTTGGTTGCAGGGTCAGACTACAGGTCGGACACACCCCATCCCACGGTGGCATCCAGTGGACAGGTGCAGGTGAGCACCAGGGTGGTACAACTCTAACCTGACCAAATCAAGGTCCAATCCAGAGCAACCGGACCAAATCGTTCTGGCAAACTTACATTTTCATGGTTCTTCTTGAGGTGGATGAGCTCCTCCTTCAGGGCTTCGATCTCGCTCTCCAGGTTCATGCGGCTCAAGTTGGTGTCGTCGATGAGCTTCCTCAGCCCGACAATGTCGGCCTCCACAGACTGGCGGATAGCCAGCTCAGACTCGAACCTGAAAGAACAAGTCAGGACGTTGAGCGTCCACCAGCAGCTAATGATCCCTTTCTTTAGGTTTAAATGCACCTATAGGGTTGTTATTTGGTCAACACACACACACACACACACACACACTCGTAGCCAGCTGTGTTTGCTCTGACATTCTACTTCATGACACGTCTCCAGTGTCTCTGCCATGATGATGCAACGGCGGTTATTAACAGCTGCAAGACAAACGACTGCCAGCTTAGATCCTGACAGCACGTATTCATCCTACAGCTCGTTCAGCAGTAAAACCAGGTGTGTCCACAGCTGTCTGGCGTGCTGGTGGTTTAGCTTTTTTCTTTTTTTAATGGCGGATGGGGGATCTTACTTCACTCTGAAGTCATCAGCAGCCAGGCGAGCGTTGTCAATGTTCAGAACCAGACGGGCGTTGTCGATGGTGGAGTCAAACACCTAGAACGGATGCAAAGAAGAGCGCTGTTGTCGTCAAAAAGGTCACAATCACTCGCACTTACACATTAGTACCAGAAAACTAACTTCTGCTTCATCCATCTGCCCTAGAATACATAAATAAATAAATAAATAAATAGCTAAATAAATAGCTAAATAAATAAATAAATAGAAGGGTTTTTCCTGATTATGGCACTAACATGCATGTAGACAAGAAGCAGTGACTAAGTAAATGATCAGGCAGAACTGAGAGTTTACAGGTTAAAAAGTAAAACAATGAGTTTATTAAAATCATATCAGATGATAAAACTATTTGACTTGTTTGCATTTGAAAAAACAAAAAAAAAAACAGGAGATGGACGGCGATGTCACCATGCTAATGGGAAGCTAGCTGCTACTTAGCTTAACCGAGCTACTTGGAGCTGGTATAAATCTGTATTTTAGAAAAACAAAAATGGGAAAAATGTCAGAAAACTTTTTTTTTGTCACTTTAGCTAGCTGTGCTAGGCTGCTGCTAGCAGAACGTTTTGTGATCAGTAATTTTCATAAATATGAATCAAAATAAAAAAATTGCAGAACTGGGACAGTATTTTTTATAGTTTCTGCAAAAAATTCTGCTTTTTGTGTTTTGTAACAGTTATGTAAATTAGTTTTACCCAGCACGCCACCCCGAGCAAAGCTGAAAAATTACGCTAGCTCGTAAATTTACGAACATAAAACCAAAAGCATCAGAAATGAAAGCGGAATTTGGATCGTGTCCTGGTGACGGGTTCAGATTCAGATTCAGGAAAACTTTATCCGTCCCCACGAGGAAATCGAGAATGTGCCAGAACAACGACATCAGTGTTGTTGTTTATATAAAATTTAGATAAATGTTGTTTCGTAACTGGACCATGAATGATTCTGTACGTTTAATCGTTTCATCAGTCGTTCTGAAAGTGTTCATTACTCAGCGCCTGAATCGAAGACTCAAGTTGTTTCTCCCCAGTTTTTGAGTTTATTCAGAGCGAACGAAGAAGAATCCTGAATTTAGGGACGCCCCGGACACATCCAGTCCTCCTCCCCCTTTTTCAGGCCTTTAATTTTCAGAGCAGAACGATTCCAGAAAGAAAAGTTGGCTTGTGAGGAGCTTCTGAGTGTCCAGTCAGTCACGCTGAGTTGCAGAATCATTGACAGAAAAACGTCAGCAACCAGACGGCGGCTGTGTTTGCTTTAGCGGTCACGCTACAGATGATAAGACCTGGGACGGCGTCCAGGTGACAAAGTCCGCCGGCCAATCAGTGGCTGCCAGGCAGCTGAGGAGCAGGATCTCCCCCGATACTGTCTGCAGGTGGTTTGTGTGAGGGTGCTAGCGATGATGGCGGCGGTCATGTGACTGCTTTGCATCAGATCCACTTTGCATGCCGCCTGTTTTATGGCCTGGAGTCGAGGCGGAGGAGAACTCCCGAGGGATTTTCTGCATCAACAGTGAGACTTTACTTTACTGGCTGTTGGGATAAACCAAAGTCTACTGTCTAATAAGAACAAACAAAACCTCCTACTTCACTTTGCTTCTGTGTAAAGGTTTTTTTTTATTTTTTATTGTAGGTTCAGAAACCTTTCTGCTGACCTTGATGCAGCTGAAACGCTGACCTGAGAAGGAAACAGACTAGACGGAAACTTCAGAAAAACCCTTCTATAAATCATTATTTAATCAGTTATTTCCAATGTACGTCTTCAGTCTTTTGTAATGCCAGTTTAATTTTCAGCTCCAACACCATTTACTATCAAATATTATACGTCAGTCACTTATAAAACTCAGTTTGGTGCCGTTAGTGAAGAACACGTCAAGGCTGTGATGTACGAGTCTGCGGCTGATCCTCCTCACTTTTGTTTCTCTGTGGTTTCCTGTCTCCGTCAGCCTCAAACATTCCTCCTTCCTACTGTTTCCGGTCCACTAACCCCCGCCCCCCCACCCCCACCCCCACCTCACACACAGACACACTCCAGAATAGCAACAGGAACGGGGCCCAAGGCCCCCCTGCAGGACCAGGAATGTAAAAATCTGCAGTTCTGAGTACAAACAGGACCACATTTGTTCAAAGTCGTTCACTCATCTTGATCAGTTAAGCTGCACCCCCCCCCTCCTCCAGAGTAGCAATAGGAATTGGGCCTAGGATCCCCCTGCAGGTCCAGGACTGTAAAAATCCCGGTTACGCTGCAGAACCCCCCTTCTCTCACCTTCTTCCTCAGGTCATCAATGATGGCCTGGTACTTGCTGTAGTCCCTGAAGTCAGGTCCGCTCTTCTCCAGGGCCTCCTTGATCTTGATCTCCAGCTTGTGGTTGGCCTGCTCCAGGTTCCGGACCGTCTCCAGGTAGTTGGCCAGGCGGTCGTTCAGGTTCTGCATGGCGAACTTCTCGTTGCCCATGATGTCTGCACTGTTGCCGCTCACCTGGACGCTGCTGGAGAAGCCCCCGACCCCGGAGCCCGCTCCCACACCCATGGTCCTGACGCCGGAGGACACGCTGATGCGGGACCCCCCGGCCCCGCCGTGGATGCTGGAGGCCCTGTAGACGGGGGCGGAGGTGCGGGCCACTGATACGCTGGGGCCCCCCCTGCTGCTGCTGCTGGTGGAGGAGCGCACGGAGTAGGCTGTCTGCCGGGAGGTTTTCATCATGGTTGCTGAGTGGCTGAGTCAGGGAGACAGGCGGCGAGTGAGACAGAGAGGAGCAGCCTGAAACTGGAGCTCACAGACAAAGTAGGAGGAAAGCAGCAGCTTTGTAACTATTTAAACCTTGTGGGCCTGTGGGTCCGCCCCCCAGACCACTCCCCCTCCCAGTGTCACCTCCCATTTCTGCTTACAGGATGCCTTTATTCCTCCCAGACTCCCTAAACTGGTGTGGAAACTTCAATGACTTGTAGATTCTGGAGATCTGATATTTTTCTTTCAGAGTTGGAGTAACCCCTCTCTCCTTTATTTAATCAGTTATTTCCAAGAATAACCCTAAAGCAACGATGTTTTAGAATCAAAAGTAACACAGCAGTTTAGTGTCGGACTCTTTCATGAAGCACATTTCACTTTTAAAGCACCATTTTCAACATCTGCAACACAAAGTGGCTTCAAGGACAAAGACCAAATAAAAGAGATGAAACCAGAAAAGGTCTCCTGAACTCACCAGAAAAAAATGCTCGGAATTATATATTTAAAGAATTATTTGGAAACAAAGAATTTAATATTTTTTCATAAAAATATAAAACATGTAAAATAAAAAAAACATTTGAAAATCTAAATATAATTTGAAATAAAATGATTTTATATATTTATTTTATTTTTAAAATATTTTTATAATGTTTACTTTATTATATTTTTATTCTAAATATTTTAAATAGTTTTAAAATAATTTTTAATTTTTGAAATATCTGGTCTTAATTACAATAATTCATTGTAATTCATTTTCAAAGAAATCAAATGAAATGTTATTTTTATTAAAATAAAACTGACTTTAGAAACCACAGAACACCGTTAGATTTTACTTAAAAAACAAAAAAACTCTTAAGAAAAGAGAAGTTTTTAAAAAAGCTGAGAGAAGAGGATTTTTGACATATTCTTCAGATCGCTGAGGTTTCTTTTCTTTTTTCTTTAAATGATTAGACGAAAGTAAACACCCACATTCAGCTGACTCACATAATTCCAGCAAATTTTGCTGAAAAGATTTAATGAGCATCTTTAGTCACGGTGGGCGGGTTCACGTCAGGTCACACCTGGATGACGGCGACGTGTCGATCCTCTGAGGCCATTTCAGAAAAGAAGAAGTTTGTCGTTTGCATCATCTGGAAACCGAGGCGTGATTGACAGGTTGGGACATAGTTAAAGGTTTACGACACATTTCTGTCTGCTCAGTTTGAACGCCCCCTTTCGTAAGTTTTAACCAACCTGGACCAGAGGAGGTCAGTTCAGTAAATGCGTCTTTGAAGTGTTGTACAATTCCAGATGTGTTTGTTATCAGTCCTGTGGAACCGGATGCGTCTCTGATTGCCTCCCGTAAAGGATGTGGCCAAACAAAAGAACAATTCCACAGCCTGCTCAGCAGATACCAGCAAACAATGAATTTCTACGCATATTTCAGACACACACACACACACACACACATACACGCACACACACACCCCTCCTGGATTTTTAACACGAGAACATTCCTCAGAGACACACTTAACTACTTCACTAAAAAATGAGGACTAAACTTTTTTTCCTTTCTGGCTTCTCAACAGCAGAGTAACACAGGAGGGTGTGTGTTACCAAATAACCACCTGTCATCTCAGATTAAAATCCAGTTGCTCAACAGTAAAAAAAGCAAAAAACAAAAGCATTTCTCATTGGGAAGTCAGACGGTGTCTCACCCTGACGCCCGACTTGGTTCTGGTTTGCAGGATCGTAAAACCTTGTGATGAAACAGCCCTTAAAGGGTAATTGAGAAGACAGAGGAAAGTGAATGAATTATTGATTCTCTTATCCTCATAGGACGATCCCTCTGACCAGTCCAGCTCCAGAACCAGCACTCGGGCAGTTGTGATGGAGCCAGTCCAGTCCAGAACCAGTTCAACTTTGGAACATTTTTAAGAACTGATTTGATTTTCCATATACAGGCAGAATCGCATCTAAAACATGCTTTTACACCATTAAAACCCTTCTAATGGGGTTAGAACTCTCAGTTTCTACCGAGGACCCATGGATCCACATGAGTGCTAAAACATGCAGTTCCTCAAATCACCACTAGGGTTAAACTGCTGTTGGCAGCAGAGCAAAGGGATGTTTGGTTCACAGGCAGAAAGCCCCGGCTCATTTTGCCTGGTTTGGACAGGCTATGTGCCACGGAGGCTCAAAGCTCAGGAGCTTTGGCCTGCTTCATTGATGACCACCAGGTCTTGGTATTAGACATAATCTGGCCTACATTTAGCAAATTGGTTGCTTGTATTGTATGAGGCCACATGTGCCCCCAAGACAGCTTTGAGAGGGTTAAGGTAAGTGTTGAGAGGGCCTGGAACGGCCCAGAAACCCAAAGAAAATACAGATTTGGTTCATGTTTGTGGAGAAAAGCCTGACTTCAGGTACGTACACTCATCATGAGTCAACACCTTCAGTCAAGGCCAGATGTGGAGACCAAACACTTGCTGGTTTCTGGGGCACACAGACCCTCCTCTACAGAGGCGTTTCAGGCCCATGGGCCCACTCTTCCTTTCATTAGTTTCTTTTGCGTTAGATCAACACAGATGAGGCTTCACAACAGCAACCAGAGTTTTGGTTGGTCATGATAGTCCTGTTGAGGTGGATGGAGACAGAAAACTAAAAGATGAGAAGGCGTGAGACACCCTGAAGTCAGATAAAACCAGCACCAGAAATGGTCTTTTTATGGGTATATATTTTGTCTGCTCTTCTTGGCCTCCATGCCAGGTAGAGGAAGATTAAGATGTCCTGCTAATGACACGTAAAGCAGATCTCGTCAAGATAAGTGATGGAGATAATCGCTGTTGCATTCCAGCATCAAATCGAACCATCAGTTTTCTGCTCCACCGAACATCAATGAGAACTCGTCTGACATTAGACATTACAACATCCTCTGTCGCAAGTTTAGGCTTCAACAAGTCAGTTCTGGCTCGGTGTCAAGAATGTCTTTCTGTTATTGCCGTGGTAGTCATCACCCCCCCCACCCCCCCACCCCCCACCCACTAATCTGTGCTTACCAGAGTTGGTCTGAGAGTGTTCTGGGGTTTTTTTGTCCCCATCCACATCGGATTATGAGTCAGCTCAAGTTTCATCTCAGGGTCTCAGAGCTGTGGTTACTGAAGTTCATTTTAAAAGTATTGCAAATTTTAAAAGGCAGGTTGTTTATTTACTGTAATACGTTGCTTAGTAATAACGATTAGCATTAGGTGATCGTGAAGTTCTGAAGTGGGTTTTAAGGAAAGTAATGTGAACTTAATGGTCAGGTATTCAAAATGAAAAAGGTAACTAATTAGAAATGGTTAAAATCCACTCTGCAATTTAATGATTTTATTAATGTTTTCTGATAATAAAGTGATAAAGTGGCAACATTTTGTTTCTTATTGTAAATTGTTACCAGATAAACAGCTGAGAGACAAGATAACATCTGAGGATAAATGTCTCAGCTCTGCTTCCGTCTTCCAGACTGTTTAATAATTAAATCGGCTGAGAGAGTCACAAGACTGTCACACCTACGTGCTATCAAAGTGATATTCACCTATAAAGTTATCACCTTTCTGTTTAGTTAGCACTCTGTTGGGCTTGGTGTTGGGAATGATTGCGTTAGCCGAGCATCGACTCCTGGGCGTCTGATTGTGGGGGTTGAAACTCTTCTGTTCTGAAAAAAACTGGTCAACGCTGGCTGGATCAGCTCAGTGGAACTGTGGAAGCAGTTGTTCAGCCAGAGCATCTTTTCTTTGGCCTCAGCAGCCAGAACACCCACAGAAAGTGTTAAATCAGGACCGGCCTGAAAGAAGGAGCGCACCATAACTGAGGAGTCGCAGCCAAGGAACAGTCCAGTATCTGACCCCTGGGTCAGGAGCTGACGGAGTCCTTGGCAGCTTATCACTTCAGTCATTCATTTGGAGGATAAAAAGATGAATTCAGAGGAGCTTCTTGTGAAATTCCTACTTAAACAAGAGTCTGAGTCTCTGCAAAGTTATTGTATGACAGGAATTGTCTCTGTCATACCTAAAGATGCCACTGTGAAATGATAGCGGCATCCAATGACTCACCAGACAGAAAACCAGCTGTGTGCATACATCTCCCAGGTGTGGAACTTTCCAACCAGGTGGCGTTGACGATCCAGACCCTTCTGAGTCACTGATGCGACACAATTCAGAGAGCTGATACCAGGAAAGGTCTGCCTCACTGTTCCAGGGCATGTTTGGGACAAAGACAAAAGCTGATTCCTCATCGGGGAGGTATTTTTCACTGTGTGCTGACTTTTAAAGGAAAGTTTTCTGCTGTAGAGGCAGAAGTAAAGGGCTACATCCGGCTTGTTCAACTGAGGGGTTCCAAACATGCAGTACCTTTAAGGGCCACTAGGCTCCAAAAGTGAGTCAACTTTGAATTGGAGCCCTTTATTTTATTCTTAGGAGACTAATTTGTGAAATCAAGAGATAATAGACAGCATGTTACAGTGTACACTGAAATGTGGCTACAACAAAAGTAAATCTGAGCGTATGGCTCTAAAGGCAGCGTCATTAGCAGGTTGTTGCTATGGTGCTAATGCACCAATGACTCTAAAGTTAGTGTTGCCGTAGTGATGTGTGTGTGTGTGTGCTTTGAGAAGAAAAGAAATAAAATCATGAAAAGTGTCTTTCTTTGTTTGAGTTGCACATTTTTGCACTGACGTTTACATTATTTCATGGTGCGTTCCTATTGGTTGGTTAGCTGACAGAGATCGTAGAGGCAGCGACAGGCCGTCACTCTCCGAGATGATTCCTACAAACTTCTGCTGATATCTGTCACAGCTCGTCTTTGGTCCCAAGATGGTGGTTCTAGCTTTTGTCTTTTCTCCTGTCTCATTGATAAAGCTGCTTGCTGGACCATTACTTGTGCTAACAGGCTGCTACGTTCGACTCTGGATTGACCTGAAAGGGTTCGGGGGTCTCAGGAGTGAAGGCCGTTGAAGAAGCCAGCAGCTGAGCTGGCCGTGTCCAGGTTCAAGGTGTCTTTATTGTCCTCAAACGGCAATTTGTTTTCCAGCTGAGCAGTACCCAGTATGGCAGTATATACATTCAACACATAAGAGGACTAGCCATTAGCAGAGGTTTGGGGTACAACCCCGGTGGCTGGAAGTGTAGCAGGTCTGTACAGCTGACAGTTGGTGGCTGTAGTGTCGTAGTGGAGGATCTGCCAAAGGTGCAGTGGAGCCCGTACACCCCCCCCCCCCTCCACCCCCCCAGGTTTGTGTTTCTGCCCCATAGACGTTATGAACATTAATCTTTGAGACCATCATTCCAGACTCCTGCTGGTGGAAACACAGCTGAGTATAAATATAATGTATATCTCACCTGTACACCAGCTGAAGGCGACTGGGGACCAAGCTAGCAAACACTTGGGCTGCTGCTGCCTTCACTCCTGGCTCTTTCAAGGCCAACATGATTAGATAGCGAAGAATGTTTGGCTCCAAGCTTAGTACTTATCTGCAGTCTTCTTTGTCCAAAACTTGGCTTTGACTGTTGGCTCAGGGTGAATGTGGCCACATCTCCATTTCTTTTTAGCCTTTAGGCTATGCCTGGCCCTGAAAAACCAGCTCATGAAATTTGGGCGTCAAACAGAAGACAAGGCAAGAGAACTTCATATGAAGAGGACATTGTCTGAAGACGGTGTAAATTTAGTCAAGACATGAATGTTTTTGTGAAGTAAATGATAATTAAAGATCTTCCAGCTGTCCACACAGTAAATCTGGGTGTTGTCTTCGCTGAGAGGCCTTTGGTTTGAGAGGTGTGGACAAATCCACAGGCAACAATGGAGGTCAGGGGTCTCTGGTCTGCTTATCGTCAGGTCAGATGGTGGGTATGTGGTCTTCAGGGTGGAGAGCTGGAAAAAAAGAAGCAACAAGTATGTGCTGGGTGTTATATCCCAGTAAATATCGTGGAATAGCGTAAATGAGGATGAGAGTCACTTAAATATGACGGACAAACAATGTGCATTTTATATTGATAAAATAAAAATATTCCTGGTCGTGACTCGTTTGTGGTCTTCTCAAACGCCCTTAGGTTGAAAGTCTTGCATAGCTGACGCAGATACCTCCCAGAAAGGCTTCCTTACATGTTTAGGCACCGTGTGCTTTTCAAAATGGACATTTTTACTGTTTATGTTTCAGGTTTAGACTTTAACGAGTATTTTAGTCCTTCATATTCAATCAAAGTAATTCAATTGTTTCCTTGTTTCTTTTTTGTTTTTTTTTGGCTTTGCCTTCCTTTCAGCTTTAACAGAGCGGGGTCCAGGTGTTCAAATCAATCAACTCCGCTGTCTTAATTCATTGATCCCATTTAATGTAATGCAGTTATTTTCCAATAACATGTAATCTATTGATAATCTATTGATACTCCACTTCATTCCAATTCTATTTTACATTTAAAGAAAGAATCTTCTCTTTGATTCAGCAGCCAGTCCTGAACATGAGAAATGTGTTTGAAGCTGAATGAGGACCCAGAAAGAGTTTTAAATAAAACCAAGAACATGAAAATGAAACTTAGACAAAGCAGCTGCCCTGACAGTCGCTGACATTTATATATATATAAGTGGTGTGGTTCTATACGATTGTAGAACCACACCACTTATATATATAGAAAAAGTACCAAACGTTGTCTTGTCTTTTTTGATCCAGGTATAATTCATAATACTATATACATATACTATATATACTATATACTATATACTAACGACGTCCAGGATACAAAACAACACATTTTCAAAATAAAACACAAAGTTACTTTGACTACGACGGAGAACACGGAAATCCAAAGACTGAATGACACATTTGCAGCTCGACCAAAAACCACAGACATCAGTTCATATAAAAACCTCCAAGAGTGAAATGTAAAACATTTTACTTAAACGTCCCTTTCTAACATCACTATAACGTCCATACGCATGGATCCATGTCCTCATCGTTTTGAAAATGAACACTGAAACACATTTCAAATCTCTCTCTCTCTGTCTCTCTCTCTCTCTCTCTCTCGGCCAGATGACATTTGCTAGCTGTGACCTCCATAAACCTCTACAACTCGCAACTGTATTTCAAATAGACTGAATATTTTTGGTGTTTTTTGTGAAATCCTTGCACAATCCTCTGCAGCTACAGTGGTTAAACAAAGCTGCTGGTCAGCTGACTATCCTGCTTTTTCCTCCTTTCACCTCCTCTTTACCTGCGTTTGCTGCCAACAGGAGTAAAACATGAACACCAAATAGAGTTTAAAGTTTAATCAGAGGTTTAAAATGAGCCATATAGTTGTGATGCTGTTCCATTTGAATACCAGCTGGTTGTGGGCATGTGCAGTTATGTAAGGTCACTCTGAACTTTGAAAATAAAAGGAAATCCCCTGTCCTCCTGTTAAAATGAGTTCTTCCTCGACCCATTTATGCTCGAGATTTGAATGGAAATCTATTGTTCCCTTTAGCTTGGCAGCTTTTTATGAATTAGCATCTTATGAACACACTTATTTTACTCCACTGACAAAGAACTCACTGAATTATAAGTGGATTAAAAAGACTTGGATTTATTTGGAATTACAGATGAAGGCTTATTGTCATCGGAAAATATCAACACGCCCAATATCGATATCGCAAAGCAGAAGAAAGAAAAAAATGGTTATTTTCCAGGTGCAATGCATTCACACTCTGAGTTTTACAGTCTTACAGGTTAATTCCAGTCACAGTTCTGTCTTTCATAACAGCAGAAGAGTCAATATCGTATTTAACCAACCGAATTTCCTACCAGGGTCACTTTTAGCTGCTGAGCCAAAAGACATTAGGGCCATGCATTGAAGTTTATGATATACCATCCATCCATCCATCATCTATACCCGCTATGTCCTGTGCAGGGTCTCGGGGGTCTGCTGGAGCCTATCCCAGTGCACTTCGGGCCAAAGGCAGGGGTCCACCTGGACAGGTCTCCAGTCCATCGCAGGGCCACATGTAGACATACAACCATTCGCACTCCCACGCACACCCAGGGACAATCTAGGAACACCAATCAACCTAACGAGCATGTCTTTGGACTGTGGGAGGAAGCCGGAGAACCAGGTGAGAACCCACGCAAGCACAGGGAGAACATGCAAACTCCACACAGAAAGGCCCCTGTGGAGGCTGGAACCAGGAACCTTCTTGCTGTGAGGAAACAGTGCTGACCACCAAGACACCGTGCTGCCCATTATCCATTATCTCAATTCTCATTGCGTGTTTTTCTGAATATCCTTCAGCCTTTCTTACACAGTATTTTATCGGATCCAGTTGGATTGTATCTTGAGATGACTTTTGTTTTAAACTGGCGCTAAATGAAGAGAACCGAGCAGAATTTCCAGTTCCTCAACTCATTCTGTTTGGTACTTGAATAGATACTAAAAGCTCATGTGTGGGGTGTTTTGTGCTAAAGTAGCTTGACTGAAGACGAGCGTGTTCACAGCTCAGAGCAGTCAGAGTCAGATCGATGTCCATTGTCCCCGAGCGTCGCCGGCTTCATGCCTCTTATCTCACCACACTGGCAGATGTTCTGCCAAACATTTGCATCTGAACCGCGTCTTTCGTTCTCCGATAAACTGGAAACAGCGTCCCAGTGTCACGACAAAGTCTGTTTTTGACTTGAACACTCACGATGTGAGCGTTCTCTCGGTGCGTCGTTAGCATCACAGCGCCAAACCAGGTAGAATCATGGACGTCCACGAGCGACAGACTTGAGCAGACTAGTGTGGAGGCGGATTTCCAACAGTCGGTGCTTTCTGTCATGACTTCTAAACTGGAGGTGGGCTGATAATGGAAAGTCTCGAGTCAAGTCATGAATCAAGACAGGCAAGTCCTGAGTGAAGTCAGAGACTCCAAATCTCAAGTCCATCCAAGTCCTTTTAACAAAGGTGTGAGAGAGAGAGAGAGAGAGACAGAGACAGAGACAGAGAGACATACAGTTATTCATTTTGTAAATCCAGTATTATCTGGACTACCTACTTCAATGTATGTGTGTGTGTGTGTGTGTCTTTTTTTCCATGCTTTTCTGACTTACTTTTATTGTTACCTTATTTGTAAATTTATTATGACTTTGGCAAAATTGCTGATCTACATTCATGCCAATAAACTGAATTTGAAATTGAAAGTCTGCTGGTTAAATCGTGATGGTTGAAGCTGATTGATTTGTGCTCATTTTTTTAAATAACATGTTCACTTTTGGGTTTTTGGTAAAATATCAAGTGTTTTCATGACAGCAGTAACCAAGTCCAACTCAGGTCACTGGTGTAAAAGTGAAAGTCGAGTTGTGAGTCTTTTTACATTTTTCAAGTCTAAAGTCATTGAATTAACGACTCAGGTCCAAGTCATGTGACTCGTGAGCTCACACCTCATAATTTTGTTTGGTTTAAATCAGATGCTGTTCTCATTTGAAGTTTGAAGTGGACTAAATGTCAAGTTGATGCTGAAAAGTAAAAAAAGTAAACAAGACTGATACATGGTACGCTGAAGACGCTGAAGGAGACAACATCTCTATAATGTCAAGACGGCTCCAGACATGGAGATACGTGAGAGTGGACAGGCTGGAGCCTCCGGGTGGGTGAGGTCGAGAACCCAGCTAGGTGGTTCACTGCAGAAAGATAAATTAAGCTGTAATCAGGACTGGTCACGCAGGTCTAGACGATGTGATGTAGCCATTCTTCTTCATGAGGGAGGTGTGACGACCCTCTGGGCTATAATCTCATTAACCCACCTGGTCTGGCTCCAAAGGTGGAGATTGTTGTGGCTTCAGGCCACGGGAGCAAGAAACAAAAGCATTTATTTTGCCCAACCCTCCACTGTCTTGATGATAACTGAATGTTTTCTCTGAATGACGAGGCTCTGTTGAGAAATCCACTTCATCAGTGCATGAATGTGGAAAGCAGAGAATGCTGATCTT
This sequence comes from Arrhamphus sclerolepis, assembly GCA_037176975.1. Taxonomy (NCBI): domain Eukaryota; kingdom Metazoa; phylum Chordata; class Actinopteri; order Beloniformes; family Hemiramphidae; genus Arrhamphus; species Arrhamphus sclerolepis. Next base: position 2,259,040 of record JBAMYA010000022.1, on the reverse strand, counting down.
TGCTTAGACTTGATTTTTTTTGTCAGCAGTCAGTAATCCTGGGTGTAGAGTGATTCATGTTAGATTTTATAAAAGTTAGATTGATTTTGCTACCTCAAATTAAGTCCTACAACGTGTCCAGCTAACATTTCTATGTAGGAAAATAGAACTGAAATATTAATGCACTGTCCCGGATGTGGCCCAGATGAACGGGCAAGTTCCCTAAACTGGAACCCAAGTGGGCAATTTATATCTGACCAGAATGGAACCAGTGAACGATCTGACATGGGACCGCATTTTTCAGGCCATGGCCCTACATATTTGTTTCTTCTAATTTTGGGCAATGCCAAAGAACATAGTTGATGTTGGAGCTTCAACATCAAGCAAGAAAGTCCAATAGTGAATAAATAAATAAAATCCAGAGACAGTTACTGCAATAACGTGGTAGAGTTAGGGGAACTTGTGGGGACTCTGACCGGCTCTTTGATGGTAACCATGAAGCTTATGACACCCCTAATTTACTTATTCCAAATCTAAAGTCCTTTAGATATGTAAACTTTTACATTAAGCTTAGATTGTCTGACTCAGCATGGCACTGTACTGAGCAACGTTTTGAAAAATGCCAAATATTCCCCAAAAGAACAGTCATATTAGGAATAAATTCAGTCTTCCGATTACATCACCACCACACCACCATCTTATTACACTGCAATATGACCTGCATCCTGGAGCTCACATGAATGTTATTTTTGCACTTTTCACCTACCTAAATATTTTTTTTGCAAACCAATCACACTCTGCAATTTGGCTGTTTGGTCTCTAACCTCACCAGAGACTTGTCTGAGAAGACCTGATAGAAACTGGGCAGAATTCCCAATCCCAGTTAGCGTGTCTGGCACCAGATTCTCCAGGACGCCTCCGATCTCCGAACCCTGACTGCTCAGAGTCTTTTTGGGTCCACAAGGAGGATCTGCTCAATGTTAAGCAGGTGCTCATAATGTTATGTTATGTTATGTTATGTTATATTATATTATGTTATGTTGTTTCAGTGTAGTTTGATTATGTAAGAAAATACATCAGTTAAGGGCAGATGCTGGAGGTGATTTATGTGGAAGCGTGTGGGAGTATGTTGGGAAATAAAAGATATTTCACAAAGGAACACTGATTAATGTGCAGGATGTTGTTCTGCACTGCTAAAAGTGAAGTTATGTGACTTTACTGTAAGTGAGAACATGACTTATTTTCGTGTGACTGCCAACTCCATGCTTCAAGGATTTGAGACGTTCCTGCAGGAAAAGGTCATGAAGGGAGTGTCAGTTCTTGGTAAGCTATAGGGTGGAGGTATATTTATCATAGATGAACACTGAGTGAGCATTCAGGGTGTAGTAAGAAAACAACAAGGCAAGCCCAGATGTGACACCTCAGTCAACCAGAAGACATTATTTCGCACACAGATGCTAATAACAAATGCTCAGTAAGTGAGTCTCTTTCACTCTCTGACTTACTGTCTTTCATACATTCAAACATTCTTAACCAATGTGTCTCCTCCTTTTCCCATCGCAGCCCACATTCCCACTCTGTAATTGCTCCCAGAATGCCTCCCTGTGACGCACGACCCTCCAGACAGTTCCAACTGCGTCCTGGCTGTGTTACCATGGTGACGGGAAACAAATTTGCAGAATTCACTTTGGAAAAAGTGCTCCTCTCAGCCCTTTCTTTCCCTCTTTGTGCGGCCCTCGCTGGATATGCACGATGTGCCCTGAGTAGAAGCCTCTTGGCAAATGCCTGGTGGACTTGTCACACCACATTTCACAAGCGTGTGCAAGAACACAGTGCAGTAGCGCGGGTCCAGTTCTTCAGAACCAGCCCTCCCTACGCGTCTGAGCAGCTGGACTGCATGTTTTCAGACACAATGGATTCATTTGACTGGACAGGCTGCACAGTGTGAAAGAAAAAGAAGTTCTCCAAAGAGCTCTCAGTCCCTTTCAGTGATCAAAAAGAATAAAAAAAAAAAAAAGAGAAGAAGAATGAACACTGTCTGGGCTTGAAGACAAAGAATTGTGTATTGATTGAGATGTGAAGCTGACAAATGTTCCTGTCCAGAGTGCACGCTGGACAGTTTCAGATTGTTCTTCATGTTCAGTTTGAGCAGGTTTTGTAATAAGAAATAGAACATGAATCAACAGTTGACATTGTGTAGACAGATGTTACGTAAACTTGAATCTCTGACTAATCAGTTTGTCTTGCTTGGATTTTTCTTTTTTTTTTTTTGTAAGGGAAATGATGACGCAGTCAAACCATTTATAGTCACCACGAGTCCAGCAGTGGAGTAAATCCCATCAGTGTTGATTTTGTAAATCATCATCCCTTTGAGTTGAGAACCTTTTAAGGCAGACGTGTCAAAACTCTTAATTCATCCTGCGGCGACTTTTGTTCTAAAATAGCTGCCTCACAAAATATGTGACCTTTATCATATAATTGAGACAATTAAACTAAAATATTTTTTTTTCCAATCACAATTTTTTAAAAGCACATTTTGTCATAAAATTGCAAATTTTAAAAGAGACTTTTTTCCCACCAACCAAAGCTTCTTTTTTTTTTTATCATAGTCACAAAAGTCACAAAATTGTGATTTTTTTAATTGTGATTTTTCTGTTAGAAAATACACATTTTTGCAACAGTTGTAAAATTCCAAACTTTTACATCATTTCAACTTTTTGTCCGAAAGTAATGAATTTTTTTGTAAAAGTAGTTAATTTTACAAAGACTAAAACTAGCAACTGTTTGCTTTCAAATCCTTCTCAAACATTGGCTAAATCATGACTTACTGAGATAAACCAGCTGCTCACCACCTCCGTTATTCCACTCTTTCATGCCAGTGCTGAATCAAACGGACAGTCACCTTGAAAGTTGGACATGTGTTTCAAAGAAAATGGAAAACCTCAAAAGATAACACAGCAACAGGTTTAAAAAGCGGGTGAACGTCTTGGAATGAACTGGCTTTCCGCCAGAGAAAGTGGTCCTATCTTCATCTCAGTCTCAGTTACAGACTTAGATGAAAGGAATGAGTGTGTTTAAGCTGATAACACATCAGCAATTATGATGTCTTAAGTCTCTTTTAAACACACCCATTAAACATTAACAGTGCTGGAGTCAAAAACAAGTGAACCCAAAGGCTCGTTGATTCAAAAAGAGTTAACTGGAGTCATTAATCTTTGCACCTGTCATCTCGTAGTAAAATGAGTTTGAGGGTTGGTTTAGGGATGGTTTCTTTGACAAAAAACACTCAAACAGCCTTAAAAAAAATAGCTGTAGATACATTCAAGAGTAGGTGATCTCAAAGTGTTTAGACGCCATCAGACTACATTTAGACAGGCTGTCTAGAAACGGAGACAGTTTAGTGCTGTGGTACTCTTCCTTGTAGTGGACGTCCAGCAGAATGCTCAAAAAAGAAAAGAAGAAGACATCAGTAACCGATAAAGGCTTGAAAACATCACTGTTCATGTTAGTGAAGAGGTATCCATTAGGATCTTTGGATATCCAGAAATTATCCAGAAGTTTGTGACGTGGATGCTGGACCTTACTGTCATTTCACAAGATTTACGACACATCTCCATGGTAATGTCAGGGTGTCTCTATAGTAGGACACTGACCCCAGGCATGTAAATAAATCCACCACAGAATGGCTTCAGGAAAAGGAAGTCCACCTTTTGGAGTGGTCCAATCAAAGCTGAGGCCTTCACCCCCTTGAGATGCTGTAGAATGACCTTAAAAGAGCTGCTCACACCAGACATCCTTCGATGCTTCTCAGCTGAAGTAATTCTGGAAAGAAAAACGGTTTAAATTCCACCCAAACACCGTTCAGCTCTCATCCACATACACTGAAGATGCTGAAGTCATTGCTGCAGCAGGAGGTTTGACCAGCAAATAACCCCAAAGGTTTCACTCACTGTTTCCTCTAGCACTGTGTTTGCTGAAGCCTTTTCCCTTTTTTTAGGGGTCACTGGGTCACCACTGCAGATCATCACATTGTATGTACTGATTTGGCGTAGGTTGAGCCTTTCCCAACACAACATTCCCCTTTGATCAGGTTTGGGATTGGCACTATCCCAATGAGGACATTGGCCTGTGGCCACTCCTTGACTGGGGTTATGAGGACATTGTGGGGTTCAGTGTCCTGTCCAGGGTCTGGGCTGGACATCAGCCTGGTGAGGGGCAACCAACCCTACCCACTCAGCTTAATTCATTTTGTGACAGAGATGAGGATCCAGTCACGTTTTCTTTGTCGAATTAATGCAAAAAAGAAAAAAACAGTTACTTCCGAGTGGTTCATTCATACTCTTTATTTTTCCCACCATTTGTCTCCTTGATTGTACTGTTTTGACTTACACTTCTGGGCTGACATTCTCAAAACGGACTCAAAGAGACTAATTACTACTTTCCATTGATTGCACCAGTTTCCAAAGCCTGTATTTATATCTGCTCCATCCGCTAACGGCTTTTTGAAAGCTGTGTCTATTTCAGGTGCAGTGGCTGACTCATTCCTCCCATGGACTGTAATTACTTTTTGGCTGACCAGCTCCCATCTCACAGATCGTACAGTTAATGACTCATGCAGGCAGGGAGGCGGCTTCAGGGAAATCCCACTAGAAAGTGGGTATCCCCATACGAAGGGAAACACTATACGTCCTCCCCCAACACGCGCTGCTCTCAAACACCAACAATAGTTCAGCCATATGAACATCTGCAGTCCATTAAATTTTCCTTCAGCTTTCCTCTCCCTTGCTCTCCTCTTTTCCATACTTTTTTTCCCCCATGCCACACTGTAGTGGGGGGTTAACGGTTTTTACTTGCAAATGGCGGGGAAAGCACCAGTTTTTATTTCTGCCTTACTCTTTTTTCTGTTTTTTTTTTTTTTTTTTTTTGAAGAAATCCTATTGAGTGAAAGACTGAGATGCTATTCTTTTTGTTAGCACTGTAATTTACATGCAAACTGTTTATACTGTGTATGAACACCAAAAAACCCACGTGAGAGAGTAGGATGTTGTATTTTTTTTCTCTATTTTTGCCATTGTGATTTACACGCAAACTGTTTAAGTTGCATCCGGACCTCAAGAGACCCACGTAGTGTGAGATGTTTTTTTCTCTGTTGTTTGTTGCTGTTGTAATTTACAGGCAAACTGTTTGAACTGTGTACATGCAGATGCCGATGTATCCGGTTGAGTGACAGTGAAGTGACAAGAGGCTGAAAAATTGCTGTCAAAAACAGCAAGAGCCAGTTGGAGGAGTTGATAAATATCACACATATTCACGAGCTGCGGCATATCAGTATGAAAATGCAAAAAGACAATTTGCAACCACCTCAGTACCTCTCTGTTGGAGCTGATGTCTGGTCTTGAAGGAATCCATCTGTCTGGCAGCCATATGTTGGCATGTGGGGAAGTCAGCCAGTAGACCATGCGCTGACCTTTGGCAAGTTCAGCCCCTCCTCGGGCTCTCTGCTGCTATGGTGATTCCTTGTGGGTTGCTAAAATTCCACAGCTTTGTAATTGTCTTTTAAAGGGATCTGAAATGAATGAAATTCCCCTCTTTTTCTGTAATGAAATATACGCCATAAACATGCCAGAATGACTGTACATTTTTCATAACAAAGTAACAAAACAAAGTAACAGCTTCAGGCCTCTGTGTGGGATGGGGGTGAAGTTTCCATAGCAACGGTCAACCTACACTCAAACAGCCAACGTTGCTAGGTGATATGCTCTTGTTGGACCACTTCGTACTGTGTAACCCACAAACACTGGAACAAGACGGCTTTAATCCTTTCTCAAGAAGACTGCTCGGCATTGTATAGCATAAGAGATTTAGGACATCTTTTCTCCAGGGGATTCTCAAAACAGGCCCAAGAAAAGACAAACAAACAAAAAAAAGAACTTATACAGACCCATCCACAACAGCGGCTAAGGCTCTAGTGAAGGCACACATTCAGATGTAATTTATTTGAGTCAATTTTCATTGCACCAACCAGGAACTACAACATGTTGGCATCTCCTAAGCAGGGTTCATTTTGTACACTTGTTGACTGCTACTTACTTTAGGCTTTTGTTTTCAAACTTTTGAAGACGCACAGGGAATTTTGCAGTCGGATTACATTATAGTGACATTATTGGCCAAACCTGGCCCACCACTTCATTCTACGTGGCCCTCGAGAGCGTGCAAAGGCAGGATTTCAGCCCGACTGCCACTTTGATTTGGTCCCGTTCGGTACGTCAAACAGTGGAATAATACTGAACATGTGAGAGCATCCAGGAGAACAAAAGTCATGATTTAGCACTGAAGGGCAGATGTGAGGCACCTGCTTCAGAAGATCTAGCGTCCTTTCCTTCTTTTACCGCTTTACACATCAGCAAAGCCAAACCAACTGAAACGTCCTTGTCTCAACCTTGAGCAGAGGACAATCTGCTTTGATGTGACAGTAGTGACAACCCTGATCAACATCATGTACAACCGAACCTTTAAACTGTCTCGCCTCATCTAGCCTGGCAACACCTCTAAACTGGCCATCTCTGTGCAAATTTCAGCCAAAAAAATTGTTTAGAAACCCACATGAGCTTATGGGTCAGCACGTAATCATCCGCCAACGCCGCAGCATCAGACAACTTTGTAGCTTTTTGCTTAATGTAGGTCGCAATCTTTTCCGCTAAGCAATTCTTAAACTCCTCCGACAAAAGCAGAGCTGATCAAAGACCTTCATGTTTTGTGCAGCATAACCACCAGTCAAACAATGCAGTTTTAACACGCCCAGATTCTGCAGGCACAAGCTCAGAAGCTTTTTCCACTGCACTCTTCCCTTTATCATACTCCAAACTGTCCCTAGGTGACGGTGAGGCATAGGCTTCCTGTGCGTTTCCGGTAAATACACACTGCGAAAGCAGCGTCAACATCCCTCGACCAGCTCAGCGTCCTTGCCACCCGTTCAATCAGAGCAAAGTTTTTGTCAACGTCCGACTCACTAAAAGGTGGAATCAGTCCAGTGCAGTTATTTACAAGACTGCTGCCGCGTCCCACAGCTGCCTCCAATTCTAATTTACGAAGCTCAAATTGGTGCTGGAGCTCTTTTCCTTCAGCTCCAAATGATGCATCTCCAACAGCAGTTCCATTTTACGCCCATCAGCGTCAGATGCCCAGTTCCACTCTGAGCGACTGGTTCGGCAGGAGATGATTTGTTGTTCAACCAACTCAGCATATACTCGACTTTCCTTTTTCTCCTGTTTCACCACAGGTATTTCAAAACGATCAGCAATGGCTATGTTCGGCTAGCTTCTCCAAAATAGATGCAGCCACAAAATCGTCCAGATCAAACTCCATTTTTAACGATTATGCATATATTTAATTACACTACATGAAACAAGGCGACACGGCAAATACACTGTAAAGTGAAAGTAAACTGAAACAAGTGCCCAGCAACAGGTCCAAAACAACCATGTCCCCGCTACACTTTACCTGTCTGCCACGCCTCACCTGTCTACCTGACTCAGAGCTCTTCACCTGCCTCGGCACAAACCCAATGAGAAATGAACCTCATGGACTGTCCCTGAGAACACTGGTGGCACAGTGGACACTAACCGCTCCCCCCAGGACACTACAAAAACAATAAACCGGTGAAGCCTACAGCAACGATGCCTCTCCACCTGACAGGAGACATGGTCACCAAACAGAACCAACGCTGAGGCACAGGCCCCAAAACACACCTCGCCCACCTGAATATGCTGGACCAACCTACCACATGCTACGGCGTCCCACGAAACAACCAAAAATCAAATTCCCAGACGAGCCCCAATTTATTACGGCCCGGCTCAAAAGACTAACAAAAGACTGGGGGGACGCGACACCAAGTCCTGAGGTGTTTATTATAAAAAAGAAGTCTAGAGGTTGTGGGCAGCATACGTCCAGAACCGCTGCACCGGCGTGTGAATGCTCCAGGTGTGGAGCCAGAACCTCCCACACCTCTGCATGCGTCCTACGCCGCCTACCGTCCTATACCAAATTCTTTTTAAATTGTAATTTTACAAAAAATATGATTTTAGTCAAAAAGTTTCAGTTTAATAAATTTTGCAATTGTTGTGAAATTTAAGTTTTTATGACAAAAAATGTCCTTTATTTTCTTAAAAAATACAACTATACAAGCAAAGTTTGTAATTTTAAAACAAATGCCTCAATTTTATTATTAAAAAAAGGACAATCTGACAACATAGCTGGTTGAGGATCTGAAAAATAACCAGTCTTTAAATGGTAACCATGGTGATGATGAGGATGAAACAGAGTTTGACACCCCTGAACTGGAAGGATGTCCAATCAGGAAGGAAAACCTTAACCCTGTTAATTTTTATAGTTTAGATGAGATAAGCCCACAATTTGGATTATATGCTGAAGCCATATTCCAGTTATCTTCATCATAAAACAAAAAAAGCTCAAGGACACTTGGAAGAACACGACAAAAGGAGTCAACCAAACCTCTAAAGCGGTGTAATCCAGTACAAAAGGAGCATCCGTTTCATGGAGGATCCAAACAATCCAGATCCAAAGTCACGGTGCCAGTCAGAATAAACATATCTGCAGCGCCACACGGGCCTACGTGATGTTGCGACATCTTTTTCTTGGTAGAGAAATAAAACTGTCTACCCTCATATTCTGATTTTCCCACATACTCCTCGCACGCTATTGTTTGAAGATTAAAGAAGATCTTGTTTCAGTTGTGTACGGTTCTTTGTAGTCGGGACAATAAAAGTCATTTGATTCTGAGCAGGTTTTTTTCTTTAAATAAATATGTTCGTAGCTGAAGTGTCATGTGTCAAAGTGTTCTTGGGCAGGACACTCAACCCCCCACTGCCCACACCGTTGCAGCCACTAGGCATCACATGGCAGTGTTTTAATAATGCCGGCACCTTGCCCAGACCTGACATAAACCCTAGCAAATCTACTAAAATACCGTGATGCACTCTGGTGACCTATAAAAGTTATCAGTCTTTCACGTCCGTGTGGAATTCCTGAAACTCTTTTCCTGTAACTTTGCATCAGTTTATTCAGGTTTGCAGACGTTTGTTTATCCACAGCTCTGTTACGGTGGATTCAATCATATGGGGTGTGTACGTCCTCTGCATCCGTCTCCATAGACTTTGAATGGGGTGACATCATTCAATTCAATTCAGTTTTATTTATACAGCCTCTATTTATTTATTTACTTACTTCAATTAAATAAATTAAATTAATCTTTATATGAACAAAACACAACACAACAGTTTACTTAAAAATAAAAATAGATCTGCTCTCTTTGGTTTGTTATTTTTCCACAAACAGAAATACAACCACCATCAGACTGATAATATGTTATGTATTTTAAATATAACTTGCATGTGATAGTCCACCAAGTCGTAGAATTTCATCAATTTTCTCTGTACCGTTTTCTACTTACGATTCTTATAGCTCAACGTCACTACGATGGCAAACATCACTTTCCAAAATGAATTATAGATTTTTTGCGTTGTGTCGGGTCCATTGCTTCCCTCCAAAAATTTAGAAATCTAACATCAGCGCATGTATCAGCCAATCAGGCTGCAGCTAGGCAGTTATCTACTTTTCTAAATTGTTTAGAAAGGACTTTATGAGCCTTCCCAGGTTGATGGGCAGCAAAAATGCTGATGTCTTACCTTCTTCGCACTGTGTGAACAGCTGAATGCTCCAGGAATTAGCTGATGATCAATTAATCATGTTTGTGTGATTAGCAGCAGCTGGCTGATGTTTACGTTAATTCTTCAAGACTCCTTCTGCATATTGAATAATGGCGTGGTGTGATAAGTCACAGGTCGATGTTCTCGTGTTCAGAGTGTATTTGCTCCGTTTTAAGACCTTAAATCCTGACCTGTAGCATTTTGGTACTAAAAAGAGGGAGTACTTTCTGCTCACATCTGTGCGTGTGAGTTTGTGTGTGCATAAATGAGCATCAGTGTGTGCAGTAACCCACGCGTGTGTAGACGATGTTCATATATAAACACTTCTGCTTTTGTGTTTGCGCTGTGATGATGGGTTTGTTTGTGTTAGATACCGCCTACATGTGTGCTGGTGTGTCCATGCTCTCTGAAAGGCTTTCATCAGTCTGCTTTGTCTTGACCTTTGACCTGGGCGTGGCAGCTGATGATGACCAGAAACCGTGTTGCAGAAAACAGAAGTACTCAAGGGGCCCCCTCTTCCTTTCCCTCCTGAAACCAAGTCACTTCCCCAGACTAGAAACTCTTTTTTTTTCTTTTGCATTCCTCTGTAATCTGTGAGTTGTGATTGTGGCTCCCTTTTCTTCTTTATCTTTGACTTTTTTTTCTTTTTTGTTTCTTTTTGACAGTCCTCCCCCCACCTCACCCATCAGACTCCCTTTTCCTCTTGTGAACATTCATCTTTTACACCCCTCCCATCCATTCTTTTGCAGTTTTTATGTTATTTTCTCTTTTTTTTTTTTGCTTTTTACTCCACTAATTGTGTTCTGGCTCTGGTGTGTTTTCTTTTTGCTCGCCTCCTCCCTCCTTCTCCCTCCCACCCACCTCCTGACCTTCCAGCTTGCAGAGCTTTGCTCAGATCCTGCTCTGCATGCTGGTGTCCCCGGCAGGAATGTGCTGTTTGTCTGCAAACAGGGTTGATAACAGCGCGTCTGTACAAGGACGATGTTTTCTGACCAGTAAGACAATACCGTCAAGGGACCTGAAGAGGAAAGGGAGGCCAGACTTGGTTGAGGTTGTGTACAGAGGGGATTCCTGGATTCCCAGAGAGAGATGACTCGTTGGATGAAACTATTATCCACGTCTCAGTAAATGAACCATCTCGTATTCAGCTACACATGAGAGACATTGGGGTGAATAAAACAAGAAGCGCACTAAACTACAGCCCCAGCTGTCGTACAGTAGATCCAGTGGTACCAAAAAGACAACATCCGAGAACTTAATTAGATTAACTGTCAAAAAGATAGGGAGAGAAGTACCCCTCTGAAAAACAATAAGAGATTCTGGAGAAATCTCTGTGCGTATGGGACAAGCCCAAAAGTCCATAATGGATGCTTGTGATTTTTGGGCACTAAATCAAAAATCCAGCAGCTGGAACAGCTGGCTCCTCCGGCTGAGCCGCTGTCTTGGATAGCCTGAACCGCCCAGCCTGACACATTTGTGATTGGCTAGCTACTTTTGCTTGGACCAAGCCGCAATAGGGGCTCCAGTGGGGTGAGGTAGGAGCTCCGGCAGTTCTTGTTTCAACCCAACCATCCCACGAACTGGCACTCTTCCAAGAGGAACGTTTTGCTGCAGTTCCTCAACTGGCCACTAGGTGCTGGCTGCAAAACATAGCAAATCCCCTTCGACCTCCATGTTAAAAGTGCCAACCTGGCAACATCTTTACATCCTGAAGAAAAATGGGCTTCAAAGGCTCTGTGTAGAAATCTTGGGGTCACATGACCAGATAATTCATCCAGTATTTACAGTCAACGGTTTTATTTATTTCAGATTTGGTTTTGCTGATGACATCAGAAATAAGCATGTGGATGCACCGACGTAATCAGATTACAAACCCAGCTGATGTCAAAGTTTGATATTTTATTATACGGTTGATATTTAGGTGTTATTATTATTATTGCTTTTATTAATTTATCTTATATACTGTATATAGTTATAGTAAATCTAGTCTATTTGGAGTAGTTTATTTTTTATTTTATTTTACACTGTTCAAAATAGTAGAGTTTGATGAGGCAGACAGTAAATTTCATACCCAGAAGCTCAAGTAGATGGCAATAGACTCCTGTAACTGACATAATTTGTATTTTCCAGGCAGTTTCCTTTGGAAGTGGAAAATAAACCCTTTAGTTGGTGCCAGATTGAATGTTGGTATCTAAACCAACAACTAAAACCTGTGAGGAAGATTTTCCCTTAATTGCATCACATTTGGTTCCTTTGTAGTCAAGGACTGCAGATGTGATGCTGGGAATGCCCTCTTTCAGGTTCCTAGATGTTCCTACACACCAATAACATGCAGATAAACTTTACTGTTGTGTCTTTATTTACTTTGTGTACGTCTTTTAAGGTGCATCATACTTTTTGCTTGTCTCTTTTTGTCTGAAAACATGTCGAGGATTAAATGCGTTAAAAATATTCTTTCATTTCGATCACAGATGCAAATATTATTATGGATATTACTTGTTTTGTTTTGTTTGTTTGGTTAAAACTTTGCAGAGATGACGCGCAACCCTTAAAACCACAGTTACGAACCAAATATCACCAGAATACGGAGCTCTTTGGGTCTGAGGGAGCCGTCACTGGATGTTACCACTTAGTCATGGATGCCTGTACCAAAATCCCACATACCAGTGGGGTGTGGGCGCACCCAGTATGGAAACCGGACGTGGTAGCTGCTGACTCATAGACACAAATGGATAAACCTTCAAGCTCCCTGCAAATAAAGGGGAAATGTTGCTCCCTGCCACTGGTGTCCAGTCCATGCTGTTGAAGACATCCCCGGGACGCGGCTCCTCTAGTGCACAAACTGTCCCAGAGAGGCTGCACACAACCGCGCAAACACGTCCAGCTGGGCGGCACAGCAGCTGCACTTTCTCTTAAAAGCTGGCTGAAGAAAAGCAGCTGTTCAACGCTGTACAGTACGAGCAGAACATTTTCTCCCTCTATCATCTACATCAGATCGACTTTAATTTGTGTGTAGCACGTTGGGAAAAACTTTTCAGACGGCATCAGAAGGGGGCAGTAGAGTGCAGGTGTTGCACAGGTAGATTAGATATCAGGTGAGCAACATTATCTGTCCCATTTTAATCATCCCAGACCTTCGCACGCCCTCCTCAGATTAGGTTATACCTGCGATTCTGCGTTGTGTGATGTTTATTCCACTGTGTGCATACCTGATGTGGCTTACGTGTGTGTGTGTGTGTGTGTGTGTGTGTGTGTGTGTGTGTGTGTGTGTGTGAGATAGAACCAGCAGAGAACAGAAACCACCTCTGTGGGAATGTTTAGGGCGTGTGCTCTCTAAATCATTGTTCTTATCAGCACCAGGGGAGCCATAAACATTAAAGAGGCAGGGACTGGTTTCCAAAACAATACCTTATAGAGAAAATAAACTTTGCATTACCTACTGTTATCTGAACGCTGCACACAGACTGGGAAGGAAATAACAGGTTTGAACGCTGCACCCCTCCCAGCGCCGGCTTCTAACTTTTCCTTTCTCCTTTTCCCTCACTCTGCCTTCCCTCTCTGCCTTTATTTCTCATCTTGGTGTGAACTTGTTTGTCTTTCCTTTGTTTGGAATGACAGTTTTGTTTTTTTCTATCTGACCTTCAGCTGCTCTCCTGGAAACCGCTAACCCATCTACCTGGACTGCACCGTCGCCCAAATTACATACACGGCAGATGGAAGCCTGAACGCCGGACGCCAAGGAAGTTTGAAGCGCAGACGCAGTCTTTGAACTGCATAATGTGAGGAGAGAGAGAGAGAGAGAGAGAGAGAGAGAGAGAGGGAAAAAAGGAAGAAAGAAGGAGGCGACAAATAAACAGTTGGTGAAGTCCAAGGAGGTGGAGACGGTGCCATCCAATCATGGCACCTCTTGTTCTAATGGTTTAATGGAAACTAGTTGAGGTCACGTTTTCAGAGGGGAAAACCAGAAGCTCCAGGTATCTTTAATATTTTTTGTGTAAGTACCTGTAAAGAGTAAAATAGATGTGGAGTCAGAATCCTTTCATCCCTTTATCTTAAAAAACTTGAAATTAGGGATGACTGATGTCATAGTCATTGACGCCACAGTATTTGATTACATCTGAAAAAATATTAAAGAATTAAATTTGTAGCCTGGCAAGTCGTCTTAATTCTCCTCCTTAACTCAGTTCTGCTTCCTCTGGATTCAAGTCTAATTTCCGAGAGCTGATACCAACAGAAACCAGAGGATGCTGCTGCTGGGTACCGCTGGATAGACGTGCAACCAATCAAAAATCAGACACTAAATGATGTGCAGAAGAATAAACACCAGTGGAAAAGAGAATGATTGGTCGCCTGCTCAGTTAAATACGCTTTCCTCGCCATGTCTTGTTCTTTTTCCTGCATCTGTTGTAATTTGATGCAGTTTAGCAGAAAACAATCACCCAATCAAACTTGACGTCCATTTTTTTCTTTTGTTAGAGCAGATAGGACGGTCGCTTCTGTGCAGCAGGAAGAAATCTGATTGGTTGTTTTAGGTATGACGGAGGAACGCCAGACGCGCCAACGTTGATTCTACATTCACTCAGAAAAGGAAAAAATCAGCTGAGCAATAATTCTTCTTCGTACGATGCGCATCTTTGCTGTATTTCCTGGGGTTTACTGGATCAAAGTTTAAATTGAGACTAAACTGAAAGTGATTTTACGTTGTAAAAGATCTATTATACCCAATAAAGGACATGGCGAACTTTGGCCTTGAATTCATATTAATTCCTGTCTTTTTTTAGTCATAAAGGCAGATAAAGAAATCAATAAAAATCAAAGGAACCAGCTGTGATAAAGATGACGCTCATCACCATGGTTACGCCTTTTGCAACTTTCAGCTTCTCTAACCAGGGTGTGCACTCCTTCATAACCTCCTTTTTTTTTTCTTTCTTAGATAAGGTTGAAATAGGAGGTTGTGAAAGACAGCGAGAGCTGCAGTAGTGATTAGTGTCGGGGCGGAACCCAGACCAGGTGCAGGCCCGTGTCAATAAGTGACACCGTCAGGAAAAGGATGACAAAAGCTGTTGAGGCATCAGCAGCTGGCATGCAGCAGTGTACACAGCGCCTTTCAAACCAACCGTGAGCCCTGCACATGCCTCGTTGCTGCTATAGAAGAGTCAAAATGGAGATCCTGCACTCTGTCACTAAAGTTTTCAAGATGTAAAGCAGAATGGCTCCCTGTGAGAATGACATCACTCTGTTAAGCAACTAAATCCAGGCTCTTGCGCTGTCAGGGGAATCTTTTCACCCCACGAGGCCCCTCAAACTCTTAACTTCGTGCACTGATATTATCAAAATAGCTCCAAACAAAAATCTCCTCCCCCGCCCTTACATCACTGACAGAAATGAGGCTAATGTCAACAAAAGTGAAGCTTACAGAGAAAGAAAAGGCTGCACGGCCGCCCTGCTGTTCATATAATTTCTCGAAGCAACTCTTTGAGCAGATTTATCTGCAAATAACTTATTCCCCTGAGGGAAAAAAAAGTGCTCTAAATATTGATTCTGGTGTCAGAAAAGGTCATAATTTAACTCAACGACACTCAAATGTAATATCATTACCGGAGTTTTGATTGGTAGATCCATCTCTCCATCTTTTTTGCTAGAAATGGTTCTGATTATGCCCTGCGATGGACTGGCGACGTGTCCAGTTGGACCCCTGCCTTTCACCCAAAGTGAGCTGGGATAGGCTCCAGCAGACCCCCGTGACCCTGAACAGAACATAGCTGGTGTAGATGATGGATGGATGGATGGTTCTGATTACTGTCCATATAAAACTCTGAATTGAGCAGCCTTGTGGATGGAAATAAAAGCTCTTTTTCCAGGTTTACAGTGAGGACTGGTCCAGGACCATAGACCAGCAGTGGCACACTCAATTTATTTGGTGTGCAAGGATAAACTTAAAAAAAACAAACAAAAAAACAAAAACAAAAACAAAAAAAAACAACTTAACTAGAATGTTCCTGAGGAAGTTTGAATGTACTGCCAAACAGTGGAATAGCCGCTGGTTTATGTCAAAAGTGGTTTATGCCACTTCGGCTTCCTTTGTGAAGTTTCAGCCCAAACCCTTCCAGGCAACCCAGAACCAGTCACACCAGTCTCTTACTACAGTTGACAGCACAACAAACCATCTTTAAAATATAAACAATTACATGCGCTCAGGTACACCGAAGGTGCTCAATTGATAAAGTGACAGCTAGCTGTTTGGCACCATAGACAGACTGTCAATCACCACCACACCCCTAATAATGAATAACTTACAAGTTTTGACTTGGATGTTTTAACCTGCAATTGACAAACTGCAGTTTTCTGTCACTAAAAAGCTGGAGATAAACATGAATATAGTGGGCCAAAAAAGTATTTAATCAGCCACCAGTTGTACCAGTTCTCCCACTGAAAAAGACGAGAGGCCTGTAATTTCCATCATAGGTAAACCTCAGCTGAGGCAGATCTCCTCTAGAGCAGTGATGTTTTAGGGACCTTCAACTCCCTCCAAAGATGTTCTATGGGGTTGAGGTCTGGAGACTGGCTAGGCCCCTCCAGGACCTTGAAATGCTTCTTAGGAAGCCTCCTTGGTTACCTGGGTGGTGTGTT
>JBAMYA010000022.1:2212966-2230076 GCA_037176975.1 Arrhamphus sclerolepis | reverse complement strand
TTAAAGCAGCTGTTCTCCACCTCAGTTATTCCACCTTAAAGCAGCTGCTCTCCACCTCAGTTATTCCACTTTCTGATGTCAGAACCGAATCAAACGGTGTTTGTGGGGGGTAAAGAGACCTCGAGTCTTGCTTCTTTCCTGATAATAGCTGCACTGTGGTTAATCTGTAATCATCTGTGTCCATCCCAGTCCGTCATACTGGGAGCAGAACTTTAACAGTCTTCTGTGTTGCTTCCAGATGGAGAGATGAGGACTGGGATATGATTCAAGGAAATACAGTGAAGGAAGTCAGCAGTTTATCGGAGGACGTAAATGGTGAGATGCTTTTCCAGTATTTATTTACTTATTTATTTGTTTGAAAGTGCAAGAAAAGAACTCATCTTCCCAACTTGAGACTGATTTCAGCAGTTTTGAAGATGAAAATGATTTATTGCAATATTTGCAATACTGCAATATTTGTTTTCACTTTTTAGTATGTTTCCAAAAGATTTTCTTTAACATTTTGCAGTTCCTCAGATGACCACTAGGGGGCTGACTCCAAATATATGTGAATTTCTGTTGGCCACAATTACAAAATGTTGACATGTTCAGGAGAAATAAACATATTAATAGTTAAATTTCACATCTGTGATGGCTGTACAGGATGTGGTATTTTAGGTATTTTTCATTGTTATTGAGGTTTGGATTGTACTTTCTGGCATAAGAAAGATCAGAATTATTCTTAAACTTCCCATGAAATGACTCACACTGTACTATTGACCTTTTACATATTTTAGTGTTTCCTGTTCAAACAGAAATTAGTGAAGCTGCATCCTCCCTAAACCCCAGTCTTCTCTGACACCAGACCAGATTCCAGACATTCAGAATCTAAGAAAGTTTTCTTAAGGTCGAAAAAAAAAAAAAGGAAAGAAAGATGTATGCCTTTGTTTCCAAGATGAGACATTATTTGAAATTGCAAACTAAACTTCCAGAAAAGCTTCTTTTTGTCTTTGTTTGTCCTCATAGTGGTTTATGTTTAAGTTATTGATCAAGACCGATTATATAAAACATTAATTTCATCGTATGAGGACTTGATGTACATGTTTACATCTACTGTATAAAAACATTAAATTAGCTGTTTTAGCTCAGTCACGATCACCAGAATTATTCCTGTTTGCTAAATTCCAGAATAATGATGAGAATTTTTGTATGATTTCCTTCAAAGTCACAAGTTTCCATATATGTTTATTTAGTCTTTGCCAGCGTTGCCTTTAAGCTGTTTCTTGGGTCAGATGTTTTGGGTTTCCTTCCAGAAGTTTCCCACTATAGTTTTCTGTAATTTTGGTCCATTCCTCCAGACAGAAGTGCTGGAACTGAGTCAGGTTTGCTTTCGGCTCTGAATACAGATGTTCTACAGGACTGGGATCAGGACTTTAAGATGACCACTCCAGAACATGGTCTTTGTTGTCCTGAAGCCTCTTTGTAACTAATCTGGTGGTATGTTTGAATCATTGTCCGTCTGGAAGACCCATTAGTGTCCAAGCTTTGATGCTCATTCCTCATGATGTCATCAATGTAGTGAACACATCATGATGTCGCCACCCCCGTGCTTCACAGTAGTGATGGGTTCTCAGGTTTTTTCTTCCAAATGTAACGGTGGTCATTATGACCAAACAGTTCAGTTTTAGTTCCATCAGACGACAGGACATGTCTCCAAAGATGAAGCTCTTCATCCCTGTGTGCATTTTTAAAAGTGTAATCTGGATTTTTTTTTTATGCTTCTTTTGGAGTAATGGCTTCTGCAGCTTCAGCAGCATCTTCACAAGGTGTCAAGCTTTAGTTCCGGGGTTGATATGCACATTTCACACCAAAGCAGGTCCATCTCTGGGACACAGAACCGTCTCCTTCCTGATGGTGGACATTCATGGTGTTTCTGCTGGAGTAGAATTGTTTGACCAGATGAACTTGGAACCTTCAGACATCTGGAAACTGGAGCCAAGGATGAACCAGACTGGTGGAGGTCCACAACTCTCTGCCTGATATCTTGGCTGGTTTCTTATTTTCCCATGACGTCACATGAGGAAGCAGTGTGTTTAAGGTGATAAAATACACCCACAGGTATACTTCCTCTTTACCTATCAGAGGCTTCCAAAGCCATGAAATCATCTCATCATCATCAGGGCTTTCCCACATTGTTTAAAGACATGGTAATCTTAGTGAATGGAAACTTCTGACTTTGAAGAAAGTTCTCTAAAAAGAATGTTTAACTTTCAGATTATTCTGACATTTAGAAAATAGAAATAATTTTAGTCATACTATTATTGAGGGTAAAATAAAAAGGTTATGTGTGCTTTTATGTAAAAGGGCTGTATGTGGAAGTAACCTTTAAACTGTATTAAATGCTGATGTTTAACATCCAACATCTGCTCTGCTCCTCAGAGTGTCTGCCATGCCACATGGGAAGGCTTTGAACCCCCCCCTGGTCTTCGTCCTCATCGTCACCATCGTCGCTGCTGCCCGCGGGCGCTCCTACCCTCGGTTTTCTCGCAATGACACTCACTTCCAGCACCTGGTGCTCCACCCAGACCCCTCTGTGGGGACGGTGTATGTGGGGGCCAGGGACCACCTCTTCCAGCTGGACGGGTCAGATGGACTCCGCCTGGAGCAGGAGGAGGCCACCGGTCCTGTGAGCGACAGCAAGGACTGCCTTCCTCCGGTCACAGAGAGCAACTGTCCCCAGGCCAGAACCACCAGTAACCACAACAAACTGCTGCTGGTGGATCCGGCAGCGCTGGAGCTGATCACCTGCGGCAGCATCCATCAGGGCACCTGCCAGAAACGCAGCCTTGAATCCATCAAGAAGGTTCTCTTCTCCACCGAGAGGCCCGTGGACACTCAGTACGTCGCAGCTAACGACCCGTCGGTGTCGACTGTGGGACTGGTGGTGGAGCTCCCCGCTGGGAAGAGGACGGTGATGTACGTGGGTCGGGGCTACACCGCCAGCCACCCGCCCATCTCCACCCGCCACCTTTCGTCAGAGCCCGTGTTTTCGTACGAGGAGACGGCTAAGCTGGCCGTCGCCGGACGTCTGTCGGAGTACGACCACCACTTTGTCACTGCGTTTGCACGACGATCCTACGTGTACTTCCTGTTTTACCGCCGTGACATCAAATCAGCATCGAGGGAGTACCGGACCTACGCCGCTCGAGTGTGCCTGGAGGACACCTCCTACTACTCATACGTGGAAGTTCCTCTGGTCTGCAAAACCACATCCTTTCCCTCCAGGACCTACAACCTCCTTCAGGCCGCGCAGGTACCAACCAACCAGCGACTGTTTATTCTCTATCATCCACCAGGTCACGCTACCTTTAGCCCCCACAGCATCGTTATGTTGGTGCATCTTCAGTATCATCAGACACTGAACTTTGTTTCTGATCCACCAGAAGGCCATTCCATTGTTGAGGCCACCTTAGACCAGATCCTGATCAAAAACCACAAACGGCTCAAACCTGGATTAAGTTATCTCTTATAACGTCAGATCTGTATGAAAATATGAAAATAGGACAATCTCACTGCTTTTTTGACAGCTGGACCACCGTAGACCAGGTTTAGGGGGGAAAAGAGCACAACACTGAGATAAGTCAAACCTGGATTTGTTTATATTTGAGATAGTAAATAAATACATATGCATATGTATATATGTAGATTAAAAAAGTGAAATTCTTATTCAGTTAGATCAACTTAGATCATTTTCACATGAAAAAAGGAAACACAATCCTACTCAAAGCTGGACTAAATAACCTCCTAGACAGGAACACTGATGTAAAACACAGTCTTTGACTTATGACAGATGTGTTTGTTAAAATGTGGTGCTTTTATCAGCGGTCCAGCCGTTCTTTGGCCGTGTGCTAAATCAGAGACTAACTTCTGAATCGTCTTCCTGCTGCACCAACAACAATTTTGATTTTGTAATCTTTGCTAATAAAAACAATCCAGAACAGGTCCCTTAGATGTGGACTAATCTCTTCAGATTTCCATATTACCCAACGATTATTTGTTCCAACACATCCAAATGGAACTGGTGAGAACTCGTTCTGTTTTGTTTGTTTCTGTTTCTTCTTAGATTTATAATAGAAAGATAAAAAGAATCTAATCAAGGTCGAGCACAGATGTTGTTGGGGGCGATTCAGGTCAAACATACTTTATTAATCACTGAAGGGAAATTAATTTAAACTAGATTAACTTGGATGTTTTGGGAGAAATCCTTTCTTCTTTCAAAAACATTCCAACATTTCCAACATTCTGTCATAAAATCACAAATTTCACGCGTGAACTTTTTATCATAAAAATGCAAGTTTATGGGCTTTTTTTCAAAATCAAAAATATTACTGTATCTCTACTTTGTTGTCAAACGTGAACTTTTGTCCTAAAATCTCAAAATCACAACTTTTTCACACCAAATCACTAAATTTATAAAAAAAAGAAATACATTTTTTGTCCTAAAATTCCAACTTTGTCCTAAATCCTAAAGATTTCGCAGTATTTCAGTTTTGTCATAAAAAGTGAATTGTTGTCATAAAGTTCAGAAAATAACCGCTTTTTCCACCAAATCACTTTTTTTTGACAAAAACCGTCCCGACTTTTTGTCATGAAATTGTAACATTTAGTCGATATTTTTAGTTTGAGAAATCGTGCCCTTTTCGTCTCAACCTTTATCCTGACATGATCGGATGATTTTATGTTTGTTGAGGAAATGTGAAGACTTGAAGGAAGCGGTACTGATTCTGCACGTCTGCATCACAGTTTCATTATTGTCGTGAGCCTCAGACTCGGCATCCGCTGACGTCCAGCTGACCTGAGCTTCTCATCTTTGTTGGAACAGGTGGGAACAGGAGCAGGCCTGCAGGGCGAAAACCTGCTGGGAGTCTTCTCCACCCGCTCCGGCGCAACAAGCAACAGCAATGCCCTGGATTCCTCGGCTCTCTGCGTCTTCCCGCTGGAAGAGCTCGACCGACACATCGACTCCACCCGCGACCTCTGCTACACCCAGGACGGGCGGGTGGAGGGCCGAGGAGAGGTGGCCTACATCGAGTATGAGGTCAAGTCCAGCTGCGCCAACCTGCCCCAGGTACGCATGTGAGGAAACATGGGCTTAGATGTTCTTTTTGGAATTAAGAATTTGAAGTCAGCGACTTCCTTGCAGAGAGGAATGCAGCTTCTGCGTCATGCTGCTCAGGAATCGTTTACATCATAAATCCAAAGTCTGGATACATTAAAGCCGTGTATCATTAGGAGTATTTCCCTCCTTATACATCAGCTGTATCGACTCCCTTGGCTTGAGTGTTCAGCGTAAAGTCAAACAAGCAGAATCCACAGCAGAGGAACCAGGAGCAACTGCACTGGCAAGTCTGAGCTGAGTAATGGATGGATGGAAGTCTGGTAATGAGGCCTCTTTTGAAGATGCCTGTGGAGCAGCTCTGCCCAGCTGCAGCCGTCCAGAGAAGCTGCTCTGCTGAGCTGCAGCTGCGCCGTCCTGGCAGCCCTCAGAACCATTTAATGATCGTTAGGGATCAATAGAGAAAACTAACCCTGAATCGTGCACGCTGCCCCTTAATGAGCTCTGACAAGGAAGGATGGGAGTTTTAGAAATCCACGGGCATAAGAGGCCACAGAGGAGAGGAAACGGAAACACGGGAATAAAAGGAGCGGAGCAGAGAGTGACGGGGGAGGGGGGGGGGCACTGAAACGGAGATTGAGGAGGAAAAAATGATTTACTAGATCGCAGTTCCTCCTCCGACAACGATAGTCATCTTATTTTTATAATAAACAAACTCTTCATCCATCCTACTTTTCTTCCAACAGCCAATTAATGTGAAGCTCCAGTCAGGAGACTCAGTGGAAAGCGGGATTTGGAGCGAGCGCTTGGGAATAAACCAGAGTCGGTTGGTTTTGTTCCAAATCAGTTTGCTTTAATCTACAGCGCAATCCTCTTAAAATGAATTAAGAGGATTCAGAGGCTCTGAGGCGACGGCAGGAATACGAACCTGTTGGTTTAAAGATTTACGTTTCTGGCATAAATTTAATCAAGAAATGATCTTTCAGATGGAATGTTAAATTGCAATAATCTAACAGAAAACACTGTTCGACCCAGAAACATGAGCACAGATTTTATTATGTTGTCTTTAACTCCCACTCAAGATGTGATCAAAGCGTAGACTTTCAGTTTTAATTTAAGAGCTTTAATTTTTATTTCTTTTAATTCCCACTGAAGGTCGATGTAGCTTCTGCCTCGACTCTTGGCCAGAGGTTGTGGGTGGTTTGGTTTGCTTCTACCTCGTACGCTTGAAAACCATCCAGAACTGGTTGGATCTCTGGTCTTTTGGTGCAGGAAACAAGTCAAAACTAAATAAAATAAAAAGCTGGTTTCCACCAGCGGGGTTCTGAGATAAAACATATCGGGCTGAAATTGTAACAAGGTCCACCTCTTCAGTGGTTTCACATAAACTACCGCTCCAAACCACCTGGGGGCGGTAGTGTGCAACTTTCACAAAATGAAGATGTCGGGAGACAGAAATAAATTTGTGTTGTGGACATTAGCAAATTAGTGAATGTGAAATTTTAGATTAAATGGCAATTTTTTTTGTTTTGTTTTTATGACCAAGTCCAGGAACTAGCGGCAGGTCTGACAACATAGCTGGTTGAGAAATTAAAGAGTAACCGTCAGTCTAACGGTTACCATGGTGATGAATTTGACTCCTGCGGTCTACAGTTGGATCACATCTTCATCATGGTGGTGAATTAAAGTCAAAACGACTCTCGTACGAGTAAGTAGAAACCAGTCAACCAAACTTTCTGTCCTGTCCCGTCTTGCAGAACACCCTGAAGGCGTATCCGTGCGGATCCGACCACACCCCGAGTCCGATGGCGAGCAGAGCGCCCCTGGAGGCTAAAGCTGCGTGGCATACGTCTGCCGCCCGCCTCACCGCCGTGGCCGTCAGCGTCAGGGACGGACACAGCATCGCCTTCCTGGGAGACTCGAGAGGAACCCTTCACAAGGTAGGCGAGTCTTTGGGTCCACGGACGCCTGCAGACACCTGGTGGACTGCAGGGAGACTGGAACGCTGACTCATCAGCATTTCATGGGAAGTTTCAGGCGACTGAGGGAGTGGTGTAATCTTCCCCTCAGGTTTACCTCGTCCCCCGTCCATGCAGCCCCGCCCTGGCAGCTCAGCCTGCCACTCTGTGAATCATTTTCCAAGAAGCAAGCACACCTTACGCCACATGAAAGCCCTGAATCCAGTTTCATAGCTGAATCCAGGTCCGTGCCTGTTTCTGTGCACGTGTGCATCACCGCGGCCTGGAACGCTCCCAACACACACAGACCAGCATACCGCCGCGATCCCATGCTTAATGCATTTACTTTTTGTTCGATGGACTGCGAATGTGGTTGTTGGAGACTTGATGGATTTATTTTTTTCCCCTGACTTAATGATTTAAAGCAGTGTGAGGAGTTCAGGGAAACCGTCTCACCGTTTATCTCAAAGCTCTGAGAGCTGCTTTTCCCTCCGTTTTATAAAAAAGAAGAGTATCACAACCCCTTAAACGACATCTGCATAGATGTATTGATTACATGAAGGGATCAAGATAAGGGGGGTTGTAGACATAACTGAGACGTTCCTCCCCATTAGATCTGTTTTGCTTTCTGTGTGTGAGTGTTTTTGCAGGGTAGAGTGGTGGAGTGTGATCCATGGGGCCAGACTTAGTACCTTTAGATCAGTTTTCCATGTGGCTGTCCTAAATAAGCTTTTATAACACCATTTTTCGACTACAGCAGGATAAATTCTCCAGTGTCCAGATGTAGAACTGAATATCAGTGCGTTTGTGTGGTGAGAGGTGACAAACCTTTAAATAAACTGCCCATCCCAAGTCCCAGGTCGCACATTTCGCTTTGCACAGTCACCACAGCATCGCCTCCATAAGCTTCTGCAATGTCATGACATTGATTTCCATCCATGTTGACGACAGGAACAAAGTCACCTCCAGCACATCCCAGAGATTCTCAGTGGGCTTCAGGTCTGGACTCTGTGGTGGTCAACCCACGTGTGAAAATGATGTCTCCTGCTCCCTGAACCTCTCTCACCATCTCAGTCCTTCACTGCCATCTTAGAAAATGTCTGTGTCATCAGGGAAGAAAACATGCAGCGATGGAATAACCTGGTCCTTCAGTCTGTTCAGGTCGTCAGCCGTCATCATCACGCGGCTGAAGGACATTTCCAACACGTTGTTGAGCTTATGACATCAAGAATTCACACACGTCTTTCTAGGTGACACAGAACTATGTTTGGAGAAGTAAAATGCTCAGTCGCTGTTGCCTGGTTTCACATATTTGCTCTCAGGACTGATCCTTCCAGCTTCTACGCTTCAAAGCTGTGGAAGAACCTGCCAGAAGACCTGAGAGGACACACAGATTTGGACACTTAAACGTAAACATGAAAGGTCTTAATTTAGCCTGGCGTTTATATAGGGTTTTACTTTTTTTAATTATTCAGTTTGTATTTCCTTTTATGGTTTTTAATTCCATTTTATCTTATTTTGAAGCATTTCTTCATCGTACAGCACTTTCAGTTACATTTCATTTGAATGAAAAGTGCTAGAGAAATAAAGTTTGATTGATTGATGTCACTCTCTGGCCAATCAGGAGCCTGCAGTCTGGTGCTGATGTGTTTTCGGTTCCACTCAGCACGGTTGGACCCCAGCTGAGGACGTGGTTAAAAAAAAAAGAGGTACAAGCAGGTGGAACCCTTAGAATAGAGTAGAGTCGAGCTGAGCCCAGTAGGTGCTCATGGACAAGACCAGTAAGCAGACCACTAGCTGACTGCACCACCTGGAGACAGTCTGGCCACGCCGGTCCCATTGGAGCTCCGCGAGTTCCCGTTTCAGCCACAGCAGCTCTGGTTCTGGCTGTGACATCTGGGATGAGGATGGATGAATAGATTTAATCATTAAAACCAGTCTCATGATGGTTCATTAACCCTGAAGCTCGAGCCTCGTTGGGACTTGTTCATCTTAACTGAGCTGCAGAGCCGAGAACATGAGAAACAGTTTCTAAAAAGCAACAATTCAGACTTAAGCTCCCAAAGATTTTCTCCTTTCATCCACTGACATTCCAGACTGATTTCTGGTGATCTTTGCTTGATTTCTGCACTTTGAGGAGAGCTGGGTTAGATCAGCAGATAACCTCCTGGCTCCAGCTCCACAGACTAATATTGAACTTAGCCTAATACAGAATCCAAGACAAATATTGAACTTTTCATCAGTTGTAACTCTTGGCATGCTCAATGCTCTTGAATAAGAGTATTTAACAAAAATGAGAAAGTATTGCTTTAAGATTATCAGACTCTTGAGAGGAATTCATTCCATCGCTGCCTCTGTGTCTGACTGTTCAAAGCGAGGTTGTATTTAGTTATTCCCAGCTGTTCTCGATCGCTGTCTATGCCCGGGAAATACAGATGAAAATCAGCGATCACACGACAAACTCCACGCGTTTTTTTGCCTTATTAGTAGATAAAGATAAAAATACAGTCCTGCAATAAAAACCCAAACATCTTCTTTCACTTTCACACAAAAAAATCTAAATCTATCTATCTAAAAATAACCTCAATTAAAGCAGATGTTTTGGCAGTTTGCTGGTCTGTGTGCTAACAGAATGACAAAGGGGAAAGACATCAGCAGTGTGCTTAGAGAAGCATTGTTTTCCGTTCACCAACCTGAGCAGGTTTCCTAGTTCCTAAAACCATTTCCAAACGACTTAGAGTTCAGCGTTCTGAAAACAGACGTCATTCAAGGCAGCTGGAAAACTTTCCAGGAGAAACTTTACCCAAAGCCCAGGCCGTGCTCCGATAAATGCAAAAATTCACAAAAAAACAGCAAAACCCTGGAGCAGTGTCTTCCTGGGCAGGCAGATCAGTCTGTCCTCGTAGAGAGTCTCTGATGAGCGTGACGATGACAGAGCTGAGACGTTGCAGCCTGGATGGGAAACAAAGAAGATCCACGCTCGTTTAAACCATCTTCGTCATCGACAGTTAAAGATTTCGGTGACGACCTCTAATGCTAAACTGTACGATTCCGATGGTCAGTGGTGGTAAAAATGATCCAGACCTCAAGAGCGAGATGGGAGCAAAGATGAAGGAGCTAAGACGGTCTGTGACAGATGTCAGCCGTGCAGAAATGTGGAGGAAGCGTCTTGGATGAGGCCTATTCCATTCACGAATGTTAAGAGACATCTGCTGGACTTGCTCTAATAATAAAGGAAGCTGTTCAAGAAGTAATCTGAACATGATTTTGTGTATCTGTCTAACGTCAGCTGTTGCCAGCTGTGTTACACACGGTTACGTTTTTTTGAAGATATTGGTTGCATTTTTGAGCACCTCGTTGTTTTTTTCCCTCAAATTCTGCTGTGAGCACGCCGGCGATCGTTGCATTCCATCTGCTTTGCAGAATACGTCGCCTTGTTCGTTGCTCTGATTGGCCGTAGCGCCAGGATGCTGGCCCCGCCTCCTTGATGAGGCATTTTCAGACCTACATCTGCCCAGATGTGGCTCTGATCTATCAGAATGAGGGGTTACGAACACGTGATCCGATGTTGAGTTTCGGCATTTTGCATTGGTTGGGTTCCCCTCATCTACTTTGAAGACATTTAAAAGACTGTTTAAGGAAACCTGAAGTACTTTAACTGTAACTTTATTCCAACCGTGTTGTTAAACATTCCACCCACAATTCAGACTGTGGATTTCGTCCTCTGCTCTTTTATTAAATGACGTCACCAGAGTCGTGTCTGAGCTGGTATGGACGAGAGGGGTAGTAGAAAGGTTCAAGGGAAGTATTAGCATAGACATTTAAAATACTCAGTGACATTTGAAATAGTATTTCCTGCCAGAAGGCTTTCCAAACATCGCACAGCAGCAGATCTGTTTCTATTACGCGCTGAGTGCATCCTCTTAGTGGAGCGGCGGATTCTCCGTGCTGCTGGCGCTGATCTCATTAACAGGAGGTAACATGAGAGTTTGAAGGCCTGGGAATCACTTAAGCCAGAGGTGTCTTCCCGGGCTTCATATTAGATTTGGCTGCGTGCTAATCTCATTCATGACCACTTCTGCTGCGATCCTGCACAAGTCTGATTTGATTTGTGTTTGAGTCGTGAGCTGAAGAAGGTGGTCCTCCTGCAGCCTTTTCTCTCCTGTGAGCGTTACGTTTTAGTCCTGCGGTTCCAAGACTCCATCCTGTTGTGGAAAAATAAATACATTCACACTAGTATTTTGTAATAATACTGCACCGTGTCTCAAATATCTCCCCATCTGTCCAGGTGTATCTTGGCCAAGACGGTGTGGTGGAGGTGTACGACCATGTGACGATACATCCCAGCTCCCCCATTAGCAGTGACCTTTTACTGGACCAGCATGGATCACACATCTACATCATGACCAAAACCACAGTAAGTCCCCTTGCTCAGTTTAAGGTTTTCTGTGTTTTCACGTCCAAAAACCCAACAGGTGTAGAAACAGAAGCTGGTGTCTCCCCATTCAGCCACTCCCAGATGTCTCCAGATACGAGACTGGTCGTCATCCATCATTAGAAGATTTATCGTTTCTCTGAGGTTTTCAGGCTTTGGTGCTTCCTCAAGCTGCGTCTCTTTCAAAGAGAATGAGAGGCAAATGGCGTGAAAGAAAACAGAGGGGCCAGCTGGCAGCCGAGGTCAGGAGTCAGTCACCCTGCTGAGATGGGCACAGCCAGCAGGACCCGGAGGGTCAGACCTAACAATGGTATTGATCAGTAAAAGTAGCCTCCATTGTGTTGGCACGCTCCCTGCAGAGTCTGAGTGGGTATCTGTGGATGCTGATGGATGAATGTGGGAACCTGAGAGACCACACGCTCTGACTGGAGCGGTTCAGAGTGGAGTGTAAAGCAGCAGGGATGAGATTCAGCACCTCCACATCTGCGACCATTAGAAGAACCTGGAGGGTTGGGGCTGAGGTGCTCCTCGGCTGGACGAGTTTAAGTGTCTCTGGGTCTGGCGGCAGAATGAAGAGGGGATCACCAGTGTGTCTTTATACTATTCAAAGAGAAAAAACATGAAACAGTGCAGGAGGCCTCAGGTTTCACCTGTCTGACATTTACAGTTCAGCTTTGATCGTTGTTCCCAAAAGGCACCTTGATTCAGATGACCAGAACCAGGTAAACAATCAGGATTTAGGAGACCACTGAAGAAGTTTTTACAGCTAAAAGTTGCTCATTTTTGTCAAAAGTCTTGATATTTGTAAAAATATTGTGATTTTAGGACAAAAAGTTGAAATTATAGAATAGGTTTGTAATTTTATGACCCTTTTTTACAACAAAAAATAATAATTTTAAGTATAAAAAGTCACAATTTTGTGGCATTTGTGATTTTCTATAAAATTTGATTTTACAAGAAAATAAATTGTAATTTCAGTGAAAAAAATCTCAATTTTTGTGAAATTTGAGATTTTATGACAAAAATGCACTGTAAAAAAGATTATGAAATTCAGAACAAGATTAGATATTTTATATAAAAAAAAAAACTTCTCTTCTTTCAATTTGCAATTATAGAAGAAATTTTTTATTTTACTGGAAAAGCTGAACCAAACAGCTGATGCAACTGTTGACGTGGAGGCGTTTCACCCTCGGGACTTCCAGTCATCTCGTCTTATCAGCTCGACCTGAGGATGGCCGCTGCGTCATAAATGATTCAGGAGAAAAACTCTCGCTCAGTGATTTACAGTTAATGCCTCTCGTTTTCTAATTGACATTCCTTCGGTGTCGGGAATAATCAGGTTGGTGCATGTTGAGGGCATGCAGCTCTCTGAGCACGTATCATCCTGCGGCAGTCCTTTCAGTCTACAGATGTTTAGTGATGCAGCAGAAATCCATCATCAGCTGACGCCATCGTGAGCAAGTAAACTGAATATGTGGCAGTACCACTTCTGTCCACATGGGGGCATTTAGATCTGCTGTGTTGACTAAATATAGCGAATGACAATGTAATCCCACTTTGTCCCACTAGAGGTGGACTTTGTTACAGACTCATGAACTTTCTCGTGCTCTGCTGCCCCCTGTGTCGTTGGAAGTGGTACTGCTGTTTGACCAATTTAAAGCAACACCAAGCGCGTCTGTCTGTTAAATACCGTTGCTGTGTGAGCCTCTTTAGGAGCAACGCAAACATCGCAACAAGTTGTAGAAGTAGCTGTCTGATTTATTTAAACCACATAAGGCTGAAGGTGGGTTTTTCGGGTCAAAAGTAGATTAGACACCATCGTCTACTTAAGAATGTTCTTTAAAAGACAAAAAAGTAATAGTAACAAAATTTAATCAGGAAACAAAAAGAAAACACTTAATAATTTTCATACTAGACTAGTGAATGACTAGAGAATCCATAATGAATGATTTTAAAGAGCTGAATATGAAATGCTGAAGATGAGAAGTTCTACTGAGAATAGAATAGAAATAGAAGAAAATAGAGGGGCAACAGGAGGCTGGAGAAACATCTAGAGGAACATCCTCCAACAGATCAGTGACATGAAACACATAATTCTTTCCTGGAAATCACAGCATGAACACAGAACACTGTTCATCCATACATGCAGTTAAAGCTGCATCATGCAGGGAAGAAGCCGCCTGCGAGCCTGATCCAGAAACATCCAAGCTCATTCAGAACGGCAAAATGGCAAACCGTCCTGCGATGAGATGCATTAAAATTAGAAATTCTTCTTGGAAGCCTCAGATTCCAAGTCCTTCAGACTTAAAAGGAGAGGAAGCATGTAGCGCCTTATCAGCACTCACTTCTCACGTTTGCGCCTCCGATGGTGTGGAGCTGCAGCGACGATGTTAAACCATACTGATACATCACAAACGAGGCTTCGTGGTGCCAAACTGGACTTTTGATGCATCAGTTTCAGCAGCCAGTAGTCCCAGAGCCGGTCCTACCCAATGTGGTGCCCTTGGCAAAATTTTATTTTATTTATTTATTTATTTATTTTAATATACTACTATTCATCCCTGTGGGGAAATTCAGCCTCCACATTTGACCCATCTGGGCTGCTGGACCCAGAGCGCTGGGCTGCCAGAGCGCTGGGCTGCCAGAGCGGTGCCCGGGTGGCGGGTGGGGGTTTCTCAGGTGCCTTGCTCAGGGGCATCTCATCCATGGATGTGGATGTGGGGACGCACTTGTTCAGTACTCCGCCCGCTCATTGGTACCAGCCGGGGATTGAACCGGCGACCCTGGTTGCCAGCCCAGTTCTCTAGCCGGCACGCCATGGAAGCCCCATTTCCATTCTAAGAGCTGATAGTAATAACTGACTTCGGGATAATTACATTTTATGGCGCCCCCTGGAGGCCACGGTGCCCTTACTGTTTACCTATATTGCCTAATGGGCCAGCCGGCTCTGGGTCGTCTCCATCCATCCATTATCTATACCCGCTTTTTCCTGTGAAGGGTCACGGGGCTCTGCTGGAGCCTATCCCAGCTCACTTCGGGCGAAAGGCAGGGGTCCACCCTGGACAGGTCGCCAGTCCATCGCAGTCCGAGTCATATCTTAGCTCCTAATCCATCTCAGAAATGTTCTTCCTCTTCCTCATCATCTTCAGGTAGAGAAGCGTCCGGTTGCAGAATGTGGAGACCACCTGGACTGTCAGTCCTGTTTGTCCGCCAGAGACCCGTACTGCGGCTGGTGCGTCCTGGAAGGACGGTGAGTCTCCACAAAGATCTCGGCGTCTCCTCGCAGCGCCCGTCCTCGTCTCTCCCTGAACCGTAACGTCTCTGGGTTTCAGATGTGGCCAGCGGTGGGAGTGCCAGAGAGGGTCCATGCAGGGCCAGTGGTTGTGGAGCTTCAGCCGGACGCAGCAGTGTCTCAGCATCCAGCGCCTGAGCCAGCGCAACATCAGCCGTGGGGAGAAAACCGATGTAATAGAGGGGCGAGGTTGGAAGGGTTCAGGGGCGACGCTGTGCTTACATCAGCAGCTCGCTCTCTGTGGTTTTCTGACTCATCTCCTTCTTCCCTTCAGATCGCCGTGTCGGTCGAAGGCCTCCCAGGCCTCAGGGGAGGAGAGACGTACTCCTGCTTCTTCCAGGACACAGAAACTCCTGCGCTGCTCACCACTACCGGGGTGATTTGCTCCACCCCGGATGCCAGCAGTTTGCCCCCCATCGGCCAAGGAGATGGTGAGTGTTCAGCCCTCGTTTTATTCAGCACACGCCTAAACCTCCTGCAGAAGAGGACCACACGAGGTCAAGTCTTTCAGGAATGTGAGTGTTTCCTGACAGGAAGTCACGCCCACATTAACTGTGATTGGACGGCAGAACTGAACCCAGGAAACCTCAGTGCAGCGATAACGGTGTCCACTGGGTGGCAGCACGCTCCAGTTGGGGTTTTTGCAGGTTCCTAAACATCCAGTTTTGAAGGAAAAGTGAACTCCACTGTGAAAGGACAAAAGGGAAGGGATATCGATGTGCTGAAGAGCCCCAAATGGATCATGCTGCCCCCGGTGGACACTGCTATTACTGCACCAGGTTATCCCCGTCTGTGTTCAGAAAGCGAAACGCTGAGCTGAAGCAGCTGATGCTTCCAGTGGAGAAATAAAGAACACACTTGTTCAGTTTTTCAGGGATTGAAATAACAGTGATAAGGATAATCTGGTCTTTACGAGGTCTGGAGCTCTTTGTTCTTTAAAACAGAAAACTTGGCTAATCTGTTTCTAAGATGCTCAAAAACGAGTTTTGTCAGTGGCCATCCAGGCCTTACTCTTCAGTTCCGCCTGAACGGCTCTGTTGTGTCTGGACTCTCAGAAAAATACAGCTGCGTATCATCAGCATAGCGACGAAAAACTAAGTCAGAAAAAACTAAAAGACGGCAGAAATAACAAGACGAAGAAGATCCACCACAAAGAGAATCTCCAAATGTGTCTTAAAGGACCTTCATGAAATGTGTTCTTTGCATTAGCGACTTTGCTCGGATCTCCTCGGACACAGACTTCAACAGCAGGTCTGAGTGAACTACTTGTGAAACCTTCTGGGTCCTGCGCCTCTGGGAAACCATGAATGTATTTAATCTTTCTTGTCGTACAGTGATGGACTCCATTTGTTTTGAAAGGATTCCATTCACCTTCTCAAATGATGTCTAGGCCCTTTGGCATTGTATTACATCAGCACAGAATTCTCCCAACCCTTTGTTTTTTTGTTTGTCAAGCATCTGACGCTTGCTGTCCCTCATTAATACCACCAGCTCCCTCTGAAACCCCAGTTTTCCCGCCTGCGTGTTGGAGGTTGGAATATGTTCAGCGCAGCCGAGAGTTTATCGTTAAAAACATCTCCCTTCAGCAAGGACGCGTTTTTCCTTCTGCCCAGCACTGGGAAGCCTAAAAACCTGCTTTCTCTGTGACGCAGAGTCTGTGATGGTGACACTGTCGCTGCGCTTCGTCAACGTGACCGTCGCCGAGACAGAATTCACCTTCTACAACTGCAGTTTAGTCCAGGAGCTTTCTGGACGCAAACCGTGAGTATCCACACGTGTCCCAGCTGGTCTCCCAGCTCGTCTCCCAGCACAACTGGCCATGGACCAGATGTGCAACAAAGTAGTGGTTGTAAAGTGTTTTCTCAGCTTGTTACTTCTGACAGGATACGTTTAGATGAACCAGTTCAGGTAACTGAAGGCCATCACTGATAGTCGCAGACGTTGACCCTGACGTGTTTTGTGTCGTCCAGATGCCAAGGCTGCGTGAGCAGTCGCTGGGGGTGTAACTGGTGCATCCATCAGCACGTCTGCACACACGAACGCTCCTGCAGCCACGGAGTCACCATCTACAACCAACACGTGAGTCCCCATTTACACAGACAAAAGTGAAAGCTTTGACAGAAATCAGAAAACTTTTCATTCACTATGGCGCGACACGTGTCACACTCGAGGCCCACGGGCCACATCCGGCCGGCCACTTCACCTTATGTGGACCACGACAGCATTTAAAGACGATGATGAACTGGATCAATCCTGGAATAACTGAGGTGGAGAGCAGCTGCTTTAAGGTGGAATAACTGAGGTGGAGAGCAGCTGCTTTAAGGTGGAAT
>JBAMYA010000022.1:2194069-2210388 GCA_037176975.1 Arrhamphus sclerolepis | reverse complement strand
GCTTTAACCGCTAGGCTATTTAACCACCTGCTTTAACTACCAGGCTATTTAACCACCTGCTTTAACCGCTAGGCTATGCAGCAGCCCATGAAATTGCAACTTTGTGTTGTAAATCTTTCAATTTCATATAGTTCCAACTTTCGTAAAAATATCCAAAAATCAAGAATTTTGGTTGAAAATCAGAAATCTTGCAAAATTGCAACCTTTTTTTGTAACTTTTTGGGGGTTTCATGACAGAAAAATGTTGGGGGGTTTTTGGTCATAAAATATCACATTTTTCAAAATTATTTTTGTTTGACTTGAAAATAAGACTATATGTTGAAAATAAAAAATTCAAATTTATTTCAAGTGCAACTTATTTTCTACAATCTTGACATTTTGTCAAAAAAATCTGAAATAAAAAAAAAATGTTTAAAGTGAAATATTGACAACTTTTTCACATGAAGTTCAGACTCATCTAAAAAAATAACTTTTCTTTTGAAATTGCAGATTTCATAATGTTGAAACTAATAAAGTCTCAAATTTTTGTTGTAAAATTGAAAGAAAATGCTTTCAGCTTTATGTTCCAGCGTTTTTTTGTCATTTTTGAAAAAATGACAAAAAAGTTTGTTTTAATCTCAGATTTTGCTAAATTGTTGCTTTTTTGACAAAAAGTAGACTGCAAAAGTCACATAAATGTAACTTTATGTCCTATAATCCTGACATTTTGTCCAAAAATCACAAACTCCACAAAATCTTAACTTAATTTTAGAGCTCTTTGTTATGAAAAATTGACTTTTCCTAAACTGAAATCACACATTTTTATTGCATATTTAATATTTTAACTTTTAAATTTTAACAAAAACGCAAATTTGTAAAATCAAAGAAATTCATCAAAGTAATTTTTTCCACAAAAATTACCAACTTTTTCCATTGAAGTTGATGCTTTTGTAAAAACAAACAAACAAACAAAAAAATAAAACAAATGTTTCTTTTCTCATTTTATTAGAAAAAAACTTTGTGATATGATGATGATTCAGAATTGTTGTTTTTTCACATAAAACCAATAATTTTATAATTTCATACAGGTGCAACTTTACACTCTAAAATCTCAACGTTTTGTCATAAAATCACAAATTTCAAAAATATATTACAACTGTTTGTTGTGAAATACTGACTTTCACAAAATTTCAACATTTTCACAAATTTTTGTTTTAAAATAGAAAATTTAACAATATTTCAACTTGTGAATTTTTTTTCCCATAAGAAAAAAAAAATACACTTTCTCCCATAAATTTTACAACTTTTTCAAAAGTTGTAAAATTGTATGTTGTTTTTTTTTTTAAAGAAAAATTTCCCTTGTGAAACAACACTTTTTCAAACTTGATTTTTTTTTAAAATGCAAAATTGTTAAATTTGACAGCAACACATCTTCTCAGTGGTCCTTCTGAAGAAAAGGCCAGCTGTCAGTTGCTTACCTGGACTCTGCACGAGGCTGGTGACGAACATCTGGGTGTGTGTATCGTTAGTGGTCAGTGCAGGAAGTGCAGTTTCCTTCACCAGACCGGATGTAGCCCTTTGGCTCCCTCACGCCTCACAGTGACATCTTTGTGACGGCGTTGTCTTTCAGGATAGTGTGTGAGACGATGAGCAGCGGCGGGGAGAAGAGCGGCCACGCCTCAGTTAAAGTGAGAGGAGGAGGTGTGGGGGTGTCACAGCAGAACTTCAGCTTCCAGGTAAATTCAGACAGTGTTTCCTCTCGGATTTGTTTCAGCAGCCGTGGCGGCGTAAACAACACTTGACTTCAGATTTTACTTTTACAACCTGTTTAATGAATGGCCAGCTGAAAATGGCTTTTTAAAGACTGAATGTAAAAATAAATAAGACTTGCTGCCCTGTTTTCCAAGAGGATGCTCCTCTGACTCTCTGACCTGCTGCATGATGGGATGTCACTTTCAAGGCCTCGCTCTCGCGAGTAATTAACGTTTTAACACCTCACCCCCCAAAAGAGTAGATACCGAGCACGACAGTAATCTGTAGTTTACCTTAGTACTCGCGAGTACCCGACCCAGTGCAGAACTCTGCTGTGAAGGTGGAGACATGCAGCGGTGATGTATTTACAACAATTTAAAAGAACAAAAACAGAAATTTAAAGGAGTGGCAGCAAAGGTTTAGGAGCGGCGGGCCAAAGTTAGAGGAAACGCTGCTGATGGTCTTTTTTCTTCTTCAGCACGACAGATGTGAAGATCTGTTGAGAAATTAGCTCTCCATTTAACAATAATAATAATGATGATGATGATCTAGCAGTGCAGATCACTCCTCTAATCCCTCGGCCTGATTAGGAAAACTGGGTTAGTTGCAAACGTGACATTAACTCAGATGTAAGCCGCTTACTTAAATGCTCATAAATGCGGTTATTATTGACAAAAACTCCTGCAACAGAAGCAATTAAACCAGCGTTTTCTAAACGGAGCCATCTCTGGGGCTTTTTCACACCCAGTTCAAAGAGAGCAATTGGTCTGGTAATGGCCCTGGGTGTGGACTCAAGTAGACCTCTCTGAGCTGGTGGGGGGGAGGGGGGTGCCCTGAATCGCCTCATTTGAAGAATGTGGTTCCACTGAGATGTGATGCACTGATATAAGTGTTTATTTAAGAAATAAAAAGCCTCTTTTTCACTAAAGATAACTGTCCAATTAAGGAAATAGCAGAGCCCCCACCCCCCACCCCCAATGGCTCATCTTAATTAGGCTTCACTTGTGTCGGTGATCTAAAGCATTACAATAAACTCACATGCTCATTAACATAACAGTGAAAGGCCTGCCGCCATGACGGCTGCCTCATTAACGCGCCAGAGCGGCGAGCAGATGAGCTGCTGTACTGGCCCGTGTTTCCCAGAATGCCCTTGTGTTTTATCCACCCATAAATTTCTCCTCCTCGGTACCAGATTATCGATCAGACTTTTTCTTTCTTTTTCTTTCCTCGTCTCCGTCTCTCCTCCCCTCCAGGATCCCAAACTCAGCAGCATCTTCCCCCACCGGGGGCCCAGGGCGGGGGGCTCCACTCTCACCATCAGAGGTCGCAGACTGAGGACCGGACATCCCAGCGAAGTCGGTGTTCTGATCGGAGGAGTGTCCTGCCGTGTGTGAGTGTCCCCCAGGGGCCATTAAAATGACAGAAAACAAAGATTTCTGTGTTTATGTGAAGAGAAGATGTTTGATTTGTGTGAGAAGAGTTGGAAGAGCTCAGCAGAATGTTGAAACAGAAAACTGAATCGCTTCCTGCGCTCAGGATCAACATCCAGGAGGATCAGATCAACTGTCTGACCAAAGGCAGCAACAGAACCGGAGAGCACGCCATCACGGTGCGCTTCGGTGGAGCAGAGCGCCATCTGCAGGGCTCCGTGTACCATTACACCCTGAACCCCAACATCACCACGGCAACGCCATCCAAAAGCTTCCTCAGGTAGACTGGAACCAGGAAACAGCTGGGCTCAGATGACTGGTTTAATGAGGATCTGCTGCTTCTGAAACACACACCAGTGATGTTACATTTAACAAAGGAAAAGCAGTTTTTATTATTCTAAGGCCAAAATAACTTCTTCTCTTTGGGATACTTTGGCTTTTGGGTTGAGTTTTGGAAACTTTGAAATCAGAAATTTCATTGCAGGTTAAAAAAATAATGGACCTCAGTCCAAATAAACATTGAGTCATTTTAATTGACCTTATTTTTTTTATTTGCTTAACCAATTATGATCCATTCTCTGAAATATTTAAATTTGTTTGTCACGTTTAATTACACATCAATTGATAAATATGTCCTCTAATATGTCATTTCAGAAAGTTTCCCAGATGTGATTTTAGGAAAATAAAAGCTCTGAACAAAAAAAAAAAAAAAACTATACACATAGAGATCGACTCAAACTTAAAAAAACAGACATTAAATCAAATTAGATGAAACTAGAAAAGCACTCGGAGAGCTCAGACCTCCTCCAAGCAGCACAGGTCCCCCAAATATTATGACTTACACCCAAAAGTTTTACTCCTACATTTGTTTTATTATATTGGATTACACTTAGCAGCTGGAATCACATTGATATGATTAGTTCAATAGTTAGATTTCTGTAATGGTGGTTTTCTTCTGGATCCAGCTCCATACCTGTTATAGATACATCAAATCTGTTAACATACTTTTACACATAATTGATGATGTCATGACCATCTCCCGTATTTTTTTTTACCAAGCATTCAGAGCATTTATTGTGGAGATATATACACATATCCTGAAAATGGTCCTAATCACCTCCAAAATTTAATCATTTGTTCTCTGTCCCAATTTGGACATATGTTGAAATTTTTATGAAAATCCTCCATAACGTTTTGAGTTATGTTGCAAACAAACAAACAGAAAAACCAAATCCGGCAAAAACTTGGCGGAATTAATTAAAGAAAGTCCTGATGACAGCGAAGCTGCTGGTCCTGGCTGTTCATGATCGATAAAAGTTTGTTATTCAACCATGACAATATTCAGATGCAGATTATTTCCTTTTTCTAGGAATGAAACCTGTTGGGAAAACAGCTGAAGTCCACACGTCACCATGAAACAGCCATAAACACATTTATTCATCCATCTATCCACCTATCCATCCATCCATTTATTCATCCATTTATCCACCCATCCATCCATTGTTCCTTCCATTTATCCATCCATCCATTTATCCATCCATCCATCCATTCATCTCATCTGTGATCTCCTGCTCGACAGTTTAGACTGTGACTCCTGTGTTCCTCAGAAGCGTCGTCTGACGTGTTGCTGACTTGTTGCTGACGTGTCGCTGACGTTATTTATCAACTGATCAGCTGATCACGCCCCCTGACGTTTGATGGTTTCTGGAGAAGACAAAGAGAAAAATCAAATCAAAACCAAAGAGGTGAAGAAAAAAGGAAAATCGTGAGAAGAAAAACTGAAACGTCATAGCCATACAATACATCTGAGGAACAGCAGAACCTACACAATGAAAGAAAAGTATCACATCCACACAGCAGTTAAACCTTAAACTCTGACAGATACTAGAACACCCGAAAGACAAGACGGAAGCGGATAAAAAATGCAGCGTAATATATGAAATACCCTGTAAAACATGCAAAAAAAAAAAAAAAAAATGACACGTCGGCACACGTCGGACGAAGCTTCTGATGAAGACAGGAGTCACAATCGAAACTCTTGAGCAGGTACCATCATTCAGGAAGAAAAGATTTGGCGGATTTATTCAATAAATAGTCATAATCTGAGTTTATATTTGCCAACATTTAAAGAGCTGTTGAAGACCAGATGGTTTTCTTTTTTGATAACGTCTGTGCACATGCAGAATTAAGAGTGTAGATGACGTCACATGACTGCATGTATCTTTCAGCGCTGGTTTTTGTTGATTTGCTTCGATGTTTGAGTCCCGTAGTCTGAATAGAGTTTGCTGTAATTCTGAGGAGGACTGATAAACTTCACCTTCCTCCTGCAGCGGAGGCAGAATCATCAGGGTTTCTGGTCACAACCTGGATGTGGTCCAAGAGCCAAAGATGAGGGTCACTCTCAGTCCTCCTGACGCTCTGCCTCCCAGGAGGAGGAGGAGCAGCAGCAAGAGGAGGAAGGAAGGACATGATCACCACGGTTCAATGAAACGATGGCGGAGGATTGTTCCGGAGGCCAACTGCCCCGAGGGGGCGCTCTGCCACGTCAAACAGGTACGTTTATGGATCAGATCTGCTCACTTTCAGTGTATTTTTAAAAGTTAAACGTTTTTCTTCTCCACATTCTCCAGTACACATCTGTCTGCACCGCGAGCAACTCTTCTCTCATCTTGTGTCCGACCCCTGCTGTGGGTCCGGAGGCCAGAGGGGCCAACGTGAAAGTTCACTTCCTGCTGGACAGCCTCCATTTCGACTTCAACGCTGTGAGTAAAGAAGCCTTCAGCTACGAGCCCAATCCCAAGCTGCACATGCTGAACCGGAACGACCCGACCAAGCCGTACCACCACAAACCGGGCAGCATCATCTCTGTAGAGGTGGGTCCCAGTTATGGTTCCTGAACTTTCCCTGCGATGGAAGCGCATTTTATTCTGAAAGGCAGAGCTCCAATAAACACATTCATGTTCCAGCAGCAGCCACTTCCTGGATGGACAGTTACAGAGAGGTCAGGATCTGACCTCTCTGTAACTGTCCCTCATCCCTGCCTCGAAAGACTCAAACGTTGACTGTAAAGTATCTGGATGAAGTATCTGGTCATGTGACCCACTGATTTCTACAGAGAGCCTTTTAAGCCCATTTTTCCTAAAACCGCACAGCGCCATGTTGCAAAGGTGGCACAAAGCTGTCAAAGTCAACACCAGAGCCAACGTCTAGACAGGTAGATGGATGGATAGATAGATACAACTTTATTAATCCCCAAAGGAAAATTCAAAATTCAGTCAAGCATGTAAAATGATCTCCTGGCATCTGATTGGTCAGCTTTGTTGCTTCATATAAATTTATCTGATGATTAAAAAAGAATTCATCCCAGTACAGATGTCGTGGATCTAAAAGGTAACAACAGATGGAAAAAAAGATTTCTTTTAACAGTAAATATGTGAATATGCATGTTTAATTCTGCTACAAAGTTGGTACTTTAAACATTGGATCAGTGGAGATCTGCTCTGTTTTGGAGTCACCACCTAGTGGTCAGTAGAGGAACCGCATGGGTGAGCTTCAACCTGGAAGTGGGATGGTTGCAGCTTGGGTCTGACCTGAGTAGAACCAGCTGTGAACCATCAGGGAACGCTCAGAGGGAGCTGACATGACGCTTTGGCTCCGCCTAGTGGCAATTTTGTGCTGTTGCAACAACTTTTCCAATTAAAAGTGATGAAATCAAAATTTGTTGACTTTATTCATAGTAAGTTTGATAAGAAATGACGTGTGATGGAGAGAGAAAATGATCACGAGTCAAACCTGCGACCGCTGCAGGAGGACCGTAGCCTCTCACATGCGCCTCTGCTTAAACCAGTGGACCCAGAGCGCTCCATTTTGTTATAGAATGTACTTCATCCCCTGCTATTACTGGTTGGGGACTCAGGTCTCAGAATAACTTTGTTGTTTCACTTCCAGGGAGAGTACCTGGATTTGGCCATCAGCAAGCATGAGGTGGAGGCTCGGATAGGGGAGGGCTCGTGTTTGGTGAAGACGCTGACACATAACCACCTATACTGTGAACCGCCGGCCCAGCAGCCGCCCGTCACAGCCAGTAAGAAGCAGGACGGCGTGGACGGTCTGCCCGAGTTCACTGTGAGTGGGAGACACGGAGAACCTCTGAATAAAATTCAGCTGCTGTCGTTTTGAGGACAGATCTTCATTTTCAACTGTCTGTAATTTTCTGTCAGGTGAAAATAGGAAACCTGAACTTCTCACTGGGCAGAGTTCAGTACGACAGCCAGGCGCAGTCTACATTTCCTCTGGAGGCTCAGGTGGGCGTCGGCGTGGGGGCCTCCATAGTGGCGCTCATCGTGCTCATCATAGTGCTCATTTACAGGTAAACAGAAAGTTCTGCAACCCCCAAAACTGAAAACGTTGGATGTTTGCTACATTTAGGGAAGGTGGCTAAGTGGTAGAGGCTTCGGCTAAGAACCTGAAGGTTGGTGGTTTTAGCTCCCTCCTGGGTACACCGAAGTGTCCTTGGGCAAGATATGAATCCCTGATTGCTCCCGGTTGTCTGGCCAACGCCGTTGTCAGCTCTGCTGACAACCAGTGTGTGAATGGGTGAATGCTTACAGTTGGCGCTGTAGAATTACAGTTGTAAAGCGCTATGTAAGTGCAAGACATTTACCATTTACTTTGACTTTGATGCCTTTGTAGACTCTATGAACGCAAGATATATTTATATTTATTTATTTATTTCGTTTCAATTTCATTTAATTTGTCAATCTTTGGTCATTTCTCTAATTCAGGTCACACAGCCCAAAAGATGTTGGAGCATTTTGCCTTTCTGCTGGTTTTTACTTTTATTTTGTTCCATTCATCCTGAAAACAAACTTTTAGATGTGCAGTTATGTTTTTTTAGCGGCTGCGCTCTTCAGCACCCTCTCTGGTTGAGACGTGGAAGTGGTGATGGGTTTGGTAGAGATGTATAGTTGAGTATCATCAGCGTAGAAGTAAAAAGGGATAGCATGTAGAACAGGTGCTAAACTCAAGGCCCGTGGGCCGAATCCAGCCCACCACATCATTTTCTGTGGCCCAGTCAGATCCAAAAGTCCAAGCAGATACAGGAATTGTCCTGATCGTCCCAGTTTGGTGTTCTTTTAAGTTGGTCTTGCTTACAAATTATCTGTACATCACTGTTGTTTGTCAGGAGAAAGAGCAAACAGGCCATGAGAGACTACAAGAAGGTCCAGATCCAGCTGGAGAACCTGGAGACCAGCGTGAGAGACCGCTGTAAGAAGGAGTTCACAGGTATGAACGCTGGCTGTCTGCGGCTGCACGAACTGTCTGAATAAACTCTGTAATCCGTTTACACTTCTTTTACCTTCTAGACCTGATGACCGAGATGATGGACATGTCCAGCGATTTAGTCGGCTCAGGGATTCCCTTCCTGGATTACCGGGCGTATGCCGAACGCATTTTCTTCCCAGGCCACCAGGAGTCACCACTGAGACGAGATCTGGATGTCCCAGAGAGTCGGAGGCAGACGGTGGAGCAGGGACTGGTCCAGCTGTCCAACCTGCTCAACAGCAAGCTCTTCCTCACCAAGGTGAGCCGTTGGTCTACTGGATCAGGTCACACATGCATGAACTGGTCGTCCATGCTGTGTCTGTTGTTCTTCCAGTTTATTCACACTCTGGAGGTCCAGCGGACGTTCTCCCCCAGGGACCGGGCCTACGTGGC
The DNA here is from genome assembly GCA_037176975.1 of Arrhamphus sclerolepis. Taxonomy (NCBI): domain Eukaryota; kingdom Metazoa; phylum Chordata; class Actinopteri; order Beloniformes; family Hemiramphidae; genus Arrhamphus; species Arrhamphus sclerolepis. The sequence goes on along the minus strand of JBAMYA010000022.1, from coordinate 2,201,509 downwards.
CTCCCTACTGACCGTCGCCCTGCACGGTAAACTTGAGTACTTCACAGACATCCTGAAGACGCTACTGAACGATCTGGTGGATCAATACGTGGCTAAAAACCCCAAACTGATGTTGAGGAGGTGAGGAGGCTTTTCCAGATGCTGCAGTGTGTGAGAAATGTTTGTCATTGACTGATTTTTGGTTCTTTTTCATTTTATTCTTTTAGAACTGAATATGTGGTTGAGAAGCTGTTGACCAACTGGATGTCCATTTGTCTTTTCACTTTTCTGAGGGTATGTAGTTCTTTGTCCACTTGGAACAGTGTCACCATCTCTGCAGCTGTTTTCTTTTAAAAATCACCAAAAGAAATCGCCATGGCAACCAGAAAAAAACATCTTCTGGACTTCTTACTTATAGTCGTCAGCGTCACAGGAAAAAAGTTTGATGTTGAAGCTGTGACACCATGACCAACTTTTTAAAAATAAGTGTAGTATTAAATACTCTCAAATCAAGTTGAAGACATGAGCCCTGATTGATTATATGTGGCGTCTAAACGTGGAAAACGTTCCACAGAAGCTCTTGATGCAAGTCCTGATGAGTCAGCTTTTGGTTGACTGCTCAGCCCTGACCGTTGAATAACTCCTCTCTGATTGGCCAGGAATCGGCGGGGGAGTCGTTCTACATGCTGTTCAGAGCCATCAAGCACCAGGTGGACAAGGGACCTGTGGACGCCGTGACGGGCAAAGCCAAGTACACCCTCAACGACAACCGGCTGCTGCGGGAGGACGTGGAGTACCGGACCCTGGTTAGTGCAGGACAGTATGCTTGTAATCAAGTATTCTGACGATTCTGTCATCAAGTAACGGAGGAACTGGATAAATCATACTTTTGTGTTTTTAAACAACTGTATTATGAGCAAGATAATGAGTGCTTGTGTTTGAGAAAAGTGCAAGAGAATTTGTCTTAGTGCACGTGTGTGCAATGCACGTGCACACCTTTAAAAGAGCAAATAGTGCAAACACTCAGGAGAGATGAGGAGGGGGAGGGGTTACATGCTCTGCTGCTACTCATCAGTCCTCGTCACTATCGACTCACAACAGGCGACAATGATTACAAATACTGTACATTCTAACTAGTGCTGATAATCGTAAAAATACGTTACCTTGTAGAACAGGGGTGTTCAACTAAAATTCAGAGTTAGAGAAAATGTCCTAAAGCAAAGGTCCAGAACATCATCATGACTAAGTTGTGCTGTGGGTTTGTGGATCTGGACTGAAGTGGTCTGTAGTTGGATCAACGTCTGCATGCATCAACATCTGACGGTCAAACCAAATAAAGGAAAACCTTTGTAAACAGTTCAACCGTATTTATTCACACTTAACATCAAATCATTCAGAGAAGATTTGAATTCAAAAATAAACATACAATAAATGAAAATAACAATAAATAGCATTATGCATCTTATAAATGGATGCAAAAGTAATTTAAGATCAAATAAGATAAAGTGAAGCAACAGCTTGAACATTCCAGGGAGAGAACTGGGCTGGAGCTTGTCCTGCAAGGACTTTAGACCTGGGCTGGAACGGTGTCGGGGTCTTTCAGGTGAGCAGATGCTGGGCTTGTCCAGATGCAGCTGCTTGATCTCCAAACAGATGTGGCCCTGAGAGAGCAGTTTGGACCAACTGACCCTGCCACCTTCTGGCTCCGAACGGTCTCTGAGAACTTCCTCAGGTCTGAGGGAAGTGTCTGCATACATGCTGAGCATTTTTGGCCCCACATGCAGCTGTGAGGCAGCTTTCTCCACAACGAAGGGGATTAAAACTAAATAAGAGCCCCTGCACATGTGGATCCAGTCCAGGTGTTCATCCTTCCAGGAGAAGCTCCAGCTCCGTTCAGAGAGCGAGGGAAGACGAAGAAAGAGAGTCTGCTAAACTGGTCAGTTGTTTTTATTTATTTTTTAAATAAGCTTAAAAAGGAATAGAAAGCTGTTTCTTCAGTTTATTTGTTTTCAGATTACTTTTGCATCAGTTTCTAAGATGCATAATGTTTCAAAAACACTTTATCTTTTTATTTTTTTATTCAAATCTGATCTGTGTGATTTCATGTTAAGTGTGAATAAATGTTTTTAAATGGTTTTCCTTTATTAATTTAATTTTAACATTTAATTTAAAAAAAAAAGTCAATTTTGTTGAAAGAATTTCAAATTTTTCAGCAACCAAGACTTTATATCTCAGACTCACAAATGTCACAAAATTCTGACTTTAAAAAAAATAAATAAAAAATTTTGTTGGAAAATATCTTCTTTTTTTGCAACATTTTGACCTAAAAATTACAACAGTTGTTGAATTTTAAATTTGTATAACTCCTAAAATCACAAACCTTTTAAAAAATATATTTTTCATGAGTTTTGACAAAAATTGGCAACTTCTGTTCTAAAATCTTTTGCAGGCCTTTTTGTTAAATCCTGACTTGAGATAAAGCTCCTGCCCTCCACCTCAGTTATTCCACTTTTTAACATCGTTACTGAATCAGACGTCACGTTCACATATCTCCAGAAATGTTTTATATTATTGTCTTTGCACCTCTCGAGGGTCCAATAAAATGATGTGGCGTTTCCTGTCATCTGCGTAGTTATGGTAACATATTCACTTCTTTTCATAATCTGAGCGAGTGGGAGCGTATAGATGATAAACAACAAAGGCCCCAAAATGGAACCTTCAGGAACTCCTCGTGTAAATTTTTGTTAGCTCAGATCTGTAGTTGCCTAAAGACACAAAATAGTCTCTTTTAGGTTGGACTCAAGCCAGGTAAGTGCTGTATCTGAAGGCCTCACGTTACTGCAACAGCTTCACCTAAAAATGCATCACTTTATAAATCGAGGTCAGGTGGGAACTATTACCGTATGAACGCAGCTTTAACTCAAACCGTTCTTCACATCTGTCCAGACGCTGAACGTCGTGATGCCAGCGACCAGCGGGGGAACCACTGCTCAGACGGTACCGGCCAAAGTCCTGGACTGTGACACGATCACCCAGGTGAAGGAGAAAGTTCTGGAACAAACCTGGAAAGGAACATCTTTCTCACAGAGGCCGCATATTGACTCCCTACACCTGGGTGAGACTAGATTATTCTGTAAAAAAACAAGTGAATATCTTACCTGTTTGCTGTGTTTTCTTTGTTCTGTTGTGAATAAGATGTGAATTTATGAAATCTATTTCCATTTAAAGAGACCCAACCTTTTAGGATTTTGGATTGCATGTAAAGTTGTAAAGCCATTCTATGAATAATAATTTGAAAATAAATAATCAGCTCTGACTTCCTAGCAACCACACCTCAGTTGTCTTGTCGTTTAAATCTGAAATCTGAAGCACAAGTGTGAGGCTGCATGCATGTTCCTCCCTCCAGAGTGGCGGGCAGGTGTTGCAGGTCACCTGATCCTGTCAGATGAGGACCTGACGTCGGTAGTTCAAGGTTCCTGGAAGCGCCTGAATACGCTGCAGCACTACAAGGTCAGAGAACATCCCACAAAGCCACATCAGCCCAACAGCTGCACAAAAGAAGCAAGACTCCTCAGTCTTTGATGTGTGTTTTTTTCCCCATTATGCAGGTTCCTGATGGAGCGACGGTGGCTCTGGTTCCCAGGAACAACAAGCATCACCTCCATGACAGCCATGACTACATGCCTGGAGAAAGTGAGGATATATATTATATCAATCTGATATTTATGTCCTTTCAGGCTCAAAAGAGGCAGAAAATGAAGTAAATTCAGCTCCTGTTTGGTGTGCGGCTGCAGAGGCTCCAATAACCACCAGAGGGCGGTGTTTGACTGCTTATATTTTTGTGTCACTAAAGTCGATGCACAAGAATCTGCTTGTTAAATGTTTCCTGGTTACAATGCAGCCCGGTCATCCAGCTGTTTGTCTCCTCCAATCAGAGACCCCCATGCTGGACGACGGCGAGGAGGGAGGCGTCCGGCTCTGGCATCTGGTGAAAGCCAACGAGGAGTCGGAGCTGCCCAAACACAGGAGAGGCAGCGTGAGGGAGCGAGGCGGGGAGAGGGCCAAGGCCATCCCTGAGATCTACCTCACACGCCTGCTGTCCATGAAGGTAAAACGTCTTCTCTCACTGACATCCTCAAAGCTGTTGGACACTTCCTGGGTCGTCTGGAAGGGAGCAAATGTTCTAAAAGCTGGACAAAACCGTCGGCATCGAAGCTTCCTCTCCAGGTTTCATGGGCCCTCATGCACACTCATACCTTCAGAAGCATCAACGTTTTTCTAGAAAAGCCTGTCCCGCCTTCATCAAGCTGATTTAATAGTTCAGTTGTTCTGGTTGGGATTCTCCCGTTGATACAATAAAAAAGATGAATTAATGAAATGTTGGTGTACGTTCCCGTCACACAGAGACTTTTATTTATTTACATTCCTTGCCTCTTTGAATCCTGCCGCTCGATCATGTGACCCGCGGCTCAACGACGTTCTGAGTTTTATATCTTCAAAAAGAAAACTTCTTGTTGTGATCCAGTCCGCTTCTGCATTATTCACATCCTGTGAAATATTCATCTGTGTAATGTTCATGTAATGTGTTCACTTCTCAAACACGCCAGCTGAAGTAAAGCGCACGTTTCATGATAAACTCTTAGTGGTGTGTAAGTGCTGTAAACCTTCCAGGAGCCCTGGACGGCTGCTGTACTCCTCATGTGATTTATTAATGCACTAATTTATTAATGCATTAATGGAACTAAAGTGGTGCTCATAATAAACGCAGACATCTTGAGTCTTTAGTTTTGTGAAAATATAAAATCCTACCTGATGTCTCCAGAGCGAAGGATGCTCTAAATGTAGATGTGAAGACTCAAAGAGAAACTTCCTTTTTGTTCAAATTTAAAAGCCAAAGTAACTGCAGGCAGCTTGAAGTTTTTTCGTGCAGCAGCTCATTTCCTGTCCAGCAGAACTGGTTTCCATGACATTTAAATCATTGAAAGGTTGTTGTCATATATATTTAGACACATATTTCTTTCCTTCCTTCATATTTCCTTCAAAACTTCAGTTCAGACTTTTAGTCATTTATTATTTTTAAGTCAGCTAACTAATTCCTAGCTGCGGTCATGCTCGCCCATCCTTTCCCCTCCCGCCACATCCTCCTGTCCTCTGATTGGTTGTTCCAATGTTCGTTATGGTTTGGGGAAGAGCTGCAGTTTGTTTCTAGATTACAAAGTCGGGATTCTGAACAAAGACGTTTTTTTTAGTCTGGTTAGGAATGCTGAACACAACAGAGGTGTTCTGGGTTAGAAGTCAAACAGAATTACCTAACCCCCCTTTAACTTGCCAAAGCCCAACATAAGACGTAAAACAGATCAAATCAGACAAGCTCCTCTGCAGCGAATGAATCTTCTTCTCAACCGTCTGGTTCTCTCTGCCGTCTCAGGGCACGCTGCAGAAGTTCGTGGATGACTTGTTCACCGCCATCCTCAGCACCAGTCGTCCCGTACCTCTGGCTGTCAAATACTTCTTCGACTTGTTGGACGATCAGGCTCTGCAGCACAACATCACCGACCCGGAGACCATCCACATCTGGAAGACCAACAGGTGAAAAAAAGAGAAAAAGAAAACATACAGATGAGCTCCAAAGAGAATTTAATCTGAAAGTTTAAACATCTTCTGCATTAGAGCATAAAAGATAGATTTGTTCTTCTTCGTCTTCAAATTTTCTGCCGCCGTTTCATTTTTGTTGTTTTTAGGTCGGCAGAACGATCGTTATCTGCTCTCTGAAGAAACATGACTGATGCTCAACATTTATCAGCTCCAGCTCGTAGAAAATGTACTTTACTTGCTGCGTCGCTACATCAGAGCTACACACAAGAAGCTGCAGAAAAAGAACCCATGCTGCCACCTAGTGGCTGGTGGTGGAATTACAGAGCAGCGCAAACAATAATGTAGAAGTAGAAATGACAGAGACGGTGCAGGGGTCCGACGGAGTCTAATTTAAGGGTACATCTGTAAATATTTAAGGTCATTTACTGAATATTTGAAACAACTGAATTCATTAACAGTTCAGTCCTGGTGTGTGGTCACCGTTTGTCGTTTTACGACTACTTTCATTGAATTCAATAATACTTTATTCATCCCAGAAGTGAAACTGTGTGTTTCAGTAACTGTAGTTCTAGATATTTATTATTAATTCAGCTGTGCAGCTTCTCCAGAGCCGTTCTTATACGAGAAAACAGCTGAAACACCACACGCTTCCTCCTTCCTCTTTCAGTTTCTGAAAGTTTGATGGTCCGACCACCAGACTCGACCAGCCCAGCCGTCGCCTCGTCCGCAGCGCGACCACGAGTCCTGCTGCTGTTTCAGAAGTAGAACACTTGCGAGCGGCACCCACTTGTTTGTGTTTTAAACATCACGAGTTGCCTGACATGGTGCTAGTTTAAAGACGTTGTTATGAGGGGATAGAACCTTCCTCCTGCTATGTTCCATCTTTCTGCTCTCATCTTCATAAAAAAGACGGGTGATGTCAAATAAAACGAGCCTGAAATGTCATCGGAGATCCTCTGAGGTCCTCTGGTGCTGAGACATGTGATTTCTCTGCTCTCTACATGACAGTGGTAAACGTTCACCTATTTCTTTCCAGTTTACCGTTGCGGTTCTGGATCAACATCCTGAAGAACCCGCAGTTCATCTTCGACGTGCAGACCTCCGACCACGTGGACGCCGTGCTGTCCGTCATCGCCCAGACCTTCATGGACTCCTGCACCATCGCCGACCACAAGCTGGGACGAGTATGTCCACATTATCCAGCTGCACTCATCCAGATCTACTGGACTTTTTTTTTTTTCTCATTCTGTAATTGTACCACATCCAGGACGCGTTTCTCCGTTTTCTTTGCTTGTGCAGGATTCTCCCATCAACAAGTTGCTGTACGCCAGAGACATCCCTCGTTACAAACAGATGGTGGAGAGGTAAGAATATACATGACCCAGAAGCATAAAAAACTGGAGGGAGACGGCAAAGGGAGGGCGAGGAGATGGAGGGAGAGGCCGAGGACATCTGTTAGCGGCAGACAGACGGCAGACCGAGGCCGTGAGGCTCCACGCTCGGATGGTCAGGAAGCAGACTGCTGCGCTTAGTAACGTCAGCTGAACATGAAACCCTGAAGATCACACCGCTGATGTGCTGAGACAAGATTGTTTTTTACCTTACTAGCCTTATGTTTAAAGTCATGTAATCAAACCATCAGCAGACGGGAGACAGTAAACGATGCTGATTCTGGATTAAGGCTAGTTAGAGCCTGAAATGTAACAACAACCCGAAAAGTTACAAAATAAATGTAATAAAACCTAAAATGTAGGAAGTGGTCGATGATGTAACAAGATGTTGAACCCAAAATTGCAAAAATATACATACACACACATATATATGTATGTATGTATATATGTATATATATACACATGTGTATATATG
>JBAMYA010000022.1:2163366-2176725 GCA_037176975.1 Arrhamphus sclerolepis | reverse complement strand
GTGGGATTCTACAGCACCTCTTCAACCTCAGTCTGAACCAGGAGAAGGTTCTGGTGCTGTAGAAGACACCCTGCCTTCTTACAGTACCAAAATATCTCATCCATCTTCTCCCAATGACTATAGTCCTGTTACCCTAACATCTCACATCATGAAAGTTGAAGATGCCGTCATACATCTGCTTCAATGAACACACGGTCATCTGGACAAAGCAGGCAGCACTGAGGATCATGTTCTTTGATTTCTCCAGTGCCTTTAACATCATGCAGCCTACTTTACTGTGTAAGAAACACCGGAAGACAGTTGGATGCCTCCACAATCACCTGGTTACTGACTACCTGACAAACAGACCACAGTCTGTGAGACTGAATGGTTTTGTGTCTGACTGGGTGGTCAGTAGCACATTAGCACCACAGGGGACTGTACTCTCATCACTCCTCTTCACTCTGTACACAGAAATACTCAGATGACTCTACAGTTGTGGGGTGTATCAGTGATGGACAAGAGGCTGAGTACAGAGAACTGATGGACAGCTCTGTGGCATGGTGTGACAACAACCATCTCATCTTAAATGTGAACAAAACAAAGACAATTGTGGATTTTAGGAGAACCAAGTTGATGTCAAATAGTGTTTCCATCATGGGAACTTTACTTTCCTTCTTAGGGAAGCTTAGGTCCTTCAGGGTTTGCAGCTATATCTTTTGTAAGTCTGTAGTGGAGGGTTCAGTCCTACCTGCAGTCATCGTTGGAGGAGCAGCTTCTAATGAAACTGAACAAACTGAGAAAGAGAAAGTTGACTCTGTTCTGGAGCTGATTGTGCAAATGAGGATACTTCATAAGATGAAAAACATAGACAACCTTGAACATCCTCTACACAACAACAGAGTGTCTTCAGTCAGAGGATTCTTCAGATCCACTGCAACACAGATACAAACACAGTGAATCTCAGAAGAGACTCAAATCTTGACTCAAAACTGAATTTCCCTTTGGGGGTTAATTGAGTTTGAATAATCCTCATAAATGTGGCACCATTTAAAATTTGGAGAAATTGGGATAAAATTAACCCCAGTTATTCACTTCCACTGGATAGCAGCTCCTGACAGAATTCAACTCATTCCAATTCCCAACAGATTTTCCAGGACTTCAGTGAGATTGATGTGGACATCTACGTTGCTGGTTGTCAAGGTCAGTGAATTCCTTCTCACTTTATTAAGGCTGTAGTGCAATAGTGTCCTTTATCTCTTCAGTAATTTGCATATAAACTCTTTTCTGATCAGCATCTGTGGTGGAGCAGTTAGAGTGTGGTGATTTCTTCTCTGAGACAATAACAAAGAGAAAACTCTTTGTTTCTGTTCATGATGCTGTGCTCTACTGTCTCAACCATCGCGGAGCTACATCCGTCCCCAGATATGACCCAACAGTGGTGAGTGTAGTCAGTTCATGTCCAGATCTGACACAGCGGTGTCTCCAAAGACACAGTTAGCTGTCTATACACTGTTAACGTAACATTTGACAGTCGCCGCAGATAAACTATTAGCTGACAATCATGATCAAACAATACACATGTTTTAGAAATAATCGTACTCTGCCATTTTAAATAACTGACAGTCTAAAACTGTTTGATTTCAGGATGTGCACGCCAGCACAAAACTTTAAGTTCTTCAGCAAACCAGGAAATCCAGCACAGAAGATGAAACTGGATGGAATACTTCAAGCTGAGAAATGAGAGTGAATCTTGCACAAAATAGCTCTTTTTTAACTCGTGACTCCGCTTCAAGTCAACATTGTACTGTTGACTCCAAGTGATATTTATACATTCTGTGTTTAAGTTACGTAGAAGAAAGATTGACACTGAGAATACATGAGCTCAATTGGACTTTATTCAGTGAGGAACAGCGGGCCTGTGTATTTTAAATCCTTGGTAAATAAATAAATAAATAAAATGGAAATCTCGACATCAGAGCAATATCTTGTGCATTTTGTTTTGTTGTGCATTCTACAAGGGACAGAAACAAGGCATCATGCATCACACTGAGGGCGTGTGAGCTTTCTTTTGGTAATGCCAGCCCCCGGCAGTTTTCAAGTGAAAATCTTTCATGGTTGCTCATGGCAACAGTTAAAATGTGTAAAGGTAGTGCATGCAAACAAAAATACCATTAAAAATCCCAGTGTGTAACATTCAGAGGAATCTAGTGACAGGAAGTCAGCACAATATGTATAACTATATTTTGATTAGTTCAAATGCATTTGAAAATAGGAATCACACGTTGTTTATCATATAACATGCCAATCCTATCTAAAGATGAACTAATTCTATATCTCACAGGTCCAATATCTTACACCCTCTGGTTGCTAAAGCAGCTCAGAGAAGAAAAATCAAAAAGTCCCTGCAGCATTGGTCTGCTGTGTTTCTCTCTGTCACTTCAGTTTCTGGAAGATGAGGATTGAAAGGGATTTTTTTTTTTTTTTTTTTTTGCAATCTGCTAAACATTGCTAAATCTTACACACATTTAAATCACAGTACCTCAAGAGAGGCTGCAGCACAGCATTCCTAAACCGAGAAATTAGGATGGATTAAAAAAAGAGAACAGAATAACAGGATAGCAGTATTCAAAAGCATCTCTTTACTGTTGCATAAACCCTCTGTGACCTCATTCCCTGAATCAATCTTGCATGTACAAAACTGGCCACAGAGGACTCCAGTGCGTGTTTGTGTGTTTGTGTGTGTGTGTATATGTCCATATATATATACACATATACTTATATATATGTGTATATAAATATATATATATATGTATATGTATGTTTATACAATATATATACACACACACACATATATGTATATATGTATACATACATATATGTATACATACACATGGGTGTCTGTATGTACACAGTATTTTTGGTGGATAAGCTACAATTCTTGATGTATGCTTGGACTCTGTATTTCTCTGTTTGGTGTCAGACCTTCATCATCCTCCTCCTCTTCTGGCAGCTGTGACACCAGCTGCTGATAGCGTGCCTGCCGCTGGTAATCTGGATCAATGTTTATCCATTTATTGGCAACCCACTTAGTGCCCTGGGTGACCACACAGCCTCCGTGCAGAGCATATTCATCCTGGTCTCCCACCCAACCTAATGAAAAAACATAAAAACATGTCTAGCTTCAATTCATAGCATCCTTTATAGATGTATTTTACCAAACACTGATGTTTGGGCATTCAAACATTCTGCTTCGACTGATCAATGAACAAAGATAACTGGAGGAGCAGGTTTGTTTTCTCAGAAAAAAATACAGTTTAGATCCTTTAGAAAACTGTGAAACTTAAGTGGCCGATAATAAATCAATCACTGCCCTTCAATGGTTTTAATTCCTAAAAGTAAATTTTTGTTTTAACAATCAAACCAAAAATGTACCTCTTTAGATTTGTTTTCTGATTTTAGAAAACATATTTTCTTTTTTCTGTTGAAAATGTAGTTCTTACATGTTAAATGACAAACAATTTACCCACCCTTTCCATCAGAGAGGTAGTTGTACCAGAAAACCGCTGTGCCTTTGGTCGGCCTCACTTTCAGATTGCTCTTGTCACAGTTCCTTCTCGTGTCCAAAAGATCCACATCATTCTGTATAAGAGACTAGAATACACACTCAAGATCAGTGACATTTCTTAATGTCAGGCTCATGCACTCACTGACAAACAAGCAAGTTAACACAGATATGAAAGACATGCACACTGTGCACACAATACGTCTGCAGCACTCTCTGCACGCATTTACGCACCACTTCATCATAGGTCCTGTTGTCTGCCACTGGGAATGCGGTCTCCCCGCCCCCATCAACAGAGTTCAGGTAGAAGAGAACAGTGATGAACCTAAATGTGCAACACAGATTTAAACGCCGCACATGATACGCCGATATGCTGCGCACAAACAGTGCACAAGCACACATTTACAAACACTTGGCAAACATTTGGAAAGCACACGATTATTTCCAGAACCGAGAGCGCTGAGTCACAAAAGCTCTCACATGCCAGGTTAGCATCAACACGCAGTTTAGTAATGAAACAGACAGATGAATTTGCACCTGAACACTAAGGTAAATATTTGTCGGGAAATGCTGCTTCAGTGATTCCACACCTTGCTGACCTCACCTGCATGAAGTCTCAAAAGGAGTGGAGGTATTGGCCGCGAGGCGCGTGTGTGTGCACGCTGTTTCAGGGTAAACAGGCCCGCTGTCGTGATGGGCGTGGTAGTGGCCCCCCTCTTCATAGCGAACAACCTGCAGCGGTTCACTGAGGTCCACTAATGTGGGTGGGAGGCGAGTGAGGCGTGTCACCCTATGGTAGAAAAGTAATCGGTTATAAATAAATAGCGAGACATGCTTTTGAATAGTGATTAATGACAAGTCATCCTGACCTCTCCTTAATGTCTTGGAGGACCTGGTGTGCTCCTTTGCCCTGATAAAGCCAAGTGTGCCTGCTGTTCCGCACCAGCTGACTCCTTTTCACCCCTCGCTGCAGCAGAAAGCGCTGGAAGGCATCATTGCTCAGAAGCCTGAATTCCTCCAGACTCAGCAAATCTATTCCAAATATGAAAATGCACAACAAACACATTTATCGGGAGGTTACCCTATTATCTTTCTTTCTCTCATTCTTTTTTTTTATTTATTTTTTTATTGCATTTGATGTCCAACACCGTTCCACCAGCCCTCAAACCAGAGCAGAGGATGGTCAAATTAGATTAATAACAGTTGAGTGGATGTTAAAGGCCTTTTAAAACCAAAGAAATAAAACCAAAACAAACTAATGAACAATATTCAATACGTTGAACTGTGATTTAACCATATACAGTATCTCTGCTTCTATTCTAGTGTGGAAAACTGAATTCATCCAGACAATCTTGTGTATAAGCAAATTATATTTTACAAAGCAGCGCTGGACATAACACAACTTTCTCATGACTGTAATTGATAGGAGCTTTTCAAAACTGTAGGCTCGTAATGCATATTTGTGACACTGAAGAACATTAAAACAACACAACGGAAACCCCTTCCACAAATGCTTCTAAAATTATCTTAGCAGTAGTTCAACTTATAACAAGACAAACTGCACGTACGCCACAGCCTGGACACAAGGCGTTTTCTGAGAATTGCCAGATGCTCGAAGAGAAACATGCAATCAGACAAGCTGCTTCTCCACATCTTTTCGGTTTTTATCTTTGATCTGTCTCAAACAACAATTTTGGAATCGTGAAATACATCAACAGCTAAAGCAGTCAAGCAAACTACCAAAATTTTAAGCAAATTTACAGAAAAACGAGCAACAACAACTCGCTCATAATAAGACAACATGGTCACAGAGTTTACTGTGTGGAGTTATCCAGATGCTAACTGTAAGGTGAAGATATCTTATGTAAATAATCACAGCAAATGTCATGGCAGAGGCAGCAAAGAAAGTGAAGAGGTTTTTGTCAGATGAGGCAAGAAAAAGAGAGAGGGTGATCAACAAAATCTCATACACTGGTCAGTATTGTACTGGCATAAACCTGCTGGCATGAGCCATGAGAAGCAGTAGTCAGATGGCGCCCTAGCCTCGCTGCTATTGGATTAGTAAGTCAGATTTTTTTTTCTCCTTTATGTCCTGGACATTTGAGTTTGGTCGTTAGGCTGTATTACTAAAGTTTGCTGTTTGATTTCTGGTTCATAGTTTAGTTTGTAATAGGGAGATAACATGGCCAGCTTCAATACCAACAATATTTACAACGATGGTAACAGACAGTTGCGTTTATCAACCAGAGAGGGTGCTAAAGAGCACAATCTTATGTTGTGCTACTTTAAAGCTAACAGTAACAAGTATTTGTTTAAACCGTTAAATAATGAATGAGGTTGTTTCCTTACCGTTACCGTCTTTGTCAGCGTTGAGCCCTGCATAGATTTCTCGTAAATTTTCTGGAGTGAGCCAGATGCCGTCCCTCACTCGAGAATGAGTCAAAATCTGTTGAAGGTACAACAATAAATCTGGAATTAGGTAAACAACATCTGGAGCAAAACATTGCTTCATCTCACACATTGCATGACACACACAAATTGGCATACACCTCATGGAGCTGCAATTGTCCATCATGGTTTATATCAAGGAGATGAAAGATCTCATCTGGACTAAGGTTCAGCTCCTTGTCCAGCTCTTCTTGACCTTCTTGCACCATCAGCTGGCTCTCCATTAGACCCTTCAGCTGTGCCAGCTGCATGACTACACGACACTCATCTTCTGACAGAAATCCAGGAATCTCTGTGAAAACAAAATGCTTATTCTCCATAAAGTTACAGAGAAAACTCACTCCACAAATGAATCTTTTTTTTTTTTTACCCTCCATGCTGCTGTAATGGTCTGATGTTACAACTGAGGTTTGAACAGACTAAAGCTGAAATGACAGATTGAATTTCCCACGAAGACCTTAATGAGCCTTTAAGAACTAGAGCATGTTCACCATCATTGTTAGGTAAGGACAGGCTATTCATGACATCAAAGTCTTGTAGTATTTTTCTTGAAATCTTAGAAGCTAAACATGACAATGCAATATGTTCAACTACACAATGAAATGCAGGAGATGTATTAATTTTTGGTTCACCAATAAAGCATTTAATGTGGCATTTCTGTTCTTCTGTATGTATGTGGTCTTTCTCAGTACTGCAAAGGCATTCAGAGAATCTAATTAATCTGGTCCATTGAGTCCTGGGCTGTATATGTTTTAGGACTGCAAAAACAGATGTTGACATTGTCAGTGTTTAAAAGAATAAAACCAGAAGGAAATCTGATGAGCTTCTCTGAGTGTGTGGGTGTAGAAAGAAATGACTATGTAATTTAAACAAGCGATATTATGATATAATATGAGCAACTGTGCCTGAAAATGTCAATAACCTCATCTTTAGAGTCGGCCATAAGCCACAGTTCATCTCTAAAAATCAAAATAAGTGACGCCCAGAAAGCAGGAAAGCCCTATTAGTTGACCACAAAGCAGTTTCATAAAGATGTTTCCTCAGTTTGTAGCGAAACTAAAGAAAATGCCAGTAAACAGGAACGGTGAAGGTCAGGTCTACGTTTGAAGAAGTTAAGAAAACATTCCAGAGAACTGTCTGAGATTCCTTTACAGTCAAATAGAAATTTCCATCTGACACAAAGGACTTTTAAGAAGATTTATTAGGCTCTAGAGTGCTAGAGCGTTGCAGCCACACCATACACGTGTGTCCGCAATGATAGATTTAAGTCAATATAGAACTTTTTTGTAGCAATAAAGAAAGATTTTTTTTTTATTATGAAAAGAGTGCAGGATAATGATCCTGAACATGTATGAACAGTGAAAGATGAATATCATACTGTGCTCTTTGCAGTCACGTGATAAAATAATTCATAGACAATCGATACCATAGTATAGAAGACAGTCCAAGAATCTCATTCTTTTTTCTTTTACACAGAATTAAAAACTTGCGAATGAAAATGTGACCTCCTTAGAATATAAAATGGAATATTTATACCTTAGCTCATTGTACAACTTTGTTTACTGAGATTGTTCTCAGTAAAACAGCAATTAGCTTAATTTCCAACCTTAAATAGTCATAAGCCACTTTTGTTTCAGAATATGAAGAGAACAGAAATAAATAAAGTTTCACATTCATAATGTTTGTACCATTTTTGTTGTGAGACTGCATGTTGTATGATCATGCTTTAGGCTGTTGGCAGGTGCAGATATAAACAATGTCTCCACTCTTTAGTTAACTGGAAATCTGCCAGTTACACTGGAGTTACTGGCCTAAATGGCATGTAGCTCTGATGATTTATGCACCACACACATCTACAACATACTGGCAATCAGTGCTGATGATCAGTTTCCATCACTATTTGCACACAAGTGTTGTCTCTCACCAAACAGCAGCGGTTTCAGACTCAGAGTCCGCATCTCGTGCGCTTTTCCTGGAACCAGTGACACCTTCTGGACATGTCCCACCTGAAAGACAAATCACTGACTTACTGGCGCGTATCAGGTGCATACGAGAGACACGAGGGCGGGAAAAGAAAAGGCAGGAGTGTCGCATCACCACATAGTCACCCTTATGCCCTCGATTCTTGCCAGGGAAACATCCCGGACGAACTCGGGCTTTGATGGCGGACGTGGCGCCTCGGAGCGCTGGTGGCCGCCGCCAGGAGCGTCGGCATTCCGGCTGGCATCGTCGTGCCCGCTGCTGTAGTGCACGTAGAACAGCAGGGCTATAACATTGATGATGTACACGTGAAAAAACACCATGACGACCACGAAGTATGAGCGGGAGCACACGCTGCTCTTGTGACAGGACAGACGCTCGCAGGGGGGCCGGAGAGGCAGGGGCGAGTCCCCGGACGGAGGCGCATCCTCACAATCAGCCGATTCCTGCTTGTCAGTCATTTTGATGAGATTCAAGGAGTTGACGCTTCCTCACTGCCCATCTGGTTATTCATATGGGAAGATAAACATGCTGCTCAGAGGCAGCAGATGTGCTGAGTGACAGATGTCCATTCTAATTATAAACAAAACAACAACAAAAAGAAAAGAAGAAAATAACATTAAAGCACGCCGCGGGCAGTCTCTCCCACAGAATCTTAACCAAACTCGTTGCTCATGTATAATAATCTGGATAAAATCGTAGCCTTCTCTATAAAGCCGAGCACACACTTCTGTTAACAGCTAGAAGTGTGAGATGATGCTTTTACTCTGAGTAGCGCTGCAGACTCGGACAGTCTTGTTTACGCTGCAGCAGTGACCGCAGCGCACTGCGCATCCCAGACCACGGAGCAAGTCATATTTATCCATAAAAACAGCAACAACAACAAAAACAACTGACCTGGCTTCAACCGAGTAGGTTGCATGTGTGCTACAATCCCTCAAATAACCACCACATCAACGGATGCAGCAGGGCAGTTTGCGTTTTTACGCATTATTTACAATACACGCCATTTCCCGAGCTCTCCTGCTGACATCAGTCTGGCCGCCGTGCAATGCTGACCTCTACAGGCCCAAACCAGCAATACATGTTCTGTCTTTATTCCATTACCGGACTATGTGTGTGCATAATTGAAAACACGTGCAAAAATAGACAAGTCACTGAATATAATGGAATACTTAAGAATGCACTGGCGTCTGATTTATTATGCTAGTTAACTGGATGGCATATCCCAGTTCTTGAGTTTGCATACATTTTTCAATGATGTCATAAGAAGCATTATTGATAATGTAAAATAACATAGTTTCAAACTGATTAGTTGCTATCGCTGCCACTTCCAGGACTTTGATTAAACATTTGAAAAGTGGACATCTGCAGCTGGGCCTCCTGTACAAAAAAAAAAATATTTTAAAAAAAATCACTCTTCCTATGTTTGTCACTTGTCGTATAGAGACAACAGTATGGCAAGCCTTGCCATACAACAGAGACCTACAGACGTTTACAAACCAAAATCATTTTTGGTCTGGGGCTGTAAATACATTTCTGCTGTATTATTAGGCATTTAAACACAGAAGTCAACATAGATTTGCTAAACCTTCTTCCTGACAAGCCTCCACTGAGAAGTGGGGGTCAAGCAGCACTCCCGGGTTGAAGCTCATCCAGGAAGTACGTTTTGTTGAAGTTCCTTGACTGACCACTAGGAGATAGCTCCAAAACAGAGCAAATCCCCATTAACTCCAATATTAAAAGTGCCAACTTTTCAGCAGAATTAAACATATTTACAACCTGGTATAAAATTATTGTTTTTTTGTTTTGTTTTGTTTTTTCCATCCGTAGTTTCATATTATATTGATAACAACTTTATGGGGGTATTTTTTTTTTTGTATCACATCAGATAAATTTATATTAATCGATAAAGCTGACCAACCAGATGCCCAGACATCATTTGACATGCTAGCCACTGGCTTTACCGTTGGCTTTGGCAGCTTTATCTTGCATCTTAACAACATGGCGCCACGCGGTTCTAGGAATAATGGATTTCAAAGTCCCCCTGTGCAAATCTATGGGTCACGTAAGCGAATTATTCATCCAGTATTTTACAGTCAATGGTGGGGATGTTGGCATTTGGGCTCAACATTGACGGTGTTGTTTACTTACAGGCACTGATAGTTCCAAAAGAAAAAGAAGTCTGAATTCTGACTCTAACCTGAAAATTAAAAATAATGATAATACGTAGTTTTCTTAAAAATTATGAAGCTCTAAAGTACAGAAGCCCTAAAGGGCCATACATGCACATATTTTATTTCCCCCGTTTTCCACCGTTTCTTGTGATAACGAGTTATTTTTCCTCCGTTTTCCACAGTGGAGTTACAGTATGTTATTATTACGGGAAAATTATGTCATTATCACGGGTAAATGGAGGAAAAAATAACTCGTTATCACAAGAAACCGGCAGAGTTATCTCGTTATCACGGGAAAATGGGAAAAATAAAATGTATGTATGTCTGACTCTTTAGTATGGAAGCCCTAAGGGGTCATACATACATACATTTTATTTCCCCCATTTTCTCGTGATAACGAGTTATTTTGTCCTCCGTTTTCCCGTTATAACGAGATAATTGATTTGAGATCTCAAGACACAAAATAATCTTATAGTCTATTAAATCACTGCAGGAAACATGCAGTGTAGCAATGTCAGAGGAGCAGGAGAATATCGATCGCTGCATCACACATCTTTTCAATCAAGGCTTGACACAAGCTGAAATAGCTTTATGCCTTGTTATGAGAGATAATGTACACATTAGTGTGCATCATCTAAGTAGACGGTTAGCAAGGCTGTGGAAAAAAAATAACTCGTTATCACGAGAAAACAGTGGAGTTATGTCATCACGGGAAAATGATGTCACTATCACGGGAAAACGGGGGAAATAAAATGTATGCATGTATGGCCCTTTAGGGCTTCCATAAAAAATAAAAAAAGCCTTAACTTTTTTCTCTTAATATGTCTCAAATTATGTACAGATACAGAAAAAAAGGAACAGACAAGACAATCAAGAACTGTCAGTGTGTCAATGAAATTTGTGCCAGGAAATGTATGTGAGGAATCATTGATACAAGTGTTAAATATGAAGAGTAATCATCGTCACTGCTACTGACAGAGCTGGCAACACTTCTCAAAAGGCAATTTCCAAGAATGACCACTTGTGCCAGGGAGGCAATCATGGTTTCATCATGGTTTACTGGCTGCATTCTTGCACCATTGCCGCTGTTAGAAGTTAGAATGACTGCTTTTAACAGCAGAAGCCCTTCTGATGTAATGGCTTTTCATGCTTGTGTGGATGCGGATGATCAGCTTCAACTCAAGCATCACTGCTGTCGTTGGTTCTACTCATGCTTGTGGTGCTGTGAGTTCATTTTCTTCCTCTGAGACATTCTCAAAAAGGAGATTAAAAAGAAGTGTTGTCATTTTAAAAGCAATTTTTTTTTCTTTTACTATGTCTCAAATCATCCTCTAGTACAGTGGTTCTCAATTTTTTGTTTGGGTCCTGGACCCCCTCCATATTCTTGAACAACTCTGAGAACCCCCTGCACACAGCCACCCACCCACCCACCCACACACACAACCACATAAAAACACACAACATGACATATTCTTCTTTATAAAGTCTCATTTTGCTGTCTGTTTTCTTTTTTCTTTTCTGGTGCAGTGCTAACTTGAACTTTGCAAGTTAATGAGTTTCCCCCCAACAGCTTCCTACAAATATTTCACGATAAAAGAATTTTTAAGAAATGACTGACTGAAACGATAAGGGACCCATAATTTCAAAAGGATGCAGATCGTGTTAAGTTTGTATTAACAGTGTCGTACAGTAACTTCAACAATGCAAACAGGTGCAAGATTTTATATTAAAATACAATGAATTACACTTGTGAAAGAGAAAAAGAAGGTCATGTTACCTTCTGTAGATAAAGGTTTCGGTCACATTTGAGTTGAATAATATATTTCTACAAATGTCAGAGGATCTTTTTGAAATATCTATATTTTATTGTCATTGACCTACAGACCCCTTGCAATTACACCATTGACCACTAGGGGTCCGTGGACCCCTGGTTGAGAAACACTGCCCTAATTCATGTTGCCCCTTGATTGAGACCGCCTGGTTTTTGGGAGACACAGTCTAAGCCCAACTGGGATATCTGTGTTCACACCGGACAAAGCAAACTGCACCCAGGATGAAATGTAAAAAGAACCCCCCCAAAAAACTCAAATATGTTTTGGCTTTATTAAAGCCAAAAGGTGTGAAAGCACCCTTCATGTTTTTCACCCCATAAATTGAACGTTCACTTTGTTTTTTTTTTATAACTCAGTCATAAGTGGTGGCTTTCCCACCTGTGATTCCTGTGACGACAGCAAGCAGCGCTGCTTCTTCAAAGAGGCATTATAAGTGACATCACCTTAAGACATTGCAGCACTTGGGGCCAACTCCGGCAGCCGTATTCACACAGTCTTAAGACATCTGTAGAGTAAACTAATCACTGGATGCTGGAACCATAAACTGGAGTAAACTGCACACTGGAAACGGGAGGGGGTTTGTGGGGGATGACAAAGAAAAAAAAAAAAAAGAAAAAGAAAAAATATTTCCAGCTGATTAAATCATGACCATAAGTTGCTTCTTTTTAAACCGTGATGATGCAGGAGAAGTGCTCTTTTTTCCAGTCAAAAATTCACGGCGCTCTTCTTTTCCAAACCAAAGTAATCCCACCAAATCAGCAGTGAGGAGTCACAGAAACATAAAGTACTCAGCTGTTTTTTTTTCCAGCACAAGGAAACACTGAAACCGAGGGTAGAAATTCTCGAATGCATCGGAGTCAGGTGAGGTTTTGTTGTTGGCTGTTTTTGTCAGCGGTTGTGTTATTTACATGGTTCAGTCTGTACAGTAGAGAATCTCCCAGAGATGTTAAGTTCTGTAAAGCTGCAATGGGGTGTTCCTTTAGATTCCTCACATTTCAAAGTCCTTAGATGAAGAGCCATATGCGTCCCTGCTGAAGTGTTTTGAATTTTTAATAACGGACTTGCTGCTGTATTGCGAGACTCTGCCATTGTGCGAGGAGTGCCGATAATCTGCTCTCTGATGCGATGAACGTACACGACACACAAACTCAAAGTCAGTAACATTTTAAAGAAATGAATGGAAATGGACATTATGGGTCTTCATGTAAGGATTGAATTCCTCACACAAATCAAGACTTTAAATACAGTAAATCTTCTTTTTTTATCATAAAGGTATTCGTTGAGAAAGTTGACTGTTAAATGCGCTGTACAACCTTGTATAATTTTTTTTTCAAAATATAGTTTATCCCAGTGTGTTTGTTGTCATTGTTGTTTGTTT
>JBAMYA010000022.1:2124467-2154273 GCA_037176975.1 Arrhamphus sclerolepis | reverse complement strand
GTCCAACATGCACTGGGAACAGGTCTGACTTACTGCCGGCAATGCGAACCAAGCTCCTGCTCCGGTTGTACAGGGACTGCACGGCCCTTAGTAGAGGGCTGCCGACCCCATACTCCCGGAGCACCTCCCACAGAATGCCACGAGGGACACATATCCCTTCATCATAAGGATTTTCAAATTCCTTTTAAATTCAAAAAGTGATTTAGATTGCTTTATCTCGCTGTCAAGATTGTCCCATGAACTGGAACTTTTCCATCGTTAAAGCTCTGAATCTAAATCTTTTGAAAATTTCACTTCCTTTTAAGTTGTATTTGCTATTTCTCTTTACAAATCTGTTTTGAATATTGTTTGGTAAAGGGTTTGTTTTTTTATGCGCTACGTACATAAATTTTAAAATATTGAACTCTATCAATTCATGAAGTTTCAATAAGTTTAACTGTATAAATATCAGGTTTGTGTGATCTCTGTATCCACTTCCACTAATAACTCTGTTCTGAAAAAGAAAAATTAAATCTATATATGTTTTTCAGGTACTTCCCCACATTTCCACATAAAATGTCAGATGTGGAACATCAGTGTTATCTTATTCAAGCTTCTGCTAAACACAGAAACTCCCCCAACAACAAGAAAAGCTGAATAAGTTTAGTCTTTAACAATATTCTGCTAAGACTGAGTTAGCTGTATAAAATTAAAGTTGCAAAATAATTTAGTTTGTTCTTAATTCTTAATCTCATAAGAAATTACACTTTTAAAATAATAACATATTTTATATGTACTTTATAGTTACAGTTTTGAGATAGATTTTTAAGTTGATTTTGTTAAAATGGAGACAGCATCTTATTTGTGTCATTAATAAAAGAAATGTTGCCTTTTTTCCATTTTCGTGCACAAAAATACGCATAAAACTCCACAAATTGCACTGAAGATCATCAGATCATCAGATCATCTGGATCTGGTCTTTCATTAGTTCCCAGAGTCAGAACCAGAAATGGAGAAGCTGCATTCAGCTTTTATGCTCCACATATCTGGAACAAACTCCCAGAAAGCCTCAGATCAGCTGAAACATTCAGTTTATTTAAATCCAGGTTAAAGACCCACCTGTTCTCAGCTGCATTTGAATAAAATTCCAAATTGACTTATTTTAAGCCTGAATTTTAGAACCAAAACAAAATAGTTTTAACTGCTGTTTTCGTCCCC
Organism: Arrhamphus sclerolepis; assembly: GCA_037176975.1. Taxonomy (NCBI): domain Eukaryota; kingdom Metazoa; phylum Chordata; class Actinopteri; order Beloniformes; family Hemiramphidae; genus Arrhamphus; species Arrhamphus sclerolepis. The sequence continues at coordinate 2,153,076 of JBAMYA010000022.1, read as the reverse complement.
CCCTACTTTATTTTGAGCACTTTGAATGACCTTGGGTATGAATTGTGCTCTACAAATAAACCTGCCTTGCCTTGTTCATGACAAAAAGTTGCAATATTTCGGAATTCATCATTTTACAACAAAAACATTTGTGACCTTTGATGGTAACCATGGTGATGATGTGGCCTGAGATGTTTGACACCCCTCCTCCTTGGGAATGCTGTGCTTACAGGGTCTGAAAGCGATAGATCCAAGTATATGAAGGTGAATTCCACTGGTCACATCCCTGTACATTCAGACGTTGGTTATTCCTGTTGAAACCATGTTTTGTCTTTCCTTTTTTTTGTAAGCCTGGGCAATCCATCATGAGAAAAGTGTGGGTGGTGAACTTGCGGCAACAGATGAGGCAGGATATGAGATTAGTCACCACCTGCGTGTAAACATGTAAACACGAGGAGTCCTACATGTACGGCGTTTGAAAATGTATCTGGCCTGACAGTGTGATAGCTGGCGTAATGAGAGAATGTAATGAGAGAATATAATGATGATAATACAGTAAGTAATGAGAGAATAGAAGAGCAAAGGAAGCAATCGTCGTGGGAAATCATCATGTTATTAGCTTCTTTTATGACCTTTATGCAAGATATTAGCCATGATGAGAGATGTTAAAATCATTAACGGAGTAATGAGCATCAGGCAATGGGTTTTATGGATTTTTGATGAATGTTTCCCCACTTGGCATTAAACTCATCCAAAGTTTATTGTGTGGGGTTTTTGGAAACATGGCAACAGATCATCTGAAAGAATCTTGATGGGCACAGCATCTCAGTCTCACGGCAACTCATTTCCCTTTGTAGTAAATGATACTTGTTGAATCTAATCAGCTTGTGATGTGTATATATATATATATTTGACACAAACATGCAACAGCGTGACCTCTGACTGTCATCTGCACTTACACGCCAAATGCCAATTCAGAGTATCCAGCCTTCTTGGAGTCCCAGGTGTGTTAGAAAGTGCTCCTAAAGGGAACTTCTTCATTCTACTGGGGGACTTCAACACCGTTCTGGACACTTGAGTGAAGACAGGAGCTGAGCTGTCAACTGATCAGTACCTGGTGGTGAGTTGGCTAAGGTGGCAGGGGAGGATGCCCGTCAGACTTGATAGACCCAAACGTGTGGTGAGGGTCTGCTAGGTAGGTCTGGAGGAACCAGTACGAGAGATCTTCAGCTCACACCTCCAACAGATCTTCAAATCCATCCTGAGGGAGGTGAGGGACATTGAGTCCATATGGGCCATGTTCCAGACCTCCATCGCTGAGGCGGCTGACCAGAGCTGTGGTCGCAAGGTTGTTGGTGCCTGTCATGGCGGCAGTATATTGATATTGCCAAAATGTTCACATCAGCGCCTCCCTAATTTACAGCATCCTAAACTGAGAAAAAAAGGCATCCATTAACTTCATGATGTACAGGATTAATAGCATATGTTTTCTTTAATTCCTTTCTTTCTTTATTTTAAAAAAAGAAAAGCTTCAGATTTAATATAGATGTCTCAGCTTGAACATCACCTGCAGTGCTCATCTTCACAAGTCTTGCAAAAAAAAGTATATATAGCATATGGGTGAAAAAGAAAAGAAAAAGCAGGCCTGTGTTTGTCAGTGTGTGACAGCTGTGACTGTGTGAAATCCCTCCTCTGCTATCGTCCATCTGCCTTCCTCCTCCTCCATCGTTGGCTCAAGGATTCAAGTGGGCACCAGCGGGCTAAAAATAAACTCCACCTTCCTACAACCCAAGAAAAGCCCTTTGAAGCTCTGGGGGTTGGGGTGGGGTGGGGGTGGGGGTGGGGTTCCTTTTCCTCTTCTGCCCCACCACCCCCACTCAAGACACTGTTTTCTGAACTTGGAGGGAAGGAACTTCAAAGACTGCGAGCAGAAGGGTCGATCAGAGAAGATGGATGGAAAGACGGATGGAGCTGCAGAATAAAAGGAGAAATGGAACGAGTCCGCTGCTGCCACTACAGCATTCCTTCTCCTCTCAGCTCATCCCTTCATCTCAGTGCAGCATTCACGGTGCTAGCAGTCAGGAGGCATCAGAAAAGAAAAAAACAAAACAAAACAAAACAATGAAGACATTCGGCAAGACGCCTTTGAATTTCAGTTTCTTAAAATAACAGCAGATTCATTTATTTATAGCACCTCGATATTTATAGACCTGTTACATAACACCTTATCACAGATTTGTTTCATCTTCACTCATACCTTTTTTATTATAGATAAAATTCAAAAACATTACGTATGAGCTCTTAAAAAACACCAGTGTGCTGTTTATGTATATAGATATACATGTATATGTATGTATATATATATATATATATATATATATATATGTATATAATGTGTTTTTCAATGTAAATGTACAATTGGTAATTAAATGATGTTTACTCCAAGGGGAACCTTGAGGGTTTTTTCTTAAAAAAATAAATAAACAAATAAAATCCACCCTGTAATGACTGATTTCGCCTCTGCGTGGCACACGTTGTCTTTTGTGGTCCATTTTTGTTTGCGTCTCTCTGTAATTCCACCACCAAACGCTAGAGGGCAGAGTAGGTTCTTTTCTGCAGCACTGTAGCCTGCGGTGCTGAATTTACAAATCTCCAATTCCTTGACTGGCCACTAGGGTCTGCCACTCCACTGACCCCGATGTTAAAAAGTCCAACTTTAAAACAGAAATTAACATACTTTGAACCTGATACAAAAAACTGTTTTGGTCTCCATAGCTAGATTTCACATGGGGTGAATTTTTATTTACCTTGTCCATTAAAATGACACCAAACAATAAATAAACGGAGCCTAATTCCTATTTTAAAGATAATATAACTTGCTTTGCTGACTATATAAGAGTTCTGTGTTTTTCTATTGAATTCAGTCTCTTTTTGATAGAAAAAGGAAGCTGGTTGATTTTCAAACTAAAACATCCCAGTTTAGAGTTCAGAGTGGTGACATGAAAGATACAACTTGTGGCTAAAGGGTCAGGATGAAGCAGTCAGGGGAAGGTAACCATGGAGACGAGGAGGCTCAGCAGTTTTAAAAACACAGAGCGCTTTGACACCACAGATACGTTTTGATATTTACAATTTTTGGCATACTGAACGTGATTTTTGAGGTCAAGTGGTTAACACACTCTGAAGCAGCGTGAGTGATGGAGCAGAACTGCATCACAGCTGGACCGACATACCTACGTCCAGCAGAATCAAGCAGTCATCGATGATTTATGCTGCTACGCTGAACCAATGACGCAGCAGTCCACCTACAGACACCAAACTGTCGCTTCCATCGTAGCCTTACATGAACTGAGCATCAAGTTCACTCAGACGACATGTGACTGGTCCACTTGGTAGCATTGCATTTCCTTCTATGTATTTCTGGCTACTACTACTTCTTTGTCATTTTCGTACCAGATATAGATTGATGTAAGCGTTGCATGGAAGAGCCTGCACTGCCACCTAGGGTTTGGTGGTGTAATTGCTTTTATTTTTTTCTTGTTATGCCTTCTTATTTCTGTAACTAAACACTTAAAAACGATGAGAGGAATGTGCTTTTCTATGTCTAAACTGAATGGTTCAAATATCTTCTGAGAGCTGCAGAACTGTTTACCGACTGTGAGCCTCCAGAGGTTAATGTTAATATCGATGTACGTGCTGGAGCTCTCTCACAGTGTTTTGCGTGGGAAATTCAACGGATTCTCCACCTCATTCTGCTTAGTCCAGCTCTAAAATAGACTCGAAGCTTATTTTTAGCAGAGTAGAATTTGGATATCACTTTTTGGACTCTTCTAAACCGCTCCATCGTGATTCACAGCAGCTGAGGTGACACAGTCATTTCACAGCATTTCTGTATGGTGATCAACAAAAGTATTGAATTAAGCAGATTCTACTGACTTACACATTAAAAAAAATCATTTTGGTGTTATTTCATGAGTGGATTTCTTGACTGCCATTAAGTTTAAGTATATTTGAATTTTTTTCTTTTTTTTGGCACTTTCAGAAAATCTAAGGTGGAATCCCATCATGAAAATAATTTAGATAAAATTTAAATTAGTATAATGTACAGCAGCCATGCATGAACACAGTTAGAAGTCACCCTGGAAGTATAAAAGCTGAAAACAAATCTTTCATAGCAGCATGCTTTAATTCCAGTGCAGAACTGTTGTTAAAAAAAAAGAAAGTGTGAACATGACTGTGTGAAGAGATCACCAGGTCCCTTCCATAATGTAATAAAGCGGTCTGAGGTTCCGCCTTCCCTCCGACACTGTGTCCATACCTGCTGTCCTCCTCCTATCTAATGGATAGCCTTTGTGTGCGTGTGTGTTTGTTTGCTTGTGTATATATGTGTGTGTGTATATGTAGACTGCTGAAGGGGCACTTTACAAGATGCTGCTGCCAAGGATCACTGGTCCACTTGGCACAAAGCTTTTCCCTCTTTCATCCTGTCTGTACATCCTTTCACTCATTAATTTCAATTCGGCCCACGTTTCAGGGTTTTCTTTGTATTTATTTATTTATTTTTCAGTGAACTTCTTTGTCATACATAAAACATGCATGTGAACCCCTTCAAATTAGTAAGTAAGTAAGTAAATTTTATTTATAGAGCACTTTTCATAGATAAAATCACAAAGTGCTTTACAGCATCAATAAAAACAATAAAATACAGGATTAGCAGGACTTCTGCATTAATTTTCCCATAAAATACGATCTGATCTTCATCTATGATCAGATTGTCAATTCATCAATTATTTGTGAAAACACAAATAATTTGGAGAGTTAGCAGCTCAGAAACAGTGCTAACAGGTTAGCAGGTTAGCACCACCTGCTACATGATTTACAATCCTGTGAACACAAAGCCTCACAGGAGTTTGCTCTAATTCTGATAACTACATCTCAACGAGTAAGCGTTTATTCATCCAGAGAGGACCTTCCTAACCACATTTCTCCTCCAGTTGAATGTTTTTATTTATTTCTTTCTTCATGTTTTTCTGAGGAAATGTTCTAGTCGAGTGAAATGACCCAGAACAACAGCATGTAAAGGGCAGCTGTGATGGGAGCAAGTTGAATTTGCAAAATGTTAAAGAGAATAGCTTCAACGCTTTTCTCTCTTTAAAGCTGCAGTATGTAAAAACACTTTGAATGTTTGTCAAAAAACAGCTGTTTTGAAGCCATATTAAACACACAGGTCTGCTGTGTTGATGAAAGAGCCACCCAAAATACTGTCTGGTAGCCTTGCAATACTCCTTTGTCCCACTAGAGGTGATATAAAACAATGTTCTTTGCCTTTGTACATTCAAATGAAGAAAAAGAATTATGCTGGCTGAGGGGGCACTCTACTGGCAAGTCAGTCTTGTTGAGAGTACCACCAGGATCTGCAGGGGCACATCTTTATGTGTGAACAACCCAAACACTCCCACCAATGGTTCACCAAGTAATTTCCAACTGCTGATGAATATCTCCATATGCCAGATACTGGGGGTATCCACATTTGAGCTGCAGCGAATGAGAACCAAGAAATGGGCGGATCTTACCATGAGGAAGGGAATTCTGCAAAGCAACAAATAGACACCGTAAACCTTCAGTGAAACACGTCATTTTCCCCTTTGGTTTAAATAAACAACTTGTGTTTCGCCTGTGGTTACGCCTCATTTCCAACAGGCGTTCTGCTGCCAAAGTGGTCTGGAGACCAGTCAGTGACTGAGTTGCTGTCAGACTGTTGAGTGATTGCAGTCAGGATCAGCCAAAAGTGCAGCAGCGGTACCTCCGGACAAACAGATTGTTTCACCAACACCAGGATACGGAGTCAAAGAGGAAGTCATTAAAAAAATGAAGAAGAAGAAGAAAAGAAAGAAACAGGCAGAAAAGCATTAGTTCATGTTCATGTTCCTATGAACAGGAACCTTCTCATGATTAGCTGTACCCATCTGGTCTGGAGTGGTACGCTTACTGAGACCCCATTCACACCTGACATTTAAATGCTTCTGAGGAAATCCAATCACAAGAGGCAAACAGTAATGCAAAGAGACCACCTTCTGAGCTATTGTTGTCATCGCTGGCAGTGACTCATTTGATTTAGTGTATGAATGATGGCTATAAAGCCATTTCTCATTCAATATCATCTTGGTTTTTGGTCAATATTTCTTGTATTGCATTCGCTCTCATTTGTGGCGTTCATGTCCATCCATCAGTTAACTTCTGCCTATCTGAATTCAGGTCACAGGGGCAGCAGCCTAAGCTCAGCCACCTCCTCCAGCTCTTAGTGAAGCGTAGCCAAGCCAGTCCAGAGATATAATCACCAACACCAGCGTATTTTGAAAGCCCGGCTTGAAGCGCAGTGCCATCGGCGTTTGCCCATCTCAGGTTGCTGCTAATGTGCCAGCCAGTAAGTTCGCATTGCTGTAGTGGTGTTTGTGTGCTTTGAAAAGATATTAAATCAAGAAATAGAGGTGTCTTTCTTCTTTGTCTGACTTGCACAGTTTTCTTCCAGTTTCTCCATTGTATCTGGGGCTGTTGTTGCTAGGTTACTGCGCTGATGTTTATGTAATTTCATGGTGTGTTCCTATTGGTCGGTTAGCTGACAGAGATGGTAGAGGCAGTGACAGGTCGTCACACGCCGAGACGATTCCTCCAGATATCTGACACTGCTGACATCTGTCTTAGCCCGTCTTTTGGTCACATGAGGGTTCTATCTACCTCCACCGCTACGATACGAGCTACGATGACGGACTTTTCCCACGTTTGCCCATCTGTTGGCTGAGACGGCCAAAATTTTACTGTGTGAACCTGGCATCAGGAATTACTTGAAAGATGTGGCCTTTTGCTCAAGACCTATTTGGATGCAGATGTTAATTCCAGGTGTGAATGCAAACAGTTTTGATTGGATTTCATATGATGTATTTCAATTCCAATTCTTTTGCTTTGGCATAGAATATACTGTATATTCACTGGAGCTTCCTTCATGAAATAACAGGAAATAAGTTCTAAGGCAAAATAAAATTAATGTAAATAAATTGAAGAATGAGTGTGAGCAGTAACTGTTAATGTGACAACAATGAAAATAATAAAATCTCCTGATACGCGGTTTGAGAATAAAGGCCTGTTGTTATTAAGACGTACAGCATAACAAGATATTTCTTTTTTCCCCTCTCATACATTTAATGAATGAGCTTAAAGGGCTTTGATTCTTTCTTTTACACATACACATTCAGACGAAGTGACAATGATGCGAGGGGTCAAAAGGAATCCATTATTCAGCCGTCAGGATATTTTTAGAAACACCCCAGTGACTTTGGAATTATTTATTAAGCGCCTGATAATTAAAACATGTACGTGTGGTTGAGAAAAGCCGACAGGAATCTCAGAGAGGGAGAGCGGGAGGTGGGGATATCCTCCAGGGAAACTCTTTTCTCTGTTTCTTCTGGAGTTTTTACTCGACCACTGCAACATTTATTTAAATGAAACTGCTGGAAACCCGTGCACGTGGGTGCACTTTTCTGCCGAAGCTTCATCTGCAGACGTACAAACACATGTACGCGGTTTGAACACATTTGTGAGAGTAGGGAGAAGAAAAAAATCTCTGGCTCTGGAGAAAAAAAAAACAAATGTTCTTTTTAATAATTCAGCTCTCACACCATCATGTATATGTTAACCGGCTGATTCACATGCTCACGCAAACGTCGTGCATGAAGATGCAGATACATATATAGGTGCATATCATCAGCATACATATGGATATAGATTCCTTTTGTTTTGCACACTTTTGTTCACCTTTGAACACTTATTCCTTCGAAGAATACTAAATTCCTCTATTCCCCTGAAAATACCTAAAAAGCAGGAGGCAAAAAATGGAGCTAAAAAGATTTTGTCAGGTTTCTGTCACAAACATTCATATAAGAATCAATCATTAACCCAAAACTCCCTGTGGTTATTTTCATATTCAACGCACCTGCACCTTGTGGTTTACACCGAGTACTAAAACTCATTTGTGATGCTGTGTTTTCTACATGTAGGAAGTGAAAAATTCATGGTTTTACATCTGTCAGGGACCACGCATTACAAATTCATTATTGTTTTTTCTTTTAGCTTAACAACAGGCACACCTGAAGTGTGTAATTTTCCTTGGATATCTTATTCCAGGGAATTTTATTGTTCTTCTTTTAAGGTTCAATGATTTTCTGTGGTGACAGAAAAACATCTCCATTACATTCTTTTGAGATACAGTAAAAAGGTGTCCTTTATGGCATGAATACAGAGACTAATCTTTTGTGAATCAGAACCCAAAGTTTGACAATAAAAATCAAAAATTTGAGAACCAAAACCCAGAATCTGTAAAGAAATCAAAATCTGTAACCAAGACTTCTATCATTGTTTTCATCAAAAGTTCTTCCTGTTTTGGTTAACATTTGACTCACTAACCTCACTACTGCCTCCACGACTTCCGCTTGTATTGCTCCATTTCGTGTGAAATATTAAGCATTCATACCAAGGGATGGACAGCTCCATCCATCACCTATTGATCATAAGTGTAAAGTAGAACTGGGCCTTAACAGTGTTTTTGAGAAAACCAGAAAAGCACATCCACCTTTTGTGTTGCTTTTCCATCTGGTAACCAGTGATGAAGTTGATACTGGCTATGAGTCGATTCAAAGGATGATGGAAGTCGTGTAAAGTAGAAACAAACAAAAAATCAGATAAAGGCAATAAGTGAGCCAGTTAATGAGCCATCAAGATCTTGAACTCTGACACCATTTCTGTTCTGATACATAATCAATACTGTATTTGAAATCTATATCCAGACATAGTCATTTAGCCTCATTCACTTCTGTTCATTGACGACTGACTCATTAGTTCGCTGTTCGAGCCCGAAACGTAACAAGGAATGGTATAAAAATAAAAAGTAATAAAACCCAATATATAATAACTGCTCAATGATGTAACAAGATGCTGAGCCCAATTTGTATACACCACAATACAACACACACACACACCTCAGTACACCACAAACATTACAATATACCACACACATCCATTACAGTACACCACACACTACAGTACACCACGCATACATCACAGTACATCACACGTACCACAGAACACCACACACACTTCAGTACACCACACACGTCGCAGTACTCCACACACACCACAGTACACCACACACAAACACCACAGTATACCAAACACACCACAGTATACCACACACACCTGAGTACACCACACACCACAGTCCACCATGCACACCTTAGTACGCCACACACACCACAGTACACCACCCACACCACAGTCCACCATGCACACTTTAGTACGCCACACACACCACAGTACACCACACACACCACGTCCATTGCTGTCTGTCTTCTTTCTGTCCTGTCTTTCTGTGTTCCTTGTGGGTAATTGTAGTTTTAAAAAAAAATCAAGGTTTTTGTGAGTTAATAATGTGTGTTAGGTTTGACAAAGAGGGCTGAAGGACACACTCACTACCTCTTGCACTTATGCACAAGAAAACGTACGTCCTCTGTAGGATGAAATTGCATATGTATCCATCTTTTTTTTTAAATGGGGGGGAGAAATGTTTTAGTGATAAGATTTGGGCCGCGGGCCTTGAGTTTGACACATGTACTTCAGATTGACAGATAATTTTATCACCTGACGCATGGCCACAGTTTGAATTTATTGCATTCTATTCAGGTGAAATTAAACCATACATCAAAAACTGTAACTAATATAAGCACAAAATAATGTTGAATTCACCTCAAATTAATTCCTTACGCACTCACAAACCATTTCCAGCTGTTCTGGCTGTTCTTTTACTTTTCTGCAAACTCTCCCAGATAGTTTGAGACCCAACGGTCGCTGTCAGGTCGCTTCTCCCAAGACAGCTCCTCTCCAGTGCTGTGGCCCGTGTACTGCTTAGTTCTGTTTAATTTTGCAACAGACAAGGTCAGACATGAAGGAGCAACGGAGGCATGAACTGATGGAGGAGAGGAGGAGGCAGAAGGGAAGTCATCAAACTGCGGTGGCATGCATGTTGCTGAGCTTTCCTGTAGTACATGATGTCAAAGTGAGGCGAGAAAAGGATTAGAACAAGAGAAACACACAAGATGGTGGAAGCAGTCTGAAGTCTGTTGGAATGTTTTTTTTTTTATGAAAAAAATGTAAGCCTTACCTGAATTTCCTCAAAGGTTGTGAATCACTAGATTCATCTTTTTTTCATGTAAGGTGAGTTTAAACTCAGGCCACTTCTCACTGAATTCATCAAAATCTGAGCAAAGGTGTGAGCAGCAAAGCTCTTCAAAGACCCAATGTGCTTTTGGGAAATCTGGCTCTCCTCTTATTCTTTTTATTCGAGAGGGAAAAAAAAGCTGCTTAGTCGAAATTCTAAATGTAAAATGACCATATTATTCACTTTCCTACTGAAGTGTGACATAAAAGGTCTGGACGGCAGGAAGAAAGCCAGCCATTAGCAGAGAGCCATTTCCTCCTTAATGGCTTTAACTGAAACCTCTTTAAACTTTTCTTTTTAGTGTTTCTGGTTTGTGTTTCTCCTGACCCATTATAGCCATTAACATGCTGGCCAGTGAAGTGTTGATTGTTTTAGTAGTAGCCAACGTTGCGGTTTTATCTCTCCTCTGTTGTCTGCGGGCCGTCCCATATCACGAAACACATTCAACTAAACGCCATTTGGATTTATTTCTCTCTTTGGGGGCGGTGGGGATTTGTTTTAATATAGCCACAGACATGTGCCAGTGGTTTAAAGCACTATTCACAGTAGCAATTACAGTAGAAATTACCTTTTGTCTTCAGAACTGCTTTCCTGTAATTCAAATCCCATCTTCCCCAAAGATTTAATGATCAGCGATCACAGGAAATGGTTAATTCCCTCCTCTCAAAATGCTATCCTCATTTAAAATGGGGATTCAGTCTTAGGTTTTGATGAACTAGTTTAGAGTAAATACTGGGGAATCCTGGGTGACCTGGCTCTTATCACCGGTAAACTTACTTACCTAACTACTTAACTGGGTATTTATGTTGCCTTGAGATAAACATAACACAAACATAACCAGATATTTTTGAAACCTAAATCTAACTGCAAATTTTTCTTTCCTAAACCCATCTAAGTAGTCTTGATGCCATAACCTAAACAGGTATTACCTGAAACTTCTGTGAAACGTACCAACAGCTTTCACAAACGGGAAAGATCCCATTTTATGCTTTAAATATGAGTCACTTTTAAACTGTGTTCAAGAAGCCTGTCTTTGTCTTTTATATACTCAAAAAGTAAATGTGTCAATAAATACATATATTTTTTAAATCCTTTCCTGTTTAAATACTTTTCCAGTTTTTCACCAGCTACAGTCAGTCAAACGTCAACGCTGCGGTAGCAGTTTAAGCAGTGGATCCTTGTAACGGGTTACATTTGCATCAGACACATACAACAGTGCATCTGTGCTGCACATGGATGTTCTGAGACTACAAAAATGTAAAAGCACAACAGTTGTGGTGTTCTGCACGGCTGGCTTCTGCTCTTTCAGCAACCTTGCCTCTGTCTACTGCAGGTACGACACATGAGTACTTCACACAGCCCCACTTTAATCCCTTTAATGTCCTTCCAGATCATTATTGACCTGTATTTTAGCGTATTGGCGTGTGTAGTCACACTGCATTGCCAAGAGTTATGAGCGCACACCTTAAAGTCATTCTCAAGTGCTTTAACCTCATTCACATTAAGTCACTTCAATTTACATGGTGGCCAACTTTGGCCTCTTTTCAGCTTTTAGATGCCAAGACACACAGTGTCAATCTGCGCTGCCAAGACCCCTGCATCCCAATGTTCTGGCCCAGGTCCTCATCTTTTCCTCCATCTTTTATTCAGCATTTGCTAACCCGATGTGAAGAACCCTTCATCCATGATTTAACATTAAGCTACTCCATGTAAAAAAGCTGTCCTGTATGAAAATTAAAACTTTTCAGCACTTGCTATGAAGCTAATATGATGAGTAGCATTGACAGAAAATCAAAATACACAAAAACAAAAAATCAAAGAAAAAAAAAGAGAGATCAGGGTCAAAGCTGCTTCCTAGTGGACTATTTGGGTCCATCTGGATAAAAGGTATGCCATGGAGGGCCCACGTTGGCTCTTACGGTACTTCCTGTGATACTCTGTCACTGTGCTATGCCAGGAGACCTGCTGCTCCACCCAGCAGGGCAGAGTGGATGATTAAACGATCATCTCCAAGGTGGTGAATAGCATTAGGCTGTCTGCCAAGCTTATTAGACTACTTACCTTCACCACACATCATATTGCATCCACAGGAAAGACAGTAAAACCTTCAGAAGTCAAATTAGGAGCAATGTAGGTTTATTTATTCTGAGAAGAAAAATGGCTCAAAATATATTACAGTGTCGCATAACCTGAACAAAAGATGTGAGGAGACAAAAGAAGCAACCAGCAGAGTTAGTCCTCGTGATATGAGCAAGGTGAAAATGCTTTTCTGCGATTTCTGACTTATCTAAGCGCTATCATGATGAATTATCACCTTAGATGTTATGGTTGGCTCAAAAAAAATCAGATAGATGTATATTATTGTCTCCATATAAACAAAATACTCACTTTCGGGGTGCGGAGAATGCTTCTTTCTGGAGAATTTCTTTCTAACGTTGGCTCTCTGTGATGCCATAAAGGGCCTAATTTCCCTGTATGGCCATTTTTTGTGCACATCCACAAAAGCAAGCGCTTACACTTTCATTACGCAGTCATTTTAGAAGCAGAAGTTTACGCCTGCGCAGCCGTGACTGAGCTTTGTTTTCCATCCCAGCGCACTGGCCAGGACTCCTCACAAAAACTTTTGCTTTGTTTCTGACACGGATCAAGAGTAAATACTTTTCTAGTTGTGACAGAAACTTGGCCGACCGTTTGCTCTTGGCTGCAATTAGTTTTTCAGCGCCAGCAACAGAGCAAATTCTTTTTCTGCAACAATAACAATAGGCAACACAGTGTGTAATGTTAGCCAGCAGCAGGTGAGGGACATAATCTTTCGGAACGAACACATAGCTGCAATCCTTTTTGCTTTGCTCGGTTGTGGGGTCCACTTTTAAATGTGCATGGAAGGATTTAATCCGACCTGCAATAGGGGTTGTGCAAGTTCACAAGCCATTAGCCCCATCCATCAGAAAGCCTCCAGGAATCCAAACAATCAAAACCTGAATAATAATTACAGGATTATTTCTGATTTATACTGGGTGAAAAGCTACTCTGCTGCCAGAAATTGAAATTAGATGATTGAAAATGAACACAATATAGCCACTTTAGGCTTGGCAGCTTGGAAAAAATCTACCTTCAGCTTATTGAACTGGTGCAGTTATATGTTTTTATTTTTTGCTATATTTCCACAGAGCTCTTGGCATTTTTCAAGAAAGATGATAGTGATGTATTTATCATCAATCATTTCTGCTTTCTTCTGGAGTATTTCCCAGCCACCATAATGTCACAATCACCAGTTAACTCACTGAAGGAGTCTTCCAATCTAACTTTGGCACTTTCGACTGTAGACTGTACAAAAAAGAACTGGACAAACCCCCCGTGACATCATCCATGATACTTTCTGAAGAGAACCTCTGAATCCTCTTTTTTGTATCGTTGCACACCTACGAACCCGGTTAAGCGATGAGTGATGTGAGATTTACAAGTTTACTGCAAAACTGATTTTTAGACAAAAAGTTGCAATCATACAAATTCATTTGATATTTTACAAAAAAAAGTTGTTGAGCTAAGTTAAGTCAACACTTTGATAAATTTATGATTATACCCCAAAAAGTTGTGATCATGAGAAGTTGTTGATCTTGCAAAATTACGGTTTTACAAAAAGTTAAAAAAAAGTTTGGTCCCAGCTGAGCTCCACTAGTTCTCATTTCAGCTCTGTCAGCTAGGGGTTGGGGTAGTCGACCCGGAAGGGTCCTGACATGATCTGAAGTGAAAGTTGCTCGACTGGACTGCCCACTTTTAAGCTGATGAACAAGAGCTGATCCAGCTGGTGTTCTCTAGCTAGTTCTGGCTAGCAGCATTAAAGTGGAGTTACAGACCGCTGCTTCAGGGTGCTAAACCTCCAGACCCTTCCAGGCCAAACAAAAACCAGTCACAGTGGTCTCTTTAGCCTTGCTTCTACTTCCCCGACTCTTTTGATACGCAGACATGCAGCGTGTTCTCTGACATTGCTACCCCCCCACATATTTTTTTTTTTTTTTTTTGCAAGCTATAACAAAAAAGACCTAACCCTCTTAAAAACAATCATCAGGGTGTCATGAGGCCAAGTCATGGCTGGTTTGACCTCATTAAACTATGAAACTATCTATTCAAATCCTCAATAAACGTCACTGACGCAAATGCGACATATCATCTTTGAGACATCTCCAAAATTATCATTTTATGATTGATTTTCTGATTAAATTAAACTGATTTCAGCTTCATGAAGCAAAGGAGACAGAAACTAACTCTGGTACATTGAAGAAAAACAGCTGCTGATCAGGTTTTGTTCACAGTCAGTTACCATGGTAACAGAGGCCAGGTTTTACTTCACAGAGTAATTTAATGTGGTAACAGAGACCAGGTTTAGTTCACAGAGTCCATTACCGTGGTAACAGAGGCCAGGTTTAGTTCACAGAGTCAGTTACCATGGCAACAGAGACCAAGATTATTTCAGAGTCAGTTACTGCAGCACTCAGTTTCTGAAGCTTGATCAACTGAGTCCTCTTTCTGAGGTTCAGTAACCTCTCTTTCTGAAACAGACCCCAGGTCTGTGTGTAGCAGGCTGAGGGTAATAAAAACCCAACAACTGTTTATTTACCTCAGTCTGTTTATTATTTATTAATCCCAGAAAATTTATGGTCGTCGACCACAGGCCTTACACATAGCAGGCTGGTCTCTTGGAAAACACAAAACAAAAAACGCTTCACCCCCTATTGTCCTGGAGGTGAATTGTTTTGCAACTCTCACCAAACAACGGTGGAGATGACTTTGTGACAATGGAGTGATGGAGTCAGAGAAGTATAACGAGACCTTAAGTGTAGTTAACAGCACAACCAGAAGTATAACCTTTAAAACCTGAACAAACCTGGAGAGCTTGCGGGGCTCTTTCAGCACCTCTTTAACCTCTATCTGAGATTGAAGAAGGCGCCTGATGTATGGAAGACCTCCTGCACTGTCCCAGTACCAAAGAAAAGACATCCCAGCACTCTCAATAACTACAGGCCTGTGGCGCTCACGTAACATGTCATGACAACATTTCAGAGGTTTGTTCTCCAGCACCTGAGGCCACTGCTCTCTGCTTCCCTGGACCCCATTCAGTTCCATTACAGGCCGCACATCGGTGTGGAAGACAACATCATCTTCCTCACACATAGGACTCTGTCTCACCTCGAGGGCTCAGGGTGTCTGTGAGAGTCATATCCTTTGACTTCTCCAGTGCCTTCAACATCATCCACCCCAGCCTCCTGACAGACAAGCTGCTGGATATGTAGCTTCACCCGGACATCACTGATTGGATTCTGGATCACCTCACAGGCTGCCCTCAGTACATCAGGGTGGACGGCTCCGTATCTGAGACCATTTCTAGCAGCAATAATAATATTCTGGACCCTGCCACCTCCAAACGTTTTCTGATGACTCCTCCTTAGCTGGCTGCATCAGCAGTGTTGATAAAGAATACGGGGTTCTGGTGGAGAGATTTGTTGCATAGTGCAGCCAGAACTGGCTTCAGCTCAACATCAGCAAAACTAAGGAGGTGGTGGTGGTTGGGGTGGGAATCGAGGACCGGTTCTTGTTGAGAACTGGTTCCCGGTGTTTCAATTTCTTGGAATCGTTTGTCAAATTCGTAAATGATTCCCTTTTTGATTCCAGTGGGCGAGAATGACGCCACCACGCACATTGCATAGCTTTCGCAAGACGTGCAATGTGCATGGTGAGTCCAATGCATCCAGCAGTCAATAGTGTAGCGTGTGAGCTGTGAGGGCTTCAGACCTGTCCTGTGGGACAATAAAAGAGTCAAAATAGCTTTGGAGTACGGAAACTCGTCTCTGTTTAATCATGAACTTCCCTTCTTACAGTCTCCAGCAGGATGAATACAACCCCATCAGGGCAAACATGGCTACCACGACAAAGCCACACCTTTCAAAATAAGAGCACACAACATAACCGGAACTCCCCCGCTTACAATAGTAAACATGACACCCAAGCAGTACAAACGCTCAAAAGTCACTAAAAGGACGACAACAGGGCAATTTGCAAAACTTGCAAAGTGGATATTTCACCAAAAGGAGGAAATACTACCAACATGCAGAAACATTTGCGCACACAGCAGGTAATAACTATTAATGAATGTGGCTTTTTTGATCTGCTGCAGACTAATGTTAGTGATTCTCAACCCAGCAGCAGCAATGTTAACATGTCCTTGACTAATAATACTGCTGGTAACTAACTAACTAACACTGCCTCATTGTAAAACCTAGTATTAGTAATAGTTAAACTTTCAGAAACTGAAAGACCCTGGTCTAGTAGTCTAGACAAGTAACAGACAGATTTGACATCTATAACTGTCTCACTAGTTTTTGTTCTCTGCATTAAAGACTTAAATAATCATTAACTAGTTTATGTCTGATGGGTCGTAAATGTAAGTGAAATCAAATCCTATAGCTAACTGATTTCCTGAAACTACTTCAAAGTAATTTATGGTTTTCTAGCATTCAGACATATTCTGGACAATATGACTTTAAATCAATATCACTGATAATTGAACATTTTACTTTGATTTAGTTTCATTTTTTGACCCTCATAGACCACTAACAAGGTTTTAGTTGCAGAAATATCCAAGTTGCAACTGTTATAACTGTACATATATTTCTGAATTTGAACCTAAATGAAGGGAAATGCTCACAAAAGAACTATTTACAGTCATAACTCAATAAAGTTCATTTTGTCTTAGTTTATAGTTTAGCTTACTGGTTCTTTTATGTCAGACAATACTTCTTTTTGGGTGTTATTTACCTGACATGTTTTGGTGGAATCTTCCGCCTTCATCAGAGTGTCACATGGTGTATTTTGTGACGTCTTTATCTGATAAAGACGTCATGATTGAATGATTGATTGGTCAGCCTTACTGCCATTAATATGTAAAATAACTTCATGTGTGCTGAAATTTTTATTAGCTGGTATCGAAAAAAAAACAAAGAAAAGAAAAAAGTGTCGTTCAGGTATCGATATTGAAAACAAGGTGTGGTTTTGGTATCAAAGTAGAAACATTATAAACTAGCCCAAATTAAGACTGACTGACTTTTCCACAGAAACATCAGCAGGATGACTCTTCACTCTGTAATGGAGATTTTATTTTATTTTACTCCACTTCACTATTCTTCCACAGTTCATTTTCAGTTTTGCAGGAATGGTGAAGTGCAAAGCCTTCGAAACCATGAACATTTAAAAAGCAAAGAGAGCAAAAGCTCTGCATCTGCTGTTCTGTCTGATTCATGCTGATTGTGGAGCAGCGAACCCTTTCAACACACTCGGCAGAACAGAGGACAGAGTGGGCAGATGAGGATGAGGAAAAGAACAATACAGGAGGGAAAAAAGTGCTGATCTCTCTGCTGCGCTCTCATTCGGTATGCTGACTGTTTCTGTATAGAAAACTGACTCCCACGCTATTCTGCCTGGCCTATTTATCACACTGATCAGCTCATGAAGAACTCAAACTCACGCAAGAGTCTTGCTTAAAAATCACCTTTTTAAAAAAAAAATGTATTGAATTTGTCAGTGCATCTTTTTGCAGAAGGAAACAACAACAACTCACAGTCTCCCGTGAAGCTCTATCTTTACAGCCTTACATCTGCGCAAATGCAACATAAACCGTCTCGCGCATGTTCTGCATGCGGTCAGGAAGCCACCGCTTGTCCTTGATGATCCCTGCTGTAGCCTATTCTATACCCACTGGAGCGGGAGACAAAACATCGCCTTCTCTGAGAGCACTAATCCAATCGACCTGGAATCTTCCTCAAAATAGCAGCTGCCATCGCAGGAATTCACATCTGCACTGAACCGTGCACCATCCATCCATTCATTCATCCATCAATCCATCCATTGCCGCATCCCACACACACATCCACTGATTAATGAATGAAAGAGTGAACGAGCGAATGAGTGTCATTTGTGTTTTATCAGTCTAAAGCAATGACCCTGCTGCTGCTGCCGGCTTTAGAGATGCAGCGATGTATCCACAGAATATCGATGCTGGGTTGTTGTTGGGGGTGGGGGGTGCTCTATATCTGTTAATGCTGTCAGAGCGTTTCAGTAATCCCTGAAATGCATTCCTACCGCTTCAGTCCTGTCATAGAAGAGGAGAATTGTGCAACACTGCTAATTAGCTACAAGGAAACCAGGCCTGCACACGGCTGAGCATGTTGATTCCAGACTGCTGCACGCGGACGTTTCCGTCTTATTTCCACTCATGCAGTTGGAAAGGTCACATGACTCCCCCTGTGATATTTGAACAAATCAGAGATCCTCTGTGTATTGACCTCATACATCTCTCAGAGAGCAGTATTTAACATAAAATCATTATTTTGTGGCATTGTCTGCTGCTTAAAAATGATCGACAAGCACGAATGAACCCTTTCAAAACGAAAGCTCCCTTTAAAGGTGGTGTATGTAATTTTTGAGCAGAAGGTTAAATGTGACATGTTATTGAAAATTAAGTGTTTTAAGAATGTTTATTGGAGTATTGGGTGTGTCTGACATGACACAACTGTATCAATGTGTCAGTTGGAAAATCTCTCATTCAGCAAGCTGTTTAGATTTGCAGTGTTCTGTGACATCACAGACCCAGATCAGACAAGACTCCATTCCAACATTAAATCAATGTGTGTTTGCTGCACATCGTAAGGCTTTAACATTGATTTCAGATGAGGTTATAGTTAACTCTGCCCGAATTTCAACCATCGATCCCTCCGTTATGGATACCTGCTTATTCTTAATATTTAGGACCTCAGGGGTCTGCTGGAGCCTGTCCCAGATGTATGTGGGTGAAAGCCAGGGATCTGGGTAATATTTAATAATTAATAATTAAGTCTACACACATGCACAACACAGAACAACTTTAGCAAACATGCTCAAGTCTGAGAGTAGTGTGAAAGCGATTTTTCACAAGAATTTGCAACAGAAGCGTGAAACTTGGACCATTTGTATGGCAGAAAAAAAATCAGCCTTTCTATGTCTAAATCACAGTTTTTAATAATTTGCCAAATTGGCTGCAAGTGAGTGAATACAACATTAAGTACAACCATGTACCCAAACTGCAGTCCAGATGCCACCTTAATGAGCAAATGTCTGGACGTCCGAATACTCTGATCCAGCTCTACTGCAGTGATTTGACTTTTGTTCATCGGACTTTGAGCTCTTTTAAACTAGTGTGTTCAAACGGCTATACAAACTAACTTCAAGTGTCTGTTAATAAATGGTCTAGAAAATGCCTGTGCAAGACAAATATAAAGTGCATGGCTTAATCTCTAATACAAAGAGTGAAATGTTACAGTTGACACCATAGTCCAGGTCACTTGTAACATACCTTGGGGTGAAAATTTTAATTTATTATGAAATAATGGGGTGGGGGTGGGGGTGTTGTATGTGCCTAGTTTGTTGGTTGGTGTCGGTGTCAGACAGCCAGTGGTGACAGGTGTATGGCACACCTGGAGTGCAAGCTTACATTGCCACCAATACAACCTTTTCTAAATTTACCCTGACTTATCCTTAGTCAGTTACTATGAGCTTATCTCCCATGGACCTCCCTGAAATAATGATAATTTAAACAACAACGACAACAAATTAATTTAAAAAAAACAAAACAAAAAACACATTCAGTCAAATTTACCTCAGGGTAAGTTGTCACAATTTTTATGTTACAGCTTACTCAAAGCAGGTTTGTTACAACTATCCCTGAGTGCATTAGTGATGAGCTAGCTTGAATTACAGTCAACAGTTAAAACTTTACCACAATCAGAATGAATGATTGATACATAACTACGATGATATATGTTTGATGAGCTCAACTACAAAGCAAGCTATGTAATAACAACAATAATTTGGGCAAACAAATAAAAATACTTTCTAGCCCCAAAATTATGTTTTCCCTCACAAATTTTGCTGTGTCACATGTGAACTAAGGACTAAACTGAGCATGTGCAGAGTGAATCAGATGATTCCTAACTTGTTCCTATTCAGAGCAATTGCAGCTGTCCCCAGTCTTTCTTACTCACTTTTCACACTGTTTTCAATAAACTGTCCAGGTACTTTTACAGAATGCACTTATAAACTCTAACTATTAAGAGCGTAGCTGTGTCTACAACACCTTGTTGTCACGGTTTTGGTTGTAATTATGGATGATCAGATTTGTGGATTCATGTCTCTTGTTATTGTTGTACTTGTGCTCTTTTTTGTGTTTGACATTATTTTCTGTTTTATTTTTAAAGCTTTTTCTCAGGTGTGCGTGTCCTGGGTTTAATCATCGACTCCTGTATCTCGTTATTGCCTTGAGTGTCTGTGAATGTTTATTGTTGTCTTCCTTGTATTGATAATTTGATCATTACCTTTAGGTTGTTGCTTAAGATAAAGGACACTGGCTACTTGTCACAAATTTAGTTGAATATTAACTTTGTTCATTCAAGTAGCAGTAATCATAGAGTCTAAAGTTGGGATAGTTGAGGTTTCCCGACTTTCTGAGATGGAATTCCGATTTCAGGGGGTGTTTCAGATGAAACTTCCCACTTGGATGTTATGTTCCTCTTGAAAAGGGAACCTAATATGTCACCTTTTATAAAAAACAAACAAACAAACAAACAAAAAACTCCTCTATATTTGAATCACAGTCTAATTTGGTTGCTAAGACATGCCAACGCTGGGTTTTCAGTGGAGTTTTTCTTTCCTGTTAGTTTTTCTTAATTTGTCTCGTGTTTGGAAAATAATTGCCATCTTACGACGTACAATGGAGAAGAGAAAAAAAAAGAATACAGCACGTACCGCACAGCAGCTGCATCCAGGCACAGGTCTTGTAAACGGTGGAGGTGTTGCAGAAGAAGAAGAGCGCCATGCAGGCGATGCAGCTGAGGATCAGCACCATGGACAGCAGCACGAAGACCGAGGCCGCCTTGAATGCTCCGGACGGGATGGAGCTGAAGTCGGAGAAGCTGCCCACGCAAGTCAGCTCCCGGCTGGGCGACGGCTCGGTACCCACGCAGTAGTGGAAGAGGCCGAAGTAGCCGACCTGCGGCGTGTTGACGCTGTCGCCGATCCAGTAGGGCTGGATGAACACCACCACGTTGACGATGGCGAAGCAGATGGTGAAGATGGCCCACAGCACCCCGATGGCCCGGGAGTTGCGCATATAATTATCATGGTAGATCTTGGAGGCTTCTTGAGAAGGCAACATGTTTGGTCTCTCTTTTATTTCTCCTTAGAGCTATATCCGTTCACTCCCCGTCCTGTCGTTCTATACTCTCCCAGTAAACGGGGTTTTTTATATTAAAAGAAACAAACAAACAAAGGAAATAGTAATAATAATATCAAAATTCCCACACAGCTTGGCACACCTCAGAGATCCAGCCCTTTCACCCCCACCTTCCCTCTGCTAAATGGGCCTAAAAACCATAGAAGAAAAATGCAACCTGAAAATGTGTATATGATATTAAAAAAACGAACAGAGGGAGGGGGGTGCTACATTAAAGCAATATAAAATCATAGCCTGCTTATAAATCTGATGAATAATTTACCAACACCAGTGTTGCAACATTGCTGTCTAAGGCTGCTTTCCTTGGGGGGTGGGGGGGCTACACCATGAGTGATGAACAAAAATCCATCAGAATAACATTTCTCCTCTTCCTTTCCAGGTGGATGGGGAGGGAGAGGGTGGGGGCTACAGCTGATGTTCCTCCTCATCCATCAGTCCAGATCTTTTCTCCAGGATGTCCTTTATCCGTCTGATGAAGATGCTGCCAGCAGTAGACCCCGTTTCTACCTCCCGAGGCATCCGTTGGGGGGTGTGTGTGGGGGGGTGCTCCCTTCCCCTGTTAATGTCCACGCAGCATGTAGAAACCAGATGAAAAAGAAAAAAAGGAGACAGAAATGGGAGAGGAGCTTTGAGCTTCGAGCACCTGTGTCAGATTTCAGTCCTTCCTCGTTGATCCGACATCCTCCACCGCCTCGACTCCATTATCAGCGCGGCTTTTTTCGGAGCCTTCATCCAGTGCGTCTCTCCATCTCTCTTTCTCCGTCCTCCTCTGCGCGCCCCCGGTCGGTCTCTCTCGCTCTCTCTCTCTCTTTCTCTCTCTCTCTCACTCACCTCCCCCTCTCTCTCTCCGGAAGATGCTGATGTTGTACTGATGACAGAGATGTGGCGCGCTCTCGTGCGCGGGCGCAGCAGCATCAGCAGCAGTGGGGAGAAATTTGCATCAGTGCGCGCCCCCGCCTTTGTTCACCTTGAATTTGAAATGGGAGACCACGTTTTTTCCCCTGACGTTTTTGAGGACCTACGTGAGGAATTCCGGGGGAAATCTGAGATGTTGGACTTCAGATCATGACTCTTCTTCATGAGATGAGATGAAGTGTTTTAGTCCAAATGTCACAAAGATCCAGTACGAAAGAACTATTTAAAAACATGTTTTTAGAGCTGTATTCATTGCAGCTGCAGCGGAGTCACTCTTAATCCCACCCCCAAAATGTAATATAATATAATATAATATAGTATAATATAATATAATAATACAATTGCAACATCATATTCTATCATCATAATATTTTGTTTTAAAATCACAAACTTTGCACAAATTAACATTTTTGTCATAAGAAGCAAATGTCAAATCTCACTAAACGATGACCTTCTGACATCAAATCACAATTTGTGTCATAAAAACTCAGAACATTAGAAAATCCAGACTTTCAGACAGAAAACACTCACTTTTTGTCTGTTGAATTAAATCTTTGCGGGAAAATAATTTTTTTTGTTTTTACATAAAAATCATTACATCTATAAAATTATGACTTTTTGGTAAATGTTGCCAACCTTTGTAGTATTGTGCGTTTTTCCTGTTTTAATTAGGCCACACAGTTATTTATTTCTACAACTAAAATCAGATACTCATTTCATATTTTTTTCTTTTTGAACAATTGTAACCTTTTTGTAAAAGAATAACAAATTTGCTGAGAAATAACCCAGTTTCCAATATGGCAACTTTTTTTTCTTTTTTTTTAAAATGTAATTTAACAATGTTTTGTTAGAGACCTTCACAAAATTGCAAAACTTTATTATAGGCCTATGTCCTAATTTATTTTTTTCATAAAACAACCAAAAAACATTTTTAATCAAATTTTGAATCTACAAGATTGAGCTTTTTGTTATAAAGTTGTACTTTTTTTAAATCAAAGTTTCAAATTTTTGTCTTCAGAAGGCAAAAGAAAATAAAAAAAAAACTAAAATTTTTACAAAAATGTGCCACAAAAAAGTTTATGTTGCAAAATTGTGAATGATTTTAGGAAATTTATCTCCTACAATCACATTTTATCACAAACTGAGAATTTTAGAAGTTCTTTCACGTGGCTACAACCTTTTTTTGACTTTTTGTTTTGTAGTCATGAGTTTAGTAAAATTTCAACTTTAATATTGGAGCTTTTTGCCATTAAAGGCAAATTTTTGTGGTAAAACATAAAATTCTGAAAAAAAATTCATATATTTGCTATCTTTTGTCTGATCAGCTGTACATTTTGTCGTAAAATTACAAATTTGCCAAAATCGTATCTTTTTCTCTCAATATTGCAACTTTTTGTCAGCTGAAGTTCTGTCAGCTATTTTCTTTTTTTTCTTTATCATCTCAAATAGGCATCTTGATCTAGGACTCCAAGCAGCTGTCACTAAAATAAATAAACAAAAGAAGAAAAAAAAACATGCCCCTCATTCGGTATAATTTTCTGGTTTGGTGAGGTACATTAAAGTTCAACTCTGCACATTTATCATGGATGAAAAAGTGTCATTAATGAGGCCAAAACCATATTTGTTGCAGGCTAGGGGTTGACTCACTTTTGGAGCCAGATCCTAGTGGCCATCTGAGGAACTTCATATAATTTCAACCCTTTTTTTTTCTTTCACTAAGCTCTTATTTGCTGAACAAAAGTGAAGCCAAAAAGGAAAAATGAAAATATTACTACTACTACTGTTAATAACAATACTACTACTACTAATAATAATGCTAATAATAATAATAATAATGATAATAATAATAATAATACTAAGTACCTCCTTACTGCTTCCATAGGATTTAAGAAGGTATGTTTCAAAAACCCTGGATGAATTGATCATCAGCAGGTGTGCAGACCTCTATAAAAACGTGGTATAAAGCATTTCAGGTGTGTGTGTAAACATAATGCAATGAGGGAAAGACATATGTAACGATCTGAGAGAAGCAATTGTTGCAGCACACCAGTGTGGAAATTGTCATAAAATCCGTTTCCTGTTTCGACTTTCTCCAGACATTCAGGCACGTCATGTTAATTAACAATCCTAAATCATCTGTAGGTGTCAGAGTGAGTGTGCATGGGTGTTTGTCTCGCTTGTCTCTCATCACGGCTGGGGAAGGCTCCAGCTCCCACCGTGACCCTGATCAGCTGAAATAGGATGTATTCCAGATACATTTGTTCAGCATCAGCTGGGTTAGCGTCCCACTGCCTGGAAGCACAAACAGGAAAAAATGGATGACAGACAGTTGAAGGATGAAAAGATGCCCAAGATGTGAGCAAGAGATGAATGAGGGAACATTCCCTTATCAAAGCTCCCGTCACCTTCCATCTGTTGTTTCTGCAAGATATCATACTGGAACGTTCTGGAAGGACTTCAGACAAAAAGAGTACAGAGAAGAAAGCACTGACAAAGACAATGCCAGAGCCATGATTGGACTTAATTCAGAAAAAACTTGAAAAACTATGCACTTACCAAGGGAATGATGAAATAGCCTGCCTGCAGAATGTGAATGTTTTGATGTGTGGTATATTTTATGTTTTTATTTTTCTTAGTACTACCAACCTACCTGTCCCATAATAAATACTCAGTAGAGGAAGTGACGTTTTCAGGTTTGAGAGCGTCCAGAGCTTCCTGCTGACGGCTGACATGAGCAGTGCCCCTGCGGCTTTAATGAACATGTGTATCTAATTAAATGGTCCTTAACTGTATGTGAACACACTCATAAAGCTGAATTAGCAACCAGGGAAGGTAAATCTTGCCCTTGTTATCATGTACAACTAACCAGGGAGGCAGATACAAGAAATACAGCATAGTATACAAAAATAAATACCAGCAAGAGATAGTCAATAAACTCAAGACTGCAGTTTGATCATGAGAATGTACAACCTCATCTCTTTTTCACAGTTTCCCCATATTTGTGTATTTAAACATATAAACCTGTTATAACAGAAGTTCTAGAATAGTCAGCACTCCTGCTCATCAGCTGCTAATGACGGTGTCAGCAGGTGCGCAGATCTGCAGAAGCAGATGTTCTGGCAGTTTGTTGGTCAGGAGCCTTTGGATGTGTTAACACTATGCTGAAAGGGAAAGACATAAGCGGTGGTCTGAGAGCGCACAAACAGATGAAGCCTGAAAAAGCACTGTTTGTTTGGAATTATTTAAAGGAGAAAGAGAAGAGGCCCATTTTATCCTTAAATATGTTGTTTTAGACTTTGTGTATTTTAGGCTGCAGCACTGCAGAAAAGAAGCCATACTGCCCTGTGGAGGTCGGTGCTGTAATTACAGAGCTCCGTGTTCCTGACTGTGTTTAGGACTGGTCTGGGACAGAACAGGTATGTTGAACTACAGGCCTCGAGGGCCCTGTCCTGCATGTCCCGCATGTCCTGCATGTCCTGCATGTTTCCTGCCACAACACAGCTGATTCAACTCAGTCCAGGTCTGTACAAGTCTGCTAACATTCCGTTCATTTGAATCAGCTGTGTTGTGGCAGGAAACATGCAGGACGTGCAGGACTGGGGCCTCAAGGCCTGGAGTCTGACACTCCGTTCCAGAATATGAACAAATAAGAAGATATTTAAGAGCCTCCAGATGTTCAGCCAATCAGGAAACACTTCAGACGATGTCATAGTGTTTCAGGAAGTCATGTTACTTGTCATATTTTTCTGAACTCTTCGAAACAGCTGTTGGAGGTACGATTGATTCTGGAATCACAAAATTGGGATTTGATGGCCAAAAGTCATGATTTTACGAGAATTTGTTTGTTACTACAAAAACAAACAAACAAAAAAACAACAATATTTTAAAATTTGTGATTTTACAAGAAGAAGAGTTTGTTGGGGTTTTTTTGTTGCATGAAGTCATGATGTTATCTCCAAAGATTTATTCAGTCATTAGTGAAAAAAAAAGCCTTTTTGTTGGTTTGGAGTGATTAATTTTTTTTTTTTTCAAAAAGTCATAATTTTGTTATGACTTCTTGGAAAATTTAAAATATTAAACAAAAATGTCCAAATTTATGATTCTACATTTATTTATTCAACAATCAAACAAACACACAAAGAAAACTATTAAATTCTACAAAACTTGTCATTTTATGACAAAAACTGTGTTTTTCTTTTTGTCCAAAAATCTGGATTCTGGAAAATTTTGCATTTTATGAAAAACTATATTTGTTACAATGGTAAGGTTTTTCTTTTTTTTTCTTTCTTTTTTTTAACATAAATTCAAACTTTTATGTCAATAATCAATAAAATAAAAAGTTATAATTTTGCAAGTCTCGACTTTATCGCAATAATTTGTGAATTTTACAACAAAACTATGCAATCCAAAAAAGTTGCAATTATACTACAAAATAGTTGTGAAATGTTTGTAAATATCATGATTTTTACTTTAAGACATTATGATTTAATATCAAAATGATGTCATAGTTTAGCATTTTACTTATACAAGACAGCATTCTACGATTTCACGAAAAAAAAGCTGAAAATATTTTGTCAAAAAAAATTGGAATTTTGTAAATGTAAATGATTGATGACATCAAACAAAACTGTATGAAATTTAATTCAACAGAAGTTGTGATTTTATGATGCAAAATGGGCATTTTTATCCCAGAGTCTGGATTTTGTAACATTCTGAATTTTTAATGACACAAAAAGTTAACATTTTATGAAAAAAAAAATCTGTTTCTTTCAAAAGACTGCATGACATTTGGGTTTTTTACAAAAAGATGTTTTATAAAATATGATGTTGGAGTTATATTGTTGTTATATTATGTTGTGTTATATTATTTTATAATGCATTATATTATATTATATTATATTATATTATATTATATTATATTATATTATATTATATTATATTGTATTATATTATATCATATCATATCATATCATTTGTATATTACCCTCCAAATGACTATATCATCTCTCCAGGTGACCTTGAAGAAGATTAACCTTAATGCAGATAGATGGATTTTGTAAATATATAATACAATATTGAAAAATAACAACAGATTAACAGATCGTTTTGTTTTTTGTTTTTTTTATTGGCCATGTCTTTTTCTCCTGCCAGGTACAAATAAACCTGATGTATATGTTAATAACAGATTTTTTGTAAAATGATTATTTGTATTTTCCATTTATTTGTTTGTTTTATTTGTTGTTGCTTATTTTACGGTGTACTCCACAAGACCAGAACTCAGTCTCTGCTCATGAGTTTCATGGGGGGTACAGCTGTTGGTTTTGCAAATCCTCAAGAACCATCAGTCCATCTGCATAAACGTCCTCTGTTCTGGAAGACATGGGAACAAAACAGGCTTTTATAGATGTGTTTTGATACATTAACTTTGAACTAAAAAAATAAATATAAGTCACACATTATAAAGAATTGCAGCAGTGGAATAACTGCAATAAATGTGAATTCAAACAGATACTCACATCACTTCAAGAGTATCTTCAACAGCAACCTCCTCCACGACGTCCACTCCCACCACGATGTTACTTGTCACTGCAAGAATAAAATAAAAGGATGTATTAAGCTAAAAGGTCCAGTCCAGCCCCATAGAAACCATTCACCCACCCTGGCGGATTCCCCTATTATCCTCTGTAAGTCCCATGCTTAACATCCATCTGGTCTACCTGCATTCTGCTCCGCTAGCCTTTTTTTTTCTCTTTCTGAAGTTCCTGGCTCCCCACGTCGCCTGCCCTACCTTGGACCACCACTGTTGCACTTTTTCCATGTGTATATAAACACCTTTTCACTGATTTCTCCTCTCCTGAGTGTTTCTCTGCATGTGGGTCAGAGGCTAAAACACAAACACGACAGTGTTTCCTTTCCCAGGATGATCAGAGATGAAAAAACTTCTGTTTTAGTCTTTTATTCTCAATCACTGACTCCAAATCAAAGATTTGAAACCTCAATTTTCAATACTTCCTGAGCAGTGATTACCAGCCACATTACTGTCAAATTCTGACTGAACGTTGCAGCACAAATTGAGATTTACCAGACCAGAAAGCATTTTTCCAGTTTTTTTATTGCCCAATTTTGTTTAATTG